>OX439037.1:36166167-36356167 GCA_949317995.1 Acholoe squamosa | reverse complement strand
GACCCATATGGACAGCGCTCCATGCGGGGTTCAGATATGTACACATCTTCACATGACACAGCAGGGCATATGTCACGGGGTGTGATAGAGGCCCCGAAGGTAGGTAAGCATCGTTCTGCTTGCTTTGCTCCCTTGGTTTTTGCTCACCTGCTACCACCGGGTTGGACGTGAACCTCTTGCCGGGTGGGTCTTTTACCATACTTTATTGTAACTTCCAAGTATACTACATGCCCAGTGCTACAGTCTTATCTTATCTCTACGTCTTCTGGCACCTCATGGCTCACAAGTAGACTCACTGTGCGGCGTCCTGGTGGACGAGTCTATGTGGAAGAACAGCAGTATATAGCTCACTAGGGAACTCATTTAAAAAGTAGGCAAATTGGAAGTAGTTAGGGATAAAAGCAAGTTCGTGTGGATAATGCCCAAATCAGTGCAGACTACACTGATATACTGATAGGCTATAGGTATTTCGACCAGGGACGTGTCACCACATACCCATGGTTATCTCCGGACAATCAGCTCACATTACTAAGATAATTAAATATCAATCGGCTGTAATATAAGTTAAAATAGTTGAACTTTTGAAACATAACCAGTAAGACGGGCTCACCGCTATTAATTTGAGTTGCAATCATATATAGCTGTGTGAAATAAATATACGTATCCTTTCCATAACCTTTCAGTACATGCTATCTCTCAGGTTATCACTATCGCTTGAACATTTTGTGCACTGTCTCTATTCAGTATTTGCATTCAATGTGACAACTATGCACCTTCTTCTCAATATTTCAAAACACAATAATTTTCCTTTTTGGGACTATGTCTGTACACGTTTTATTCAGTTTCAATGGAACAACCGTAATCTAAAATTGATTAAATATGAATATGCAATTGCCATTACACATTTTACATAATCATGAAAACAGATATCTCATAAAGCATATACATGTACAACTAATTGATAATCTAAGTTATAACCCAAAACAGTAAACCAAACGCTTATAATGGTTATTCTACATAGGGCCGATATTAAGGAAAAATAAACCCGATATCTGTTAAGACTGGAATATAACTAATATGCACTCTTCGAAAGGTATAGTTGAGGAGTTCCATGGACCAGACAAAAACATAGGATCCACTAGATGGTCTTCCATAGAAATGAAAAAGCATCATCACTGCCTTTATCATAACCTTTTTACTGATGTTTTGTCTGTTTCTTCTCTGTTGTAGTATATTACGACGAGTCCTGGTGACCGCAAGGACGTTGACGTTGAACAGCAGACGACATCCGTAGCCAACCCGCTGCTGTCCTTCTCCGAGGTCAGTCACACTCTCCTCAACACCAACTGACAGCCGCCACGACAGCGCCGTCTCCAGGAATCCCAGTGAACTACTGCCACCACTCCCACCTGTACGCGTAGTAAAGGTGTAAAAAGGGCCAGATTTGGGGGTGGTATCTCTGTATATAAATAACCCCACATACTACTACTCCACCACCACCCTGCGTCTATCGGCCACCAGAGGGAGCCATGGTGGGAGCCTCACTTCAGATTCCAACCAATCAGGGCCGAGAAGTCCCGGTCAATGTAAGGCAGCAGCATGTGAAGGAACCAATCCCAATCATTCCATTCTGTAAGTGCATGGCTACTCCTTGGTATACATAATTGTACAGGAGTTCAGGATAGCACCAACATGATGATACATCTAGGGAAAGAGAAAGGGGATCGTGAATGGTCTACAGTCCCTTCCACCCCTTCACACTTGGCAGATGGAGAGTCTCGGGGGGGGGGGCTGTGGATCCAAGACACAGACTATATGATCCCCGAAACATGAATGAACATGCTCAGTGTCTTAAGTAACATGAGAGGAGCAACCAGGAAAACTGGTCGAGGATGGGCTGCAATGACCCTATGGCATAGTAGAAGACAAGGACTGGGTTCAGTGGTAAATAATGACAATGGACATGAGGTTATCACTGAAGTCCTAGCCCCTCAAGTTGTGGCTTTTGTTGGGAGAAGGAAGGTGTGACAAGTCTGAACATTATTTAAATATGATGTCTGTTGTAGGGTGTATGTCTGTTATTATGTCACAAATCACACTCCTTTGATAGTGATACTAATCTGAATGAACAGATGAATAATCAATTAAAATCAACACTTATATCGTGCCATGCTCTGGTCAGGACGGAGGGTTTGTAAAAAGATAATAATCAAAGTGTACAGATTCGCCGGTTGGTGATAACAACGTGTAGTTACTATTATATACAAGGACTCATGCCTAAGGGGAATACATAGATAACTTATCGGGACCTGAACTGTGTATAGGATGATAAGAAAAGAATGAAACATAATGAGGTGTTAAAAGTGGTGATCGGAAACTGTCACCAAGACCAAGTCCCTCCAAGAGGGATATAGAAAATAGAAATATTTATGAAATGGTACCCCCGTATAGAGGTAAACCGCCAAGGTCCAATGATGCCCAAAATAGTCATGTCACGGTCCCCATAAGGAAGTCAGAAATGGTGCCCCAGAACCAGCAACAGTTTCTAAAAGCAATGACAGTTATATTACTCTATGAATAAACAGTCATAAGAGAATCTACAAGGCCAAACACTAACGTAAGTAGAGACATTGCCTATTTGTATACAATGTACATGATTGAAGAAATGAAGATGTCATGAAGACTTTGGTACTGGAAGAATGACACAGAATAGCCCATGTAGGCTCTGACTTTCCCAAATACTTTTTATGATATTAAATGTACCAGGGCCAGCCAAATAAGGGGGTGATGGGATGCGAGGAAGGAGAGTATTGCACTGGTCCACAGTGCCCTTCCTCCCATTCGCCGTTGTGCTACAGTATGGGGTTATCATGTTCTTCGTGTGGGGCAGCACTTTTTCCAAGTAAACTACTGTAAAGGGCACACCAACCTAGGTGCTTAATGCTTATAATAATTTATTGAACTATTTGTATTAAAAGTGAATGTAAGTACACAGTCCAGGTAGAATAGTTGCATGTTATGCTATCCCTAGTCTGATGGGGGATGTATCATGTACAATTACTATTATTCATATCACTATATTGATATTCTGGAGAAATAGAGATCACATACAGGACAATTATTAATGTCAAACTTGCCATATTATGTTTCTGTTATGACTGCCACAAAATCATGATAAAGTATAATTGTTTCATTTATTCATCACAATAGAGAAAATTGATATTTCTTTGTAAGTCACTTTTCATCAATACTCTCACCAATCAAAATGAACTCATTCAGATCATAGAGAAATGGCTCATTGGAAATAAGAAATGGGTGGACATGGACTTTTTGCAGTTTGATCTCACTTGTCTGCCACTGTTCTATAATGTATAATAATGGATGCTCACAGACATGTCGTTGTGTATAGTTACTTGTGCCGTTCATAAAACATATTTATTGTACAAAAAGAAAACTGTGGATGAAAATCTCAATGTAAAAAGCAATCGATTGAGACTATTAAATGTGTAAATGTGTCGTGTGACTGTGCAGGTAAGGGTTATGACCTGGCCTACGTGTCCCATGAACGTTGTAGTTCAGTTGGTTTCCAGCCTTACATGTCCTATTCCTTTATCGTTGAAATCTTTATCTATTACTGCATTTTGAAGAAAATGCTTAGTAGGCTATCACAGCCACAGTTATAAGAATAATATAAAGCCTCCTTCAACTTCACAAAGCTTTGAATCACATATTTAGGAGGAGAGATTCATATCTTTTAACCTAAGGCAGGATTGCTTTAGCAAACTAGTATGGTCGAATCCCGTTAGGTCTACACCTAACTTTCCCTTTTCTACATAACTATACTACTTTTCTCTCAGCCAGGTTATATTATTTGTCACTTGAAACCAACGTTTTAAAAGATGTCCATTCAGTGTGCTTTTTGGTTCGAGGAAAGAAATCCTAAAAAGGAAGACAAATAAGTAGATGCAATTTATGGATCCATTATAGTTAATGGTATTCAAACATGATTTCCGTTAAATTGATCAATTCTCTACAATTAGATACAGGATAACTCTTTCAGAAATTCTCACAACGCACGTGATGGTTATGAGACCGGGGTTATTAAATTTTATGAAGTGTAAACATGTGCATCACTGTCATTGGAAATATAGTGGATATATGGTCCGAGAAAGGTGCTCACAAAAGGTGAGGTCTCTCCGATTGTAGTCTATGTGCGTGGATATCCTATACATAATATAATATGAGGACTATTTGTATAGATTCGATTCAACAGATTCTAGTAGATCAGGACAAAACATACAGACCAAAGTTATGTTTATTATAAATCAAAGGTATTACTATTAATCAAAGTGTATATGACCATGTACAGAATTAATGGACAAAAGTGAGTGAGAATGCTGAATGAATTGAATTCAATTATTTAATCATATCATTGCGTAGTATCTCTGGTATCATTTTCATAATAATCCCTCCTTCGGTTGTTCTTATGAGCGATCTACTCTCCTATTGTGCACATCAAAGTATTTATTTGTTGAATTAAAAGTAAAGGAAAACATACTCCTTGGCTCTTGATGTACTTTGTGTCTGAACGTCTTCCCCTCTTAAGAATTATAACCTTAATTTCAAAATAACTGCATCAGTATTGTGTTTGATAAGTAGGTATATAACCTTATGGATTAATCTGTCGACTGTCATGTCTGCAGAAAGGCCATGCGAAGTAAATTATTTCAACAACAGGAAAACAGATAAATCAGTATTATGTATTTAGTTCCTCCAAATGCGCCAACGAAATCCACCAATGAAGCCCAATGTTATTCTTCTGTTTTTTGCCATAATGTCTAAATGAATAGATTTTCAGAATGACTGCCTATTATGATATAACATATAAATATAAATATATATATATATATATATATATATATATATATATATATATATATATATATATACATATATATATATATATATATATATATATATATATATATATATATATATATATATATATATATATATATATATAATGTAGAATTATTGAATAGGCCAATTCACCTCATATCGCTTCCCTGTGTATGAGTTGTCTCTGTCCTGTGTAGGAGTATATATATACACATATATAACGGCCACCAGTTACTGTATATTTATGACGTCTCGGCTTCGTTTTTTGGAGAGACGTTATTGCATTGGCTTGAACTTGGTGATGGGGGAGGTCTGTCACGTGACCTGGCTTCTGTCACCTTCACAATGAGCCCATAACCAACCGTTCTTGGTGCAATAAAATATTGTTGTATGACATACCGTATGTGCAGTCTCCTGTTGTCCTTCGTCCCTCTATCCGGATAAATTGTATCAAAAATATGATTTTTAACCATAAATGAACCCCAATTCAATTACCAAAGATATCAGTATAAGAGCAAAGTTGTGTGCATGGCGTTAAGCACTAATAAGCAGCTTGGCAACGCGCCCATGGCTATAAAGATACATTCAGAAAGGTTGAGTCGTCTTCTGTTGACATGGGCACACAGCCTGAAATTGTCTTACAGATTTCTGTCTCCTTTGGTTTGTACTTCTTCTCTCGATGAAGTGTCTGTGAATAAGCCAAGTTCCTGTAAGATCTGCTAATGTTAGAGGTGGAATCTGACTGTAGTTTAACCTTTTCTATTGTATTGGTATGTTCTTTTCATACATAATAGTTGTGAATTGCATGAGTTTCCAAGATCGTGATATTACCCTTGATAGCTATGCCAAAAAAAATGTATAAACAGACTTCAGAAACCTCGTGGGACTTCCGGAGTATAATGGTATTATCAGAAGTACGGGCTTCCCAATATCCTAGGGTAACAAAAAGTTCCCACATCACAGGGAGTGCAAATTTCTTAAATGTAGACGGCAGATTATCGCTTATTATTATTTTTATTATTTTTTTTTCTCTTTGCTTCCCTTCCTTTCTATCCAGGGGGTCCTTGCCCCCCTCCTAGCTGGGGTCCATATTTCTATTGTTGTTCAATTAGTGACTGTCCTCTAGCTAAAGTGACAGCTACAAGAACGCATCGCAAACTGGTAAAGTGTGTTGGAAAGATACCATATATTGGCTATTGGGAATAAGGTCGATAGGAGAATAATATTGGTCTATGATTGAATGGCAAATATAATGTTTGAATCCTCGGCTTTCTCCAAAATGATGCACTTTGCCTTAGGCACTGCACTTGATTGACATATAGCACCTTGCATCTAATATTACAACCATAAAATTTGATGTTGGCATTTTTATGCACCGTGTTTACATAAACTCTAACGGGACTAATTAAGTACTCTATCCGTACCAGCGGTTATACCAATCAATTGGATAGTTCATTTTATGTCTTTATAGTATCCAATGTATAATGGACCACCTAGATGTCCTTTCTATAGCTTGTTCTTCCTTTATTACCTACCAGTCCTACCAATCCAACACTCATCAAAATTAAAATAGCTTTGGACCCATTATAGCAGAATATATGATAGTTACAGCAGAACGTTCAGGTTTTCAAATGGTTATTTTCAACCATTTGAGCCAATTTCATTCCAGAATTCTTTGGTAACGTTGTTTCTTTTTCACCCTACAATTGCGTACATGTGCCTGTTAGTGAATACCATGTGTCTAAATCTGTCGAAATTAGTATTGGTTTTCATAACTCCTTTGATAAAATAAAACGAGTTGATAATTAATATACATTAAATCGATGATGCTCATATCTAAATTAAGTACTAATTTTACTAAAATTCAATCTTCGTGGATGTAGTGTTCTCTCTCATGCCACGCATTCATTAAGGGTTGCTAAAAGACAGACTTACAGCGGTAAAAGTCTGTCGATACAGCTGTAAAATCCATTTATTTCGCATGTCTCCACCACGTCCCAAGACATCACACAGAGTCTCCTTGTCAAACTTGTCCTGTCACCCTCAGGTAAAATCAGCTTGCGAAGAAGTTAAGACGAATACAAAAAAAAAAAAAAATTGACAAAACATTACGATGTCTTCTGCTTTTGGAACCTGTGCGGCTTTTCATGGTGGGATAACAGAGTGGAGTTTTAACAACTTTTAGAACGGGTGACATTTTTGGAATATTTGTATGGAGGGGGAAATATCCAGAGTTGAAGCATCTGGCCTGCATGTAACTGGTTTCCCAGCTTTGTGCCATAGCTTATCCATGGCATATTTGGTGGTCCTGGCTTGCATGTCAACTGGTAGCATGGCAGGAGGATGCGACTGTGGGAGTGGGTGGGGTGGGTTGGGCGAGGGGAGTAATCGTCCTCTCGTTCACATAAAATATAATCTCTTCAATTTGGCCGCAGTTAATAATGGCTGCTGTTATGACTGTGTCCACCTAGTGGAGAGGAGCCCTGGTAGTGGGGGTGTAATTACATGGCTAAGGACGGGCTGTATGACAAGATAATCATGAGTAATTGCCTACTTACAGACAATCGGGTGTCCATCTTCACAACCCAGCTGTGAGGGCTTCTCCTGGTTTCTCTATACCCAACCACCACCACAACCTTCGCCCTTGTCATCTGTGGTTTGTCATAATAATGTTTATCATCATCTACCTGGTCACAATAACGTCGGTTTATGAGGTTTATTGATGCCCTTCCTCCAGGTTTATCTCCTGGGGTGAGCTGGTTTTGGTGTTGATAATTATAATGACAGTATAGGGTTACTATTATGTAATTATGACACATAAATAGCAGGGACCGGCAGCATGAGGTCGCTGACCTCCAAACATCAATGTTACAACCTTACATGTTACCCTTCCATGATGTCACATGCTGCCTCACATGATGCCAGTTACATGAATCGTAGCATATGTACCTCTGTTTTCAAACATAATAGAAATCAATGAAGTACATGCATGTATATAAAGCAATATGATACATTCTCTCCTTTTTTATTCAAGAACACAATCGAGGTTTTGTTTAAACAGATGTTGAAGAAAAGTTAAATTTTAGGAGCAATTTGTTAAAAAGATAACTGCACACATGCATGACCTGTATACAACCTACATGCAACTTTTTAGTCAAATATTAAGGTAGGATAAATCCAAGTACCCAGAGCCGTTGGGAGTCAATTGTGGGATGTACGTGGAGCTTTTTGCCTAAGAATTAAATATCGACTTTATGAACTTATATAGTTATTGTTTGGAAAGTAAAAAAGCTAAAGTTTATTCTATAACCGCATTATGTTGAAATAAAAATAGGGTTTCTATTTCTTTCCCTTGAAGATGATATTATGTGTCCTTTCAATGAATCATCGTTATTTGGAGATAAGTACCCCAGAGATACGTGAAACAGTACTGCACCTTAGGCTAGGTCAGAAATAAAAAGTATTGATTTCGTACAATATAGCACACATGATTTGACATATTTGTCTTATCATCATTTTTGCTTCCTCAAAAGAGCATTGTGATATGTATGGCTTCTTTGTGTATCTGTAAACACTATATATTTTACTGTGTGGTCCTCAAGGTCCTCCTATTTTCCTGTTCATTGGCTGACTTTGAACCTTTATTAAGACTCCATGTATTTAATGATGGCATCTCCGAGTTGCTCGTATTCAGAAAGTTCATTATAGATGTGAGCTGAAAGTCGTACATACAGTCTACCAGCCACAGCCTTCACGGGAACCTGAAGAGTAGAGAAAAAATAAAAACACATGTACAATCATCTTTATATACCTTTAAGGAATCCTAGAACTTACATACTGGAAGCATTACCTCGCGTGGCCGGACTAGGGTTGTTCTCTTAGCAGTACCTATGCAATTCTGTGTGATTTGTTTTAAAAAAATACTACTGCTTCATATTCCTCCCCATATGTTACTAAACATCATTTGGAACGAGGGATGGGCCCGAAAATCGTGCATGCAATAAGTATTAAGGGAGGTCTGGTAACCTTTTGGATGGAGGGAATGGTGTTTTGGTTTCGAAAAAAAAATGGCCTGAGAAGTTTCGATCAAAGATTTCTTCGGTCATGTGAAGTTTTGCATCAATCGTATAGTAGGCTATGTGCTACATTTAGATGGTAAACTATATATCAGAACAAAAGAAAGTAAAAAGCTGCACTGCCATCCTTATTAGAGTAACCATATATATTATTTGCTACATATAGTTTGACTTGTTGAAAGCTTGGCTTGATCTGTTTTACCGATTAATCAGCTGAAATTGTTCGAAATGTAAATAAATAATTACAGGTCTTCTCACCTCAATGTTGTACTGATGAAAGAGAACATTCTGCACAACCTCTGCTTGACTGTATGTAACAGGAACGTCAGTGTCACAAATTCCAGCTGGTAGTTCTACCTCAATCATCGATCCTTTTGATTAAAATAATATATTTTTAGAAAGTAGAAGCTGGAGGGACTGCATGTATCATAAATGTACATAAAAAATAAGAATCTTGTCGTAAAGAGTAACCACGACCAAAGTTCTATAGTCACAATTCGTCATATTACTCTAGCTTATATGACTCAAGCTTGAAAAAGCAATGCTTGAAGATGCAATTGATCCTAAAGTGTGAAGATGCATTGATACCACTCACCAAACATTTCAGCAGGTGCAAGTAGTTGTGTCTTCCATTTCTCAGCTAGCATCTTCCCTTGAAGCGAAATAAAAAAGACAATAAACTTCAAACTTACAATTGACATGTTCTCCATTCTCTTTTACGCCAGTAATACATTCTATATCACAGAGTGAGTATGATTACCGGGATATACAATGTACATTAATTTTTCTCCTAATCGAAGTGATATTGTGTTCTCGTGTGGTACTACATTATGTACTGATAGAATTATTTTGGTGATTTTGATTATTTGATGATGGAATCTTACTGTATAATAACTTCATTATCCATGCTGGGATTTGGCACTATTAGGAAGGTAAGCATTGATAGAGTATCTCGATTTACCTGCTTGCTGCACTAACTCATACATGTATCTCCTTATATGGTCCGGCCGAATACTCTCCCAAAAGTCTAAAACCGTTAGGAGTGCAAGGAAGGGGCTGTAATCACGAAGTCCTGTCGTGAGTAGAAGTGATTTTAATCAATCAAGGTAAGCCACAAACACATCCCAGTAATCAGCAGTATCAAAATTGTAGTTTAACCATCAAACTTTGCAGTGCTCAGCAATAAAGGTAATGCGAGATATGATTAGTGAAACTCGAATTCAAACCTAACCGAGATTTGTTTAAAAGTCAATGGATGCTCCCGAAATTCTGCCAAATGGGATGACATTGAGAATGCATTTAAACACTACAGAAAATGAAAATTAGCCGTAGGCAGCTATTTTTGTAAAGATTTTAATAGTCAACCTCCTTCATCAGCTTTTTGTATTGAGGATGAGGGGGTTAGATGGACTAATAAAGGCATTGTGTCAGATCTATTAGCATTTTAAAGAGCTTAGTTGGGCTTCAGTATACAGGAAAAGAGAGCGTGTAGGTTTATAAGACCTGCTGGGGGTGATATTGAGATGTAACTTTTAGTTGACATCAGATGGCGCTATAGTGAAGTTAGGGAAGATTGATGCGTAGGGGTAGGAATCTGTTCACTGCCTTGCCATCCAGTGTTGTAATGATGAACTAAAATACTACCGTAATACTCCGCATATATGCCGTGGCTTAAAACGTGAAGATGGACCCCTGCGCGTCATAGGATCAATCAAATTTATGGGTGTGCACTATACGTGAGGATTGAATGATATATACAAAAGATTTATCTGACAGTACTGATGTGGCCAAAATGAAACCCAAGCAGGCCCCTATGGTTTAACAGTACATGCATGTATTTAAGTGCATCTCGCATATATAAGGCACACCGCAGTATAAGAGTTTTAAGCAGTTTGATACTGCCCTATATCAAAACACCCTTATTCGTGAGGTATTTAGTAATAGTCTCATCAGAAGCTAGTAACATATCTTTCTAGTCTCATTATGCAATATATGTACCAATACTGCATATTGTACAATATATTACCTCGTGATGCATTTCAAACTAAATTGGGCAGATGGGGAGAAAGGGCCCTCCCTGTGGGATATTTGGTACTGGATTTGGCCACTAGGGGAGCTACAAACACAAAAACTGTGAAAATAGACCGAAAATAGCTTTTATGTACTTTTTTACACAGAAAAGGGTGGTTTTCTCAAAACTGTTCTATTTCCTGGCACTTCCTGTATATTTGGAATGTAAATGGAGTGTTTTGAATACAAAACAAGGCCTAGATAAGGGTTTTCAGAGAAATGTGTTGCCATGGCAACCAAAATCATATTCCAAATAGAAAAAAAAATAATGTCAACTGATAGAATGATTTATGGAGATTCATGCACTAAAAAAAGCATAAAGATACAATTTCTGGATCCAAAGTTATGTCCAAATGTATGGAAAGGGATGGTCATTTTTTAATCGATTATTTAAATCATTATGCTAATTAGATGCCTGATTTAATTAAAACAATGAATAATATAGCTTATTGGCTGTTTTGATAGTCATGTCATTCCATTTTCATGAAGCAATATATCCACGACTACAAGCGCTATCTACAAGTGTTATATCTCATTTTAAAGCTGATAACATCAATTTGAAATTTCATATTTAACCTCGGAGGACCCTTTCCCCTCATCTGTTCACTAATGCGTTTTACAACACATCAACTGTGATATGCCTTAGATATTGTAGATACTATTATGTCCCCCTCTGATCTCACATGGCATTATTTTGTTCTGTAACCCTAATGTGAGCCAACTTTGATCATTGCATTTCTACTCTCATCTGACAAATGAGTTACCACTAATTGATAGGATTATAATATATATATCCTCAACCCATCAACATGAAGGAGATTTAAAACTGCATGCACCTGTGTTGCTGATGAAAACACATGAAATACAATGATTATGCCCGGGGTTTATGCTCGAAACTAACATTTTGATCCCCCCCCCCCCCAGCCATCTGGTGGCCTCACTTTCTCCTGGGAAAACGTCTCTTTGCCATCAAATTGTTATTTTGGAGTTCAAAAGATGGACTATCATTTTTAGAACGTCACTTTTATCTGACGCAATGCATTGCCAGTAAATAGTTTAATCGACATATCTAATTCACAACCACAAAACGTTCAGCAACAAGCTCACAGACTTCAATTACCTGACCAGATGAATTCAGAATTGAATCCTGACCCAAAGCCATGGGAGATGACGAGAGGACGTGTGGTGGTCTGATGGGTAGGGGCAACATACAAGAATGCAGCCCCCTTTGGTGCACATAACCACTTGTGGGCGTTAGATGTGTAGAAGTCTGCTCCCAGTGTGGAAAGGTTCAGATCAATGGACCCTAAGGCATGAGCACCATCCACCAGCACCTTGATGTTCCTGCAAATATGTATAGACGATGCTTTAGCCTATGTAATCCCCAATAAGAATTAATTTTTACTTCATCACATTGTATTTGTACTCATATTGTAAATAAGGCATATTGCTCGCTTTAATCATTCCATATTCCCAACAGTTTACTGTTTACAGTGGACTATTGATGTCAATAAATCGTGTTCGCCATAATGCCCAATATACTTAAAGTCAGATACGGGCCGTTATGTCACACGGTATGTGCCTGCTATCATGAATAAATAATATCTTTATATATTTGCATCCTTGATAACACATACCTATTGTGACAGATGTTGATGATGTCACTGATGGGCATAATGAAAGGTGTGTTACTTGGAATGTGGTCAACTACAAGAAGTACCGTTCCTTCTGGTATCCGCTCCGTTATCAAATCAAGAATCTGTTCGAACATAGATGTTTATGATAGCAGGACAAACATTCCGTATAGATGATAGTATGTGTATCATTGTTGCAAAAAAATATCAGAATATACTGCCACTTCTTAATTATAATCTTGCAGTTTCTCTCGATTAGTCTAGCCTTGGCATTGGCATTATCCTATGATGCTAATCAATGGACATTAGGCAATTTAAAAACGTGGTTTTACCTTTTTTCATATAAACTATACATTACTTGACGAAATTTTTGTACTTTCAATGCTGCTTTACCTCCTGCTTGCTCTTCAGAGGTAATGTGACATGTTCTTCATGCCAGGTGGCGCCACGTTCCAAACAGATCTGCTTCAGCATCTTCTTTACTCCCCCTAGTGGATATCAGTGAAACTGTATATATGTATCCATGACCCATCACCTAATAATCTTTCTTAAATACATAATTATAGGTTGTGATTCACCATAACAGGTGGGCATTGTTATCTCCCAAGAAGTATGCTAAATCTAATTCCACGTGGAGCGAATGTGGTAAGAATCGGCTCTGAAATGTCATAGAAAAAAAATCAGGAGTCTCCGGGAGAAGTTACACTATTGGTTCTTGACCAAGGAAGGTGAAGCCGAGTGGCAATACAACATTGTTCTCCGATCTCTCTTCTATGATGATGAGTGAGGAGTTGGACCCTATCATGAACTCAATGGACTGCAAGAGTGAGTGTGTGAATGTGTGACATGTGTTTGCGCTATTAAAGTAGATGTCGGAGCAGAGAACTAACTTTCTTGGTAATATTGATAGCTGACTAGATTTCTATGTACATGGCATAACATGTGAGAGAACAGTACACACTTTTCACATGTGAAATATTTAAGGTATGTAGATCATACTTAAACTCTGATTTATGTATAGAGCAGCATGTCACAGTAGACATTAGGGTATATTTTTCACTTTGGCAAGATTTCATGTTATGTCAGTCGTACTTCATCTGTCAAGTATGTAAAGAATGAATGTAGTAGTGTAGAGTTCACCAGTATTTATTCTAATGGATGCCAGAAGTCTTTAGAATTATTGAACTAGTCTGTACATCATGGTATGTTTTGTAGTTATGTTTGGCATAAAAAAAATTTCACATCTCATAAGTATATTTAAAGATGAAGAATTCTTTTTGTAAAAGACGAACAGCATCCATTTATTTTCTTTAACTCTGAACAGTAACAAGATGATTTTTTCGCTTCCACAGGAAATCATGTTTGTAATCTATACTAGTCCTGCAAATGTTTCAACACTTGCAAGTAAAATTTTGATAATGTATAGCACTGAAATGTTAATGCTGCTGCGACATGCTTTGATCAGAAGGCAAGGTTCTTTAGTTATTCGCAATATCTTTTCTCTCTACTCAGATCAACACACAAAGGCATGTCATGATAATTTAATAAAAGCACCATCATATCTTGGATTAATCTGAAATCGATGATAATGTTTGGAACACTAATTTTCATCTTTGCCTCCTCTATATGAGCTAAAAAGTCACATCTTTGATAGCACTAAGTCATGATAAAAATATATGTGACCTATATGTAATCAGCACCAAAAAAGTATAAAATGCTACTCAACATAAATAAAGCTACATCATGTTAGTGGGTTAAAACTACTGCCTCTAAAAAATAAATTATAAATAAACTTCAAACAACTTACGACTAGGAACAAGGTAAATCCTTTTCTGACTTTTCACAAAAACATTTCCGATCAGATCAGTAAAAATCCTTTTACAGGTATTAGTCTTCCCATGAACATACCACACATACTATGGTCAAACATGTTCATACATTGTCATGTATGATAATCCTGGATCATTATTACTTATGCTATATGAAACACAACAAAACTTCCAACAATTGTATGATATGTGCTGTAATCAGATCTTTGACCTATAGTTCCAGTAATGTAGTCATAGTAGGTTACATAAAAACCTAATCACCTAACTTTCCAGCAAGGTTGGAGAATGTTTAAACCATAAACAGCCTTTTCACCTTCACTGGTAAGTCCTTCATATGTGGCACCAGTGTCTTCACCCATTTTGTATCCTAGCAATCATCATCGGCCAAGTTTTTATTGGCCATTTGCTGGCCCAGTTCAGACAATTTATAAACTGCCTGCTTCATTTCATTTGTTTTGTTTAAGAGAGAAGAAGCTAGATTCTTTTTATCTGCAGCCCTCTGCTTATCTTCGGCAGCACAGTACGATGCTGATCCTTGTTTCTCGAACCAGTCCATGTTATCTACTTTACTGTATTTTACATTGTAACGAGTTTCATCGGCTGATTTACTTCCTCCAGCCTTTTCTTCCTTTTTCTTTGGAACAGGGTAGTTGATGGTAGCTGGTTTGGTTATCTTGTCTGCTACAATCTGCTCTTTAGGACAGCCCCCACTACTTTTCTTGGAACATCCACTATTTTTAGGTTTGGAAGTGACTGAAGTAGAGGCCTCTTTTTGTACATTCATTGTCTTTTTGGCTGGAGAAGAAATGAGATCAAAGTCATCATCATCTACGTTTTCATCAAGGGGCATAATTTTACGATTCAAGATTTCCTCTTTGGACAACTGCTTTCTCTCGGGTGGATCTGACCAAACCAGTTTCACTAGTCTATTTCCTCCAGGTAATTCCTGACTGCCGTTATCCCCTGTCAAATCAACATCCGCTATGGGGCTCATGTCCAAGCACTTTGCAGCTGTGGCCGCTTTCTTTGTCTGCAAAGAAACAAAATTAATGCACATCAACACTCTGGACAAAGTGAAGAAATTAACCTGGTTTATATTAAATTTTTTTTAATGGGGGAGGACCCATCATTTACTTATGGATTAATTGGGTTTTCAAAGTTCCTTGATGCCTACTACATGATTACCCAATCAGATATGGATGAAGAAGTAGGTTATTTTCCTTCCTTCCTGATCCACTAGGTGGAAGCTTGTTGATTTTTGTGAACTGTGTTCTGAGTGTCTGCATTCGGGTGGTTATAGCCTTAGCTGAAACATAATGAAAAAGAAGACATTAGTACTTGAATAACTTACGATGGACAAAGAAAAGAAAGAACTTTTCCTAAAAGAGAGGGGCAAGAATTTGATTTCAGGTCTTTTTGTCTCTGCCATATCATATGTGTAAGTGAAAACTAACTGGAAAAAAATAAAAAAGATGAAATAGAAAAAAATTGAAACTTACGTCTGATATCTAGAATGGCAGCAAAATATTGTATAGTCATATCCCTCTTGTTGGAGTCACAGTGTAGAGGGTGTCGAGGCATGTAAAGATGCTCCTCCTCTGCTCACAATCTACATAGATCTTCCTCTTTGCCGTCTTTCCATAAGTCTCGGCTGGGAGAGTCAAAATCATATTCTATGTTATGGAGGGCCATGTTATACCCCCAAAGAACTGTTAGCTGGGGTACCATCCTTTGAGTCTTCATCTAAATAGTCCTCTCCACTTCCAAGGCTATGTGGACCCTAAATTGCAAGAATCGTTGACAACGATTAAATTTGGCCAACATGCGCGGTGCCTCCTCTACCTCACTGTCAGACATGCTATCGTCGTCATCATCATCTTCAACTGCGGGTTTAGCAGGGCGTGCAGGATTATTTGGATGCTTGAAGTCAGTTTCCTGAAAGGAAATAAATAAGTTATATTAAAATTAGTCATTCATCATTCATGACAGTGTAAAATTAAAGGAAGAGGAATATGCCTTACTACAAAAAATTGTACTACTTAGAATAATTAGAACAAAGAAGGCGAGCGATCTACCTCACCCCACCAACTAAAAAACACCTTGACAAAAATAAATGAATACAAAATTCTTTTGCACCTCAAGGTCAAAAGGACATGAAAAGCAAGATTTTTTATTGTAAAACAACCAGTGTTGTGCTTTAGCCACGGGACACATATTGTCCACATCACATTTTCTGAGATTTTGTCCAGAAAGACACAGTGCAAGTTGTCCATAAAATATGTACTGTCCACAGGCTATTTTTACAGAGTGTCCATAAAATAAATTTTGTCCACATCCAACAACACCATGGTATCCACATAATACACTCTCTTCACAATCTATCATCACAAAGTATCCACAAAACATGGTTTGTCCACATACCTTTGTCACAAAATGTCCAAAAATACTATTAATCCACAAGATTTTACCAAAGAGCATCCACAAATCCACACTGTCCACATTCAACTTGAGCAAGGTGTCCACAAATTACAAATTGTCCACAATCTATCAACCCAAATTGTCCATAAAACACATTTCGACCACAAATTTTGATCACAGTGTATCCACAAAACACATTTTGTCCACAGTGCATGGTAACAAAGTGTCCATAAAATACATTTTGTCCACCAGATATATTAACAAAGAGTCCAAGAATTACATTTTGTTCACAAGGTACAATTTATATATATGGACACATTGTGATAGTTTGTGTGGAGAATATGTGCTCTGTGGATATCTGGTAACACATTTTGTGGACATATTGTGACAGAAAACCTCAATACGATTTCAACACTTTGTAGGACTAGACAGAAAGTTGTTTGTATGGTTTTGTGTGGCAAAGGTTATTTTTAACATTACACTCTAGATGCCAATCTGGTATGCAGATATCCTGGCCTTGCCATGAAGGAAACGCTATGTGTTAACTGAAGAATTTGATAAAAAATTCTAATAACAGATGCAAATGATGCCGGCATCTATGGGGATTTTATGTAAAATGTGATTTTTGAAAATGGCTACAAGAAAAAGCAAATGATGGATCTGAATGGCTGTAGCTCTAGGCAAGGTCAAAATGAACTAGGGTAAAGGAACCCTGGGTCGGACAGATACCTACAGTCGGACACCTAAGGGATTGAATTAAATAATCAATATCAACATGTCACCTACTATCTTTGTCAGAAATGAAAATTTACATGTCTGTCCTTCCATCTGAAAATTGTACATACGAGTCACCCCGAACGTTAATTTATAACTGCCCAAACATGGTGTGTTTTAGCTGTATTCTGGTGATAAGAAATGCCTAGTAAATTGCAAAACTGTTTTGTCCAGTGACTTGTATTTACACCAGCATAATAGATGGCAATGGTAAGAATAATACGTTTTATGAGATTGACTCATGAAACATGGAAAGACGGTGTGTATTACTTTGTGAGAGGGACCTCTATGTTATCATCTAATTGTACCGAAAGTCGGACCCCTATTATACCTCATTTTGAACACTCCATACAGGACAATTCATGGATATATTTCATGTTGATAAATGTAATTCCATTATGGATATTCAAACATAACATGTTTGGTACACAGCCTTTGAGAAATAATCAAGGAACAGTATAATGAAATAACATGATATTAACAATGTGTTATTGAGCAATCTATATGCCTGGCATTATGAACTTTTCGGCTATTACAGACTTAACTTCACTAAAACAGGGTCGTTATCAAAAGCTATGATGTATGATGCTTGGGTTAGATTCTTGTGATAGGATGTCTTAGATTATGGTCTATCAGGTGTTATAGTGATGGGAGCCATGACATGCACAAGGCAGATTTTATAATCACTTATTGATAGAATGCAGTTATTCATATCGATGGATATTCTGATCATTTACAGTGGTAGAAGTGTATTTCAAAACACTTGTTATTGTTGTATATGCTTGGTGAAAGATTGACCCCATCTTCATCAACCTCAGACAATTTAGGGTGGCTATATCTTACCGTACATATTGAAAACATTAATGTTAGCTTATTGTCATTCCCAAAAACCATGTGGCCTTGCACATCACAATGATGGGACATGATATGTGATACGATCATCTGTCCTTCTTCTAAACCAACCTGATTATGTTTGGGATAATGTTATCACGTTAACTTGGATTTCTTCTTTTATGTAGTAATCCCTTTATGCATAGTCAATGAATGTTTCTTTGAGAACACAATGCTGTCTGACTCTAGAGTCAGTTATGACATGAAGTGTCTGACTGTAGGTGCATTTTGATCCATTGAAGTTACAATATTTAGAGCTGTATTATCACTTAGTGATAGACAAAATCAGGATGATTCTGTGCAGTACACAAGTGGCTATGCATGATGCTTCCATAGCTGCAACACTGTTTAGAATCTCAGCCTTTAGAGGTCAAAGGCACAAGGACCAAAGATGATCAGCTGTGGCTTGGTCAGGAGCATCCGAAATGGGTGCCTTTACCCTAGTCAAATGTCTTGAACAAAGAGATCAGGTGTATTAAGGTTACAACTGGGTTAGATCAGCTGTGGGTATTACTGGCATGGGGTTTATTACTGGCACCCTAGCATTGTGCAGCTGATTTAGCAATATGCAAATGAGTTTTTATATATTTTTTCACTTCAAGCCCATTCTTTAGACCTTTCTCTCCGAGCCTATGTGCAGAAAAGTGAGAAAATCAGGTTTGTAGGTCATGATATTTCCCATTGATTTTGCAGTTACTGATTCACCAACCATTAGAAATGAGGTTTTATGGCTTTTGCTAAGTTTGTGCTCAACTTGATGCCAATGTTTACTCCATTCAAATTGAATCTCAGAACAACTTTAGGGATATTTCCCATACCTAAGAACGTCATTTGCCTCCCAAAACAGTCAATTTGAAATTAATGTCAAAAATGGTGGATTTGATAGGGGGTGCCAGTAATAACAACGAATCTGCTCAGTTGTTGGTATTAATGGCACCCTATCATTCTGCTGTGTAGTTGATATTGTTTCAGGGTACATACTGCATGTTTTCTCTCCATTTGTCACTGGACTGTACATGTTTCATAGATTACCAAGGTTCCTTTTATACATTCTTGTTTTGTTCTGGAGATATGGGATACTTAAGGAATAAGGCACGCAGAAGAGTTTTGAGTTTGAAAATAGTTATTGGTCAATGAATCATAATCACATATGTTGTTCATGATGGCCAAAGGTGAATACAACATTAGCTGAAGTAGTATGCAGAAGGGGAGCGGGTGAGCATCTATTACCCAATAAAGACTGGGGGTTACCCCAAGGTCTTAATTTGGGAATAGATTCACATTCCCTCCCCTTCGAAGTGGCCTTATTCCTGTTATAACAAGGTGTCAAAAGATACCACTGTCCTGCATTATTAAATCATATATTTATGGCTACCAAAATAATTGCACAGCAGACCTATTAGAGGAGCTGTGCATCCTTTGGACTGCCATGCCTATATAACCCAATATATGCACGGCAAGGACACATCCCTGTCCAACCACATCTCTCATCACTACAATTGGGTGTCAAAAAGTGCAAGTTTCATATTATATGGACATAATTTCATAAGTACAACAGCACTTTCCTGAATCCTAAGATATGCATACACATGGAAAAGCAAGTTGTAGCCATTAGTAATGACCCTGCATTAAATCACTTCTGAGGCAGCTTCTGCTGCCCTCCTACTACTCCCACGAACTCAAGTCTGGGGAATTCATTTCTGTTATTCCTCTCATGCTATGGTCATTATTTGCTTAGCAACAGGCATTCTTTTAATTTATCTGCCTGGCATGGCTAAATCCATGGGCTTAGGTCCTATATCAACTAATTGCAGCAGGGCTAAAGATGAAACCATCTAATTGTGACGAGTGATGTTCCTTGGGCACATTAAGATTTAACATCAAGATATGCAAGGTTAAGCAGATAAGTGTCATGTCCCTATGTGCTATTTATAACATGGCATCCCCGAGGAGAAGATCTAAAGGTATTATGTGTACAAAAAATCCCCCCTGGAGGCATGTTTTCCCCCGTTGGCCCACATATTCCTACAGCAGAAACTAAGAACCTAGGCCCCTCTCATGATTGGGATTATGGGTATTATATATGCAGGCTGATTGATGTAACTCAAAAGCTGCTATAATTGATCATTGTCCTCATTGTATCTTGCATTGATCTCATGAAATCAGTTGTAGGAAGATGAATTTTGATCTTGGCAGTTTCCAGAATATTCAACAACTACTAATACCTTTGGATGGCATTAGCGACTGTTTTTAAAAATATTTGGACTACTTTTATCTCAATCTAGATATAAAAATAGATTGGCAGATCCTCTTTATGGTAGTTATGACACAGGTGCCTCATAAAATGACATTACAACGGCTAAGGTTAGGGGTGCCAGTAATACATTCATCTATGCCAGTAATGATCAACTAATTAAATGTATTGCAGTCAATTTTCTCTTATACCCTATGATTAATGTGTAAAAGACCTTCCTTTGTCAACATGTAAAAAGAAATTTGAAAAAAATATTCATTGTAAAGCCACCCGGGATGTAATGCCCTTAAGCTACTCTAGCTTCATAATAAAACTGGCTATAAAGCATAAATTATTATATGTATTGAGTTATAAAGCTTTCCCTCATCTTCAGCTTAAGTTTTCAATAGGTCTTTCCTCAACATTTCAGACATTCCACAATTGTTCAACAGAGACTTCTGACATAAAGTTCAGTATAGATATTTTAAAATTGGTCCATCAAATTTTGTTGAAAATCTTGGTATTTTAGAAAATTCTGGCATGATAGTGTTTTCTCTCAACTAGAGTAACATGATGTATAGAATCTGTAGAAGTTAATGCAGGTTTCTTAAGTAAATGTAAAACTGTCAAGTTTTATAAATTCCAAGTAAAATAACATTCAGTACATAGAATTCTTTTTTCAATAATTGCTTTTTTAGTGTTTACAAACACACCTATTCCAAGACTTATTACCCAGAATGCTAAACTTGTACTTTTATCCTGATCATCTACTACATATGCAAACCCTTGCCTCTCTAGTAATTCTCAGAGGCTGAAATTAAAATCTGAATGTTGGTCATTTTGGGATCGCTAGCGTATAGTGTGGGTGCTTTCTGAAAGCATTATTTTTTTCAGGGTCCTGAAGAACTGGTTCCAATAATGCTGGTTGGGCAATTCTTTGCTAATTCAACAACTTTTATACAGCAAATGTATAGAAAAGTATCCTTTGCCCACCTATATCAGTTAAACCTGCCCATTGCACTGTGACTAGCATGAAACCAAGCACACAAGGTGAACTTCGTGGCTATCCTTATGGGGCTAGACACTTACCTGTTCAGCCATGTAAATTTCATAGGAAAATGGGTGAAAATTACACTTTTTGAATGACAACCCAACTTTGAACAGCTCTGTAGACCTTAATAATTGGCATATCAACAAAAGAAAAAAAAGACCCTTCTGATATCCCTTTAAAATTAATCTGAACTGATCAGAAGTAACATATATAACAAATTCTATCCTATAATGATGTTCATAGCAAAAGAAGCTAAAAAAGAACATTTTAGTTCCATTCACATTCCATAGACAACAAAATGTTACAGGGTGGAAGGAAATTGATAAAGGCACTAATTATGCTTCCAACCATGTATAATATGTGCAGGTTTATTGTGTTTTACACTTATTTTTCATGAAAAATTGATTTTATGGAATCTCCCCCTTACAACCCCTTAAAGAAAATCATGCTGTATGAAATGAGCCCAGCAATGCCAGCTTGGCAACATTTAGATACATAATCAGGGTGGCCTCGCTGTTAAGAATCACCAAGTACCCACTGTGTGTCCTTGCTGTACCTATAAATATCTGAAATACACCCCTTGTCAACAGCAAATCATCACAAATTGTTCACATTCTTGCCAGGCACCACAGGGTGTTGCCATAAAAAATGTCCACACAATGTGCTACAATAAGTCCCCACCGCACACATTTTCCACACAAACCATCACAAAGTGTCCATGTGGACACATTTTAGCCTGTGAACAAAATATAATTTGTGGACACTTTGTGTATATATCCTGTGGATTAGATGAATTTTGTTGACACTTTGTGACCATACACTGAGGACAGAATGTGTTGTATGGATACTTTGCGATCAAAACTTCTGGTCAAAATATTTTTGTGGACAATTTGGGATGATAGATTGTGGACAACTCATAATTTGTGGACACTTTGTTCAAGTGGAATGTGGACAGTGTGGTTTTGTGGATACTCTGTGGTAAAACCTTGTGGATTAAAAGTGTTTCTGGACGTTTTGTGATGAAAGAATGTGGACAGAATGTGTTTTGTGAACACTTTGTGATGATAGGTTGTGGACAGAGTGTATTTTGTGGATACATTGTCATTGTTGGGTGTGGACAAATTGTATCTTATGGACACTCTGCAAAAATAGTTTGTGGACAGTACATTTTTTTTGGATACCTTGGACAGGGTTGTTGTGGACATATTGTGAAAAAATGTGATGTGGACAATATGTGTCATGAGGCTAAAGTGAAGCATAACAACCCCCCCAGGGAAATAGTAACAGACTACCAGTGTAAATTAGGATCATTTTGACAGATAAATAACCAAAGATATTGTTTAATGGCATGTAGTAGAGCATACCTTGTTATGCCCTTCGTTTCCCTCCTTTTCAGCATGATGTTCATCGTCCTCAAATTGAGTGCTGGAGCTTTACCCCACCTGAGCCCCCTGACATCGACGATTGTGAGGTTTAACCGGCGTTTTCTTTTCCTCACCCAGACTCTCGGTTGCCTGACTCTCTAGTACAGGCTCTTCTTTCGCAGGTTGTTTTGTATTTCTTGATTTACAGGATTTTACTTTCCCACGTTGGAATAATCCTTGTACTCGTCTCGTCACCATCTTTTCAATTTTTATGACCGGAAGAAGGGATCACATGACCAGGACGCCAGACTGATACTAAGGACACCTACCAACTAGCGTCAGAACTTATAGTTACCGAATAAAATGACAGATGGCGTATTGAGCGCTCAGTCAGCCTGACCAAGACCGATCTTCTTTTGACTTATCAAATTCAATCAGATTACCCTAATCTGACTGCATGCATTTTAACTCGACTGTCAGGATATGCTGTTCCATTGAAATTGGTCGGTTGGTTTAGAATGGTAAATCGGATGAGTGGGGGGAAACACAGTCGGTTGGCCTTATTTTGCTTGGTTTTAACCAGTGGAATACCTAAAATGACAAGTCGGATGAGGAAATCTGACTATAAAATCGGTCGGATTAGACTTTTTCAGGCAGACCGATGCAGTGGAATACCCCCTTAAATTGATTTCTGTGACAAGAGAACTTCTCATAGTATTGGCGAAACGCATAAGGTCAGTTACGCACACACTATGAAAATAACCATAATATTTTGGTTGGCTACGGTAGTGGCACCTCAATTCTTTCTTATAATGCGACTATCTTTAATAATGCACACATGACTGGGGTATTTACCATATTCTGTGGAGAGTGAAAACACGGTGTCCCCTCGTTTAAGCTGCTGAGACCGTAGAACACAGTTCACTGCTGTCGTCACGTTGGGAACCAATACGAGGTCTGTAGGCGCACATTCTATATAAGATGAATATGCTTGTGAGTACTTGAATTTATTCTCTGTGTAAATCACTGGACGCACTACAGTATACTCATTTATCTTTCTGGGGGGGGGGGCGCATGGGGGTCGCGATTGTGGGTCTTCTGGCAAGTTCTGTATGGTATAGGCCTGTCATAAAGAATGGTAGCAGAGATATAAAGGTACACATGTCTCTGATGGTAGTATCGGTACATTTGTTGGAATAATGTGTTTGATGCTACAACACAAGTATATGTTCATTCTTAGTGCAAAAACATATATGCTCTAATACATACTGACAAATTTGGCGAGACGACGTGTGACATAGGCGAGTAGAGGCAAGAGTTCACGGTCAAAGAAACGCAAAGGCTGCCGTTCAATGTATACCTGCCATGCCTAATAAAAGGGGCAGAGACAATCATATAGAATCAAGGATAACATTCCAATGAAAAATCGGCAATCTAGTCTAAAAAGGAAACTTTTCTGCCTTGTAGCATTAATGTTCAGTAAGCATTTTAAGTTCCTCGATCCTTTTTCTGTAGTGATGTGATGCATTTTCTTTCTGAAGATCTAATAATTATTTCAGATATACACATGCCAAATCCCATGATAAACATGCCCTTGTATAAAACGTGTACATTAAATTTCTCCGCATCGCATACTGCATTACTCCTTATCTATGACAATAAAGGTAGATAGTATCATCGATAGTCAATACCTGTGCCGTTTCTAAAGCTTCTTTTAGTACAGCTCCAAATGCTCCATGATTGAGGAAGACAAACTCCTGAAATACACAGTCATACAGTAAAATGCAACTTGGTACAGGGGCCAGGTAGAGATCGTTTGGTGTAAATCTCTTGTAAACATGTATACCTACATGTGTATTGTGTTAAATCAGATGTGAGTGAGTGAGTGAGTGAGTAATGGTTGTTTAACGCCAAGCCGACAGCTAAGGTCATATTCATGGCGGAAAAAGTACATTAGACATCACGTCACAAAGGAATACATGTGCCTGTGCCCGTGCATATGGACACCAGACACATGTAAGAAAGAGGGGACAGGAAAGAGGAGATTCAAGGAACGAATATGTGCCAGTGCCCGCGCATATGGACACCACCCACACTCAGAGAGGATAGAAAAGCAAGACATAGACCCCTTTTAAAGATGGCCTGGGGCTGGGGAGGCCCGAAATCAGATGTGAAGACTCAACATCGTTGCTGACGAAAATCGCGATTTATCAGAATTTGATTAAAATTCGATGTATGGCACAATATTCTTAATGTAAATAAACAGGAATGAAATAATAGAAAATAAGCAATTTACAGTAGTCAAAAGTATTATCTAAGAGGAAGCTTTTTCTTACTTCTAATAGAAAGTGGGTCTTTCTGCAAATATGACCAAAGGGAAACGTGTTCGTCTCATACAGATGGAAGGTAGGAAGTGGTATGTGTATAGGTGGAGATTCATACTCGTCCTGTGAAAACAAAGTATCTAATGATAAGGGTGACACATGGAAGAACAACATAGAGTGCATGCGAATAAAGAAAGCATGAAAGAAATAGAATACATCTTGGAATTAATGCATGAATTGGATTAAATTGAGCCTATAACAAATGTCAAATGCTCCAAAAAGCATAGTGTTTTAAATGTTCTTATACCTATCGCTTAAAGGGTCAGTGGAGTAGGTCAACAGAGTCCGTACTGGAACCTTTCATTGGAAGAAGTTGCATACTGCAGACAGAAATCTCGCCTATTTTCTTCACATTAAAACCTACATAAAATGATACTGTGGTTTTGCGTGTACCTCACCTCAGGAAGGTGCAAAAGCTCTTGTACATTGGAGGCGTGGAAAGAGCCAAAGTCTCGCTTGGCTTTCTGGCTCATTATTACAACCAGTCACAAAAGCGATCCAACTATGAAGTCAGTATCTCTGTAATGTATCCATATCCATTAATAGAGGGAAATGCATGGGCAGTTGTAGGCATTAATTTGATTTTAATTGGATTGGCTGTATTGAGTGGCATTCATCCAATAATTCCTAATTGATAAGCCCTTCTTCACTCTTATTGACTTATAGAATCAAATGACAATACATGCCAATTATCCAGAAGAAAAAGACTTCAAATGGTATTTGGATTTACGTCCACGTCCCAAGGTAAGGTTACGTGGGACATCACTAAGTCTTTATGAATATGAGAAAGGTCTCAACTGAATGGATCGACCAATGGAGAACAGCTCCTGTAAGGGGCGTGGCATGTCACCTACAATCGCGCTGATTATCGCCCAATAACGTGTGTATATTATGGATTATATTGCCAGGACCTAGCCCTTAGGTAAATGGCAGCTCGGATTTATGTTGACTATAGAACGGTGAGTACATACCAGTTTGTGTGTCTAACCGACGGAAGTACAAAGACGAGAGAATATGATAAATTCACCTTATACATCCGCATGTGCAGGGGACCTTATCTGGTATATTTGTATACACCAAATGGTCTGCTGCTACTGGTTGGTCTGTGTGGCAGGGGGGGGGGGGGGCTAGGGGAAGTCGGAAGGGCCTTGGCTGCTGCTGACATCTGGTGTCTGTTCACTTTACCATTGTCTTCTTGTGATAAATGTAATAGACTAGTCTATAGGCACTCTGAAGACACGCATCACAGAACATGTAAACGTTCAATGGAAAGCCCTTGACTGGGACTCTCAATTACTTATCTTCAGGAAGTTGTCGTATCATTATATGTGAAATGACAAGTTCTTGAATCCATAGCTCATGTTTGTCCTTACGGATCTCATTAAGATATTAAGCAGGCATATTTTTCGATATGACAGGCGCATTTCCCATGTCTTAAAGGTGATGTGTGTAGTCTTTTAGGCTGATTGTAGGATGCGCATGCAGGGGGGGGGGGGGGTAAATAGATCGTGCCAATGTGCAAACTACCAACAGCATCCCACTGAGGGTAGGTATGTTAGCCCAAACTAACCAAAATCTGAGTCTGGTCTGTGTTGGGAATGATATTATCATCAGAGGTGAATTTTCAATCCTTTGAATGCATAGATTATCTTCATTCTTTAAGATTTCATTAAGATATTAAACAGGCATACTTATCGATATGACAGGCCTATTTTTCATGTTTTATATGTACCCTATGTGATTTCTTACCCCCATAACCAAATGCGCAGTGGAGTAAAAATGTACATACTGTTACCTCTAGGTCGCTAAGAGGATCATGCCAGTTTTTGAAGCAAGTTCCTATCATTATTACTTCAAAAACTAGGGCTATTCAATTCATAATTATATTGAGGAGGTGACCATCGATCGCCCCCTGATCCATGGTCACCTCCTAGCATAATAGACTTATGCTAGGAGGTGGCTATATTCTCATGTAAGGTAGCCTTATTGTGCAGTGCTGCTGCCTAGTGGTCATGTGGAGAATCAATTAGAGTGGCATTCACCATTAGACATATCCATTGTGGCACCCCCTGGTGTGGTGCATTGACACCAACAATTGGACTATACCATACATGTACGTTCTTGCAAACATATTCTCTTAAATATCTTCTGACAAAGAGGGTTGGAAATAGGTTATTAGATATTGTCCACACTACATAAAAAATACAATATCAAATACAAGCTCTGATGGGAGACATCAGTTGCTAGACTTGATCATTGCCAAGAAGTCAGGGTGGTTCCAATTTCTAATCTCAGTCCCTGTACTTTGCTATAGAAAGTATTTGCTTCTGCATCCATACTTGTTTCTTTTGATTTTTCAACCTCTAGGTTTCATAGGATCTTGACTAAAGATGTTTTGAAGAGGATTTAATCTGCTTCATCACATGACACAATTAAATAAAAAATCTAGAGACTTTGATTTTTTTCCAAGTGCCTACTACTAGTGACTAGATGTCCATGTTATAGAATGAGGCTCCAATCTAGATAGCGAAACATACATGGCACTAACCAAAATAAAATGGGATATTAGTCCTTGAGCCCAAATGGGTTTATGTAATTATATGAGTACCAATCTTTCCCAGTAAACCTAGCAATTCTTTCGGTCAACGGCATCACTTTGCTGAATATCTGGGATGTCCAGTGTAGCCTTGTACCTAGGAGGACAAATACTAGACTAATGTCCCCATTTGGCAAAAAAAAAAAGTTTTCACGTTTGCAAACGTTTGGGTAAAAACGTTTGTAACATTTTTCTTTGTGTTAAGATACGTTTTGTTCAATAAAAACACTGTTGCGTTATTTTCATGTTGCAATTACATTTATTAACCCAAGATAAAAACGGTTTATAGAGTGTAAAAAATGTTTTAGTGTACATGTTTTTGTTTTGTGTGTGTTTTTTTATGTTAAAAAGAAACGTCTACCAAACTTAGGAACATCATAAAAATCGTTTTAATGTTATAAAACGTTTTATGCCAATTGAGTTAATCCCATGAGAAGACGGTCATCTGTGGGTTGCTCGGGAGGTGCTGCTACCTGGCGTTGGATATCAGCACTGCTACCAATTAAGACTCAATACTATTACTATCATATTCCTGATGCTGTTTTACATCTGCTAGGACTCTGAAGCAAAGCTGCGCAAACCAAATGTCCAGCAAAGAAATTGACACCCAAATACATCTGGGTTCATGGACTTGATTTTCCATACGTTCGTCCAGCGATGCCGGGAGTTGGCCAATTCTGTCATATTGTTGGGGTACCCCACACGACGGATACTTTACAATAAAATGTCAGCTTCCATGCTAAATAATGGAATGGATGTCTAACGTAACCATGTATTAGTCTTGCCTGCGTTCTTAACAATTCATATTAATGTAATAGAATTGCCCTATTGCACATTAAAGCTTAACCCCAAGCTGTGCCAGGTGAACCACGAATAATCAAGAAAGCCTTTAGGGTATTGATTCCAATGGGAGTGTCCTGGCCACGAGGGAGGGTATTCCAACATTGCCCAGCTATAGACACGTCGGTCATTCTCTTCAATATTATTGCTTACACCCTGAGTAGACATCTGAGAGTAGTGTACAGTAGCGCCTTGAATTTGGATAGTTAACTGTAGGGGAATGTTGCCTAATTTGAACTGTTTCCTGAATTAAACATCTCACTTTTCTCGGAATGTGCTTATTGTAACCCGTATTCATGGATTATCCCTTTTCAGCGTATACATGTATATGAGATGCCCAGTGTAAATTTTGCAAAAATCACAAATGAGGTTTTCCCCATGTAATCCAATTCTACACAATTGAGTACACCTATAGTAATAAATTTAGGCACTTTTGTTAATTCAAATTGGGCAAACCAATATTTCTTTCCTCCTCCAGCTGACTGGGCTGATATCATTTGATATGGCACAAATCTCAAGTTGAAAGATACAAAAGGAGTCCATTAGACAGTAGAGGACTTTGTCAAAAGCTGGAATTGATTGACCTGAGACCCCTAGATGAAATCTGTGTCAGGCACTGAGTAATAGCCTTTGCCTTTTAGTTATTGTTGTATCCAGGATTCCCCCAACGGAGGGGGGGGGGGCGCTTTGTAATGATCAACCCTCTCATAACTAATAGAGAGAACAGAACTAAGTGAGTGTTTGGAGCTAGTTCCTGCCCGTGCCTGTAACCGATGAATTGTAAGAACTGGGCAAATGTTGTTGCTTATGTGTTCGAAAGTGCCACATATAAAATAGCGATTGTAGATCATGGACGATATTGGCAAAGTGTATCTTTACAACCATGGAATGCAATGTGAGTATTACTTTTAGTACACACAAATCGGTGGAATTGAAGTCTGATAGGTCAACACATTGATAGAAAGAACACATGAATATATTTATTTCATCATAATACTTTACACTTGTTTATGTATTACCTGAGGCACAGAAGTAACACCAATATTCTTTGTATGTTAAGTTCTCCATAATAACATTATGATACTAACTATTTGGTTATTTGTAGCTCTTAAGTATATCAATGTAGTAATTGAATTGATTGCATATGTGAACGTCCATCATAATCATACAGCCAGAGATTATACCTGATGGTTCTATTAGAAGCTGAAGAGTTTCTGATAGACTACAATATGTCTACCAGACTCCTCCTCTTCCAGTTTATTTGTTCCTCCTCTTATTTTCCCAGTGGTGATTAATTTACCTATAGCATGGGTCTTTACATTGTCTGCAATCTACCCTTTGCTGTCTCCGCCTCCCGTCGCCTTAAATCAATTTAACAAAGAAATGCCCCCTCCCAAAGACTCCAGCTGGCAACGGTCTATCACGTGGCCCTACCCTCGTGTCGTTCTCGTGAACATGAGAACCCGCGAGATCCACGAAAATATCGATTGGTGTGCAATGGACGCCAGACCTCCATTGTAAACCTGTCTCACAAAGACCTGCCGATTCAGGGCATCATTTCTTTTCTCTGTGGATAAAGGATCAGATTTATAGCCCGAGGTCATCAAAAAGGCATTTGGCAATTGGCTGTGTAAATCTGCTGACAGAAGAAGTATAGGGTGGCGGCAAGAGAGGACTGTATTTGGGGTTGTGTGTTAAGAATGCCAGTGTTCACGGTGTCTGTCTTTCAAATCCAGTTAAAATTTGTCTTTTGGAATCCGGGAGCTCACCTACAGTATGTGATTTTTTAGAATCTGTAAAATGAAACAAAGTAGAGTGTTATTTTATACAAATAAAAGTATCAAATAATTCAAAACGACTGTATTTAGGTGTTTCTTATTTTGTCTAATACTGCATAAGAATAAAGTTTACCACAAAGATTATTGTAATCAAATCATTAAGCTTGTGCCATGTTTATATTGTATATATGTTAACTATGTGTATTGGAACTGTGGATATAAGTCTATTGCGGCATGTGCTGGCGTGTATGTGTATGCAGCATTACTGGACATCAACAACACCTTGTCTGACAATAACAAATAAAGAAGAGCATGTATCAAACTCTTTATTTCACATAATTGGATATAGCCTAATACAGACCCGAATAAAAGTGAATCAATTTAGGATCTCTACAACAGGGGCGAGATGAACTGTTGAGTAGACACAAAGGTATTTGAAAGGGGTAAGTATAGGTATCGATAAAGGGAAATACAGAATAGGTCTATTTACAAGGTTTTCTACGAATCCTAAAGTAATCAGGGCATAGGATTTGGATGAAACTGTCAACCGAAAACCATGTAGAAAAGAAATTGAATACTATAATTAGAAGGGCAGATGAGATGGCGCCAAATGTTCAAACAGTCCATCTAAATGCATTTAAATGTTATATCCCGTCACTGTAATAATGTCCCCCTACATTCACTGTATTTGTGGTTGTGTTTCCGGTGACTGTGCCTCGCTTAGACTGCGCATGCTTACAGGCCGTATGTTTCCGGTAGACAGAGGCACTTCTCGACTCCTTTCAAGCAGTAGCCACCCAGGAAATTGGCACACTTCATGCCAGAACAGCAGGGGTCACCGTAGGGGTCACACATCTTACCCTGGTAACGGCACTGTAGAAAAAAAGGCAAAGGAAACAAATGAACGCCAACCAGCCTTTCTTTAGGGACCATCCATAAATACATACGCACATTTTGCCAAAGATTTGCCCCCCCCCCCCGTTGCACCATGTACGCATTGAGCCTACCCCCCCCCCCCGCGTACATACTCAAGTCACTGACTCCCCCCTCCCCCAATAAGGGATGAAGGATGAATGGGGGGGGGGGGTCACACAACATATATTTGGACCTCTTTCAAAAGGTATTTTGTACAAAATCTTTTTTTATATTAATACCCATACAAGTAAGGGAGAGTGTCTAGATTTGATTGATGTCGGGAAGTGATCTTAATGCCCCCATAAAATACAAAAAAAAAATACCCTCAAAAGTCCCTAAATTCGAGCTCAAAATACCCCCTCCCCCTGTACGCACATGTACGCATTTGGCTTGACCCCCCCCCCCCTAGTGCGTATGTAATTTATGGATGGTCCCTTACAGACATGCACGCCAAGTGCTATATTCATGCAGACATATTATCAGTGAACAGGTGCATGGAGTCAGGATAGGTGTATGTGTAATCATAGCCTTTTTTTGGTCCTGTGTTATATAAACGAACGTCATTTAATACTAAACGTATAAGATTTAATTCAATTTGAAAAAAAAAAATATTGAGGATTTCCTTAAAATGTCTATAAAATATAGATCTATTTTAATTAATCTGTTATGACAGTGGAGCAACTCACTAAATAATCGCATTGCAACGCAGCTCCAGCAAACTTTTTTTTTCAAATTATTGCAAATTTGTCTCCATAAAAATGTTCTTTGGTCAGACGTCCACAGTGCATATCATCCACATGCCCTGGACGTATTACTGATATATGAAGACCATTAAACAGGGCCAAAACCATTTTGACGCTAAATGAAAAAAGAGGTCCTTCTTCCGGTTCAGGTCACAATTAATTTGTGAATCGAATTTAAGGGGACACGATTCCACTGACCATGACGCTAATCATCAGTACCAAAAGAAGAAATATCTGATCATCATAAAGTATCATACACTGCTATTACATTGTAACTTTCTCAGTTGCTCTTTCATGATATTACTAGACAGAAATTGCATTTCCAACCAACGCGATTGACTAAGCTCCATTAAAACTATATACCCTGTCAAGACTAATTCTTTGAGTGATCTGTGTATAAACGCTCCCACCAATTCACACATATGGAGCTGTGCTCTTTACAATGACGTGGTAATACCACACTGAAGTCAGCCGTGGAGTATATCCAACATATACGGCCTTAGCTGGTTTGATTATCAGCCAATGAAATGACACCAGCTATTCACTGCGGTCCTCTCGGGGGCCAACTGGTACCAATCTGATAGGTGTTATCAGTAGAACTCGCTGATAACAAGCTCCAGTAATGACGGCGCCCATGGGACAACCTGCTAACTAAGAATATATGTATGCTGCTAAATGGTTCACACCATGGGCGTGGACTGGTTACCAGATTTAGTCTGTGTAGGTGTTATCCATATGCTATAGTAAGGGTGAGAAAGTAAAGGGAACAGTGCTGCCCTCTGGTGCCTTTATTTGCTATGCACAGACCTTGATTACAGAGGTGAGTGGTTACTTTGGCAAAGTCACCACTCACCTCCGTAATCAAGGTCTGTGCATAGCAAATAAAGGCACCAGAGGGCAGCACTGTTCCCTTTACTTTCTCACCCTTACTATAGCATATGGATAACACCTACACAAGACTAAATCTGGTAACCAGTCCACGCCCGTGGTTCACACTGAACACGCTGTTATATGGAGTTCCCGTCAACCTGATTAACTTCTTTTACACCAATGCTACAATACCAGCCACATGCCTGATATAGACCCTCCATACAAAAATTCCCAATACAGTCACCATGCTATGTGAACATATCCTGAATTACATTAGCTGTTTACAGAGGGCATCGGAGAATTTGTCTTCAGCTATTACTACTCTCCGCATTTTGAGTTTACTGATTTGATTGGTTTTTACCGGCATTGATCTTGCACACTAGATCTTTCCCATCAAATCAGAAATCATGAGAATATTGCAACATCTGGTCCAGCCAGTATACGTTGTGGGACCTAAATATAGGGCCTAAACAGGTATATGTTTTTCATGCCAAATATGAGCATTATTATTTTAATCTGAAACCACTTTTATATTGGCTGTCTACTCCCCATAATTGGCCCTCTCCTCTATCACAAACCAACATGTCGACCTGTACACGTATTTATAATTATTCAGACTGACTCTAAGACTTTGTGAAGTCCCTGGCACCCTTCCGAAAAAAATTGCCGAAATCACAGTGTCTTGGAATGTAAGTAGTATGGGAAATGGAACTTTCTCCAGGCACCAGACAGCAGCTGAGTCCAAAGTGGCACAAATTCTGCATTCTCATTTTCTGACTCGCAGGATCCAGTCATGACATCTTCCCCTGCATATATCTCACTTCTATGTCGTCAAGCCACCCCATCCCCATCTTGGATGTAATAGGAAAGGTGAACACATGGTTCCCCAGGGCCTAATTTATAGCAAAGGCAACCTCACCTACTGAACAATGGGAATGCTGTGCACTATCTGGCGGCACAAAAGCATATATTCGCATTGTTGCTTATATGGCAGAGTAGTTAGATTTTATTTTACTGGCACTAGGCTGTCCTGGTAACTGTGCCACCCTTTGATGCTACTACTACCACTACTTCTACTACTACTACTACTACTACTACTAGGACGACGACGACTACTACTACTACTACTACTACTACTACTACTACTACTACTACTACTACTACTACTACTACTACCACTACCACTACCACTACCACTACTACTACTACTCACTACTACTACTTCTACTACTATACTACTACTACTACTACTACCACCACAACCACCACTACTACTACTACTATTACTACTACTACTATACTACTACTATACTACTACTGCTACTATACTACTACTACTCTACCACTACTACCACTACTACTACTAATACTACTACTACTACTTCTATACTACTACTATACTACTACTACTACTACTACTACTACTACTACTACTACTATAATTCTTCTACTACTATACTACTAATACTACTTCACTACTACTATACTACTACTATACTATTTTTTTTAAACAATTTAAACTTTATTTAGCCTAAAAATTAATACATTTCATACGATTTCAAAAATTGAAAATTTCCTGGAAAGAGTAAGAAGCCTTGCTACATACTATAATACCATTTGACAGAATGGATAATTTGTAACATCAGGAAAACTTGTTTCATTGAGGCTATCAAGTTAATGACTGACCATCATCCTTAGGATGTTGTCTCGGCCAAGCCATAAAAAGTATATATACCATTCATAAGATTCACAGGTGGTATAATAACAATATATTTGAGAACAGCAGCATTATTCTTTACTTTAAACATTATATGATAACAAATTCCTTTCCCCATAACAATACCGTATGATTATGAATTAGTAATATATACAGAGGGTATACAATCGTGTATAGTGTACACTATACTTTACAAATTTGATTGATATTAGAGAGATTATTAATTTATAACAATTCTTTTTTACACTCAAGTTTAAATTTGTCCCTGTCTTTAATATTTCTTATTTCTATGGGTAGTTTGTTCCAAGTTTGAGCACATTTGACTTCAGGTGATGTTTCATATGCTTTACAATTGATTTTTAACATAGCCCTGTTATGTACAGTATGAGTTGGTGTTAATATATGATAATCAAAGCAAGTTTTCAGGCATTTGCTTTGTATATGCTGTAGTTCTAACAGGTAGTCTGACTTTTCCTCGTAATACAATATATCACAATAATATTAATGGTAGTATATGCATTTTATACATTCTTAATCTTGCTTCATGAGACATATATTTCCGAGTTTTATACAATATTAACGACTTGTATCTTACATTATTAATTACTGTGCGTAAGTACATATTAAATTTCAATTCAGGGTCAAGGGTAACACCTAGATATTTGTAGGAAGATACATTCATGAGTATTTTATTGTTGATGATAATATTTGGTTTTCTCAGATTTTTCAGTTTTATTGAAGAGGCAAAGGTCATGATTTTGGTTTTGTTTTCATTCATAGTTAATTTATTACTTGTAGACCAAGAATAAATTTTTTTTAGAGCATTTTCTAGTTGGATTTGTAAGTAATCTATTTCTTTGCCTGATACATATAGAACTGAATCGTCTGCATATAGCATTGTTTTATGGGTGTCGTCTTCTGAGATACAGTCATTAATATATAATAGAAAAAATAAGGGACCCAAAATTGACCCTTGAGGTATGCCACATGATAAATTCTTATACCCTGATCTTACATGATTTGCCATGGTACACTGCTGTCTCCTAGAAAGGTAGTTTTCTATCAGCGTAAGATTTCTGTTTCTTATACCGTATTGTTCCAGTTTAGTCAAGAGGATATTATGATTTACAGAATCGAAAGCTTTTTTTATATCTATAAATGCTGCAAGAGTAATATTATTTTGATTTCGATTTTTTAATATATCATCAACTAGAATAGCTATAGTATCTAAAGTCGATTTATTTTTTTATTTTCCTCCTTGAAATTTTGACAATATATTATGTAAAGTTAAATGAGAGCTGATCTTTGTGTGTATCAGACGTTCCAGTATTTTAGCGGGTATAGGTAATACACTGATAGGTCTTAGATTAGATACGTTGGATGGATTTTGGTAGAGGAGTGACCGTGGCAAATTTCCAGCTATCAGGTATAACCCCAGTTTCTGTAATCAAATTTATAATTTTGATAAATTTATCAGAGAATTTAATAACTGCCAGCTTGAAGATATTAGTAGGTAGATATTCAATAGAGGATGATTTTGATACATCTATATCTTCTAAACATTTAATAATTTCTTCATCAGTAAACGACATATCAGGCATATCCATTACACATCTTTGTCCTTTAAATAAAAATTCTGTATCGTGAAGTCTGGCAAGCCTCGGCCCTATATCTGCAAAGAAATTATTAATATACGTGGACGTATCTTCCAGAGTGATAGTTTGTCCAGTATCATCTACTAAATTAATTGTTTTCAATTGTCCTTTGCTATTTGGCAATACTTCTTTCATAGTAGTCCAAAATTTCTTAGAATCTTTCTTATACACTTCAGACAGGTTATTATAATATTCATCTTTTGCTTGCTCGACCTCACGATTTACAATATTTCGGGATACTCTGGCATGGTGCCATGATATTATATCTAAGTTTCGTCTAGCCTCTTTCAATAGTGCATTTTTATCATTAATACATTCCAATAGTTCATTAGTCATCCAAGGGCTCGATTTATCTTTTATTTTAAATTTCTTTACTGGACATTGGATATCTAACATATATTTCATATGATTAACCAGAATATTCCAGCATTCTGAGGGATCATTGCTATTATCAAAGTAAGCCCAGTTGCAATTTGTGAGGTCTAGTAAATATTTTTCCTTATTAAAATTTCTATACGATCTTCCCAAGAAACTCCTGTAACCTTGCTTGACATATTGGTTTCCTTTTATTAAATGTACAGGAAGATGATCAGAGAGGTGAATATTGAGAGGGCCAGACGAAATAGTACCTGAGCAGTTTGTGAAAATTAAGTCGATACATGAATTCGAACCTGAGGACGTTGTTACTTGGTTTACTATTTGGCTTAGATGAAAATTATCAAAGGCTTCATACAGTTGTATTTTTTCTCTAGTATTGCCAATTATATTTACATTAAAATCACCAAGTACATAAATTTCATAGGAATCTGGATTTTCAATCTGTAAGAAGAATGCTTGAATTATGTTGCAAAAATTAGTCAGGTTTCCAGATGGTGGTCTATATATATTACAGATTATTGCCTTTTTGCTTGAACCTTTTACAGAAAATAACCATTGTATTTCAATATCCTTATTAGTCCGGTTTAAAAAGCCAAATTTCTCATTTGTACATGATATGGTTTTATCTACGTGTGCACAGAGTCCTCCACCCCTAAAAATACTAATACTATTACTATACTACTACTATACTATTACTATACTACTACTATACTCCTATTACTATTACTACAAATATCGGTACATGTATGATCCATGGATGCTGCCCTGGTATCTAATTCAACAAGCTTGCATTCATAATAGAATTTTCCACGATTTCGGCACTTCCGGTGGGTTTATATGCAGTTAAAGCGTTGGTTCCACAGCCATACAATCGGTTGGAATAGCTCTAATCCGACAATTTATAATATATCAAAAGTATAGAAAAAAATCGGTTGGATTAATGCTAATCCGACCGATTTATGCCTGTGGAACCAGCGCTTTAGCCGTGCATTATTCTGCATATACCACCCTTGTGCATTTTTGAAATTTTTGGTATATACTTTTTCGGGGTCAAGTTGGACTTAGAATATTTTTGGAAATTATGGCAGCTATACAAAGTTAATCTAGCCATTTTCCATTGTGAAAAATCGTGCCAACTCGTATGAGAATTGAACCCTGGCCGCAGTGGTGGTAGGCGAAGGCCTTAGCCATTGCGCCACACTGAACGGTGATGAAATCAAATGCGAATATAAATAAGACCTTGACCGGAGAGGTACTGAATGTTCACACTCACTTTTCGTATGGAATCCAACCATGACATGTCATAATATTAAAATCCCAAGAAGTATTCGATCCATAGACGAGTAATGCGTGCTAATTGTCTCCATTTTCTTCAATATAAATAAGAATCCAATGATTTTCCCAACGTATGTGAGTCGCAGCCCGGTTCGCTCTGCGCGAAGCCATTGTTTTTGTTCCTTGCCGGGAGAGGTACCGTTGTGTATACAGTCACTTTTCATATGGAATCCAACCATGACAAGTCTTCAAATTAAAACATACATATCCTTAGACATTCTAGATGAGTACTCCATGCTTGATATGTCCAATATATTCAAAATAAATAAGAATCCATTGATTTTCCAAAACGGTCCGAAATTGTCGGCGTCTTCCTCGTACGGCGAGCGGATGACCTATATCCACATCCGGGCCACTGACACACTTTCACCGGACAAGGAGGCGGGTGGGAATGGCCGGACCGCGACGCGCTTACGATGGAAAAATCAACGGATTCTTATTTATATTGAAGAAAATGGAGAAAATTAGCACGCATTCCTCGTCTATAGATCGAATACTTCTTGGGATTTTAATATTATAACATGTCATGGTTGGATTCCATATGAAAAGTGAGTGTAAACACGGCGGTACCTCTCCCGGCAAGGAACAAAAACAATGGCTTCGCGCAGAGCGGCCACGGGCCGTATCGCTTGCTTTTACAAAATGTCTTCGCCTGGCTATATTCTTTGGATTTCAGGTAAGAAATTGATACAAAATGGAGGAAATGGTGGTATAAACCACAGGCTGTATATGCTGTATATACAGCCCTAGGGCCCCCATATCCATGATCTATCAGCTTAATTTATTGGCTTATCAAGACAACAACGGAATATGAACAGAGCACAGATTCAATCAAAAGAGGTGCTTCGGCGGAGGGTGTACCACATAATGCAAATATCATGGATCGATGTTCCCGGAGAAGAGCATCTCTGTACACGGGACATTAAGCACAATGGAGAAATATCCTATTAACAGGTGAAGTTACAATGCAGTAAAGTGGTGGGATATGATTGCAACTACAGCTGCTTATTATGGCCTATAACAATGATGCATTAGAGTCCACTATATACTCAAAAGCACCATTCTGTTGTGTTGCTACGATAGAGATGGTATGACTAATACGGCGCTGGTATGAAACAGCCACCATGCATTAGGGATGGTGCCGTCACACAATCATCGGTGTTGGGACCAAACCATTGCCTGACTACGGTCAGATCAGATAGTCTATTGTTTATGACTGGAAATGATCGATCATTTTTTAAAATTTAGGGTTGAGAGCTTGACTCTCAGATCAACTGTCATGCTAGTTTTCTGGGGAGCAAAGTGTACAATGTCACATGGTTTAAGTCACATATACATATCGACACCCACGAAACACTTATATAACTTCACAAAGCACATCCCTTACTGCCTCTATCGTGCTATTTAAATGCATTACCAGTCAGATTCCTATGAGATCACTCTTCTATAAAAGCACATCTCACGATAATCAGGAGGCTGTTTCCAAAATATTGGAAGCCACTTCTTTCAAGAAACACATCAACCACTTTTCACAACACAGTCTGATTGATATCTAGGGAAGTGACTACTTTTTCAGTACAATATTGTAACCGTCACCATTGGAAAAGTCCAATCACAACCAGGACTTGAACCCAGGTCCTTCAGGTACCAAGCGAATGCTCTAACCACTGAGCTATCAGGACGGTGCTTCATCCAAGGTGAGGCATACGCGTGGATCATGGCAGGGTAGGAGAGAGTCAGAGTACAGTGGCTCCACCTATTTTACCAGACGAACCTACCCTGCTACACTCCTCCCTACCAGCTTCAACCATACTCTCTAGTACTGAGTCACTTCCAGGGCATATAGGGTCCTGTTCCCAGGACCCCCTGGAGGTGCCCCCTGTTTCAAAGGCCCCCAGCACTAGGTTTGAAGCGTTCCCAAGCTGATCCATACACTTTAACCAGGTTCCTACAGGAACGCACAGTTGGGATTCCAGTGTAACCGTCACCACTGGAAAAGTCCAATCCCTACTGGGACTCGAACCCTGGTCCTTCGGGTATCAAGCGAATGTGCTAACCGCTGAGCTATCGGGACGGTGCTTCATCCAAGGTGAGGTATACGCGTGGATCATGGCAGGGTAGGAGAGAGTCAGAGTACAGTGGCTCCACCTGTTTTACCAGACGAACCTACCCTGCTACAATATATAGGGTGGGGAGTGCCTTCAGAGCGGTTCAGTAGAGCAGGGAGTGGGAAGTGAGGTACCCACCATGAGAATCCACGTCCCAATCTAAAATATATGTCATCTTAATTTCTTTAGGATATCATTATGATCAGGTCTATAATTTGATTAAAAACTGCATACCTTTGTGTCATAAGAGCGTTTGACGAGGGCTGCCCGGAGGCCGTCTGGAACTGACCGGGCATTGGAGGGACTCGTCAGAATGGTTGTAGTTAGGCAGACAGCCAGGAGGAACGAGACGGTGTGAGACATGGTCTGTAAGGAAAGAATGCACAGTTTAGCTGGGAATGTATTTGCAACAAAGTTAGAGACGTGGTTTGAAGATTATGAAAGGTGTTCATATCAACATTGGGATGTGTATGGTGAAGGTTGATCAACCAGTGCTTAAGGTTGGTTAGCCCGTACCCAATAGCCCTTCCTACTTCGAAGTTATTCCACCAAGTGCGGCTAATGGCAGAGGCGTAGGAAGCAAATTTGTATGGGGGCAGGGCTCTCAGGTGGGGGGGGGGCTATACTTTTATAGCATTGCAGCGGGAATTACCAATGTAAATGTTAACTTATTTTTAATTGTGTTTCAGTGCAATAACTGTAATCCATTACGTAACATGGCGTCTCCTCATGGGGTTTATGCTATAAGGAATCATTTATAATAATAATGTCACAAGCAGAAAGTGAAGAAACTGCCCATGAAAGCCACTAGCCTTCCATTGAATTAATCGAAAGGCATATGGGACGGAAAATGCCTTCAGCAAACTCACCACATAACATTGAACTCAGTGATCATGAATTCGATCAGAAGGAAAGAGTCCATAATATTAGATATTAGAGACAAGATTGTTCTAGGAACCCTGAATAACATTGAATAAGTTATTTCAAGATTAAAGAGCGTAAATTCGAAATTTTAACTAAACGTTTGAGAAAACGTTTCTGAAACATTTTCTTTCTCATTTTTTTCGACATTCAAAAACCTACTTATACGCTCTTTTATAGTCGTCCCTTTACCCAAACCATTTCCAAACGTTATAAGATTACGTCATTTTGTCGAGTGGGAAGTCAATGGAGCAAGCCCCTTGAGCTCGTTTATGTTCTAGTTTTGGTTAATTACTTTCAATGCCATTAACTTCAGAATGTGCGTTGTCTGACACTCCACATACATGTAGATAGGCTAAATTGAATGTTTTATATGGGGATGGTAATAAGATATGATTTCATTAGCAATGCAATACTATTTTATGTGACTGACAGCTATAATTTCCTGCGCGACAATTAAAAGAGAGAAAAAGGGCAATTCGATTAAAATCCAATATTACTCTAAGCTTTCTTCTAGCATTGTCTTTTTCCCATTCCATTGACGTTCCGATCTACAGGAGCAATACGACATTAGAAAAAAAAAGCCCCATGAACCTGGCTAAAACCCTACACATTGCGAATCCATGAGTACATTCCAATGTCATCCTGCCGGAATTTGGCGAGACATCCGGGCAGCTGAAGGTGGACCTCGTAGTGTTCTGCACCTCCAGCCAACAGCCATTGACGCATGGTATGTGCGATTGAAAACGGCTTGACTGTGCCATTACTTCTATTGGCGTTTCCGGCCTTGGTGGTGTCACAGCCGATAGTGTCTTCCATCAGATATTTATTAGCTCAAGGCATGTTGGAGGTGTCCAAGCGCTCCAAATTGTTGTTGTCAGGAGCGACAGGTATTAATTGTCTGTTGATGCTTTATGACAATGGGTAGGAGTCCTCGTGATGGTCATTATTAAAGCAAAAGAACGTGTGGGCTATTGCTGTTTAGGATATAGTCCTTGTACTAGTTGTAGACGACTTCTACTACAAGTTTGATGTTTCCATGTAAGATAGTATCATTTCCCACATGTTAGAAAGTAGCTAGATGCCCGAATGTGTATGTACATCTTTTGTACAAATCAATAAGGCAAACACAGTTGCTGCTTACCTAAATCGTAGATATATATATATATATATATATATATATATATATATATATATATATATATATATATATATCACCAACAAACTACATAAACTGGAATCAGCCAGTAACATTTCTTCTGAATGATCAATTATTTAGTTTATATGTTATATGTATATGGAAAGTCGTCATGACGTTCAACCCATTGGTTTGTATGTACAGGTACTACTGTATGGTGTACACCAATATGTCTGAAACATCATGTCATGATGTAGGGATACAGAGAATAGGCAGGCAGACTGAAGATGTATAAAAGGTACTGCAACTGAGTGCAAATTAGAGTCTACAAAGTATGCACCGTAGACTTTATTTGCAAACATCAAAGGCTAGGGTAAAAAGAGGGTATCCAGAGGGGAGGGAATTGATATCAAAGCAATTGTATAATCTATAAATGAACCGCCTGTAAAAAGGTTGTCTGTGACTGTTCCCTCCTAGAATATCAGGACCAGAAACAAGTGAAGGTGTTTCTGTGGGCAGTCTTGGTAAATGGCTTGTATACTTCATTTGGGGGAAAGATGCTGACATATTCAAGAATGTCTATTCTATCCCAAAAGAGCACTGGATGTGTGCGTTGCATTTGGGAGCATATGAAAAGCTCAGACGGCTGCATATGCAATTTTAACTTGAGGATGAACTTACACATACAGAAATGGCAGAAGATGGTCAAAGGACACAATGCTTGGTCAAACTATACATTTTTTATTTGTAGAACCGGATCTGTGAGGAAAACCATTATGAGAGCTTCCCGTTTCTCTATGGTAGGCCAAGCTATAACTTTCGCTCAATAAACCATTACACCGCCCTAACGCTCATCTGTGTACCGGACACTGTGGCCTGTGCGCAGATTGATGTGTATGTAGCATGGACATTATCAAGTCAATTTTGTGGACTCAGTGACCCACCTTATATATGAAACCCAATCGCGGAGCACCACGACAACTATAATTCCTATGTGACTTTGTGAGTTAGGATCACATGGTGAATCTGTTCCCATAGGTATGCTCATTTATAGTTTTGTATTGGCTAGATCAATGTTTATAGCCTAAAACTTTTGCAATTGTCTTTCTATTTCCTCATATACCTCTATTATATGGGTTGGGGTGTTACATCATTCAAACTGGCACAGTGTTTATCACAGTGCTGACTTGAGAACCTCGACCTTAATTCATGGACAAACAGATTTCTAATCTAAGTGAAAAAAAGACAATATTTGCCTTGGAATGCCTCTGCATTTAGCGACACAATTCTCTTAATTTTGGATACCTAACAGGATCATAGTGATATAAATACCAGGTCAGCCGCCAAGTCAATCATCGAATGAATGGAATGCCAAGAATTACAGTTTGATTTTTTTTCTTTTCTTATTATTTTCCAGTTTTATGATGAGGATCAAAAATGGGATAGCATGTTACCACTCTCTGTCCCTTCACGGGACTGTATGGAGTACTCATCATCAAAGCACTTTTAATCAAAATGGTGTGGGTGTGGTTTACGATTCTGACTATTGCCCTTATGAGATTAAATCTCACGTTCTCAGGCATCAAAAACATGTGGGGGGGTCCCAGTGGGCCGGTGACTAGAACACCATAACTGACCCCCGAGATTCAACCTCTATTTTTATTACATTTACTCCATATATAAAGTAATGACTCAGCTATTTTCGTTGTCCATTTTATTCCCTCCCTCGAGTGACGTACTTTTCACGGAAGGAAGCACGGTTCAGCATAATGAGATCTAATGGGGCTCTGCTGAGAGGTCCTCGTGGAAGAACAGTACATCCACAAACCCTTAAGTTCCCCTGGCCAACGTGGCAAGCGTCCTACCCTCTCTATGCATGAAGGTGTCTGCCACAGTCACCCATGTGCCTAAATGCAATTTCCAGCCAACCTTATTCAAATAGCCTGTGGGTAGCTGTGATGAATTAGTCTGGTACCCAATCACATCACTGATTGGTGCCCCTGCCTCATCATCCGGCCACCTTGACATTGCAGGTCGACGTCATGTCCGCGAAATCCGCTTTCGGTATGGTGCCAACAGCTGCGCAAGCGCACAGACAGGAACGCGGCAATTGCCTCATAGCAATATGATCGTGTACCACACAATATACAATGTGTTTAGAGATGGGAACTTAAATTCTTTTTCTTTTAATATAGCTCTTTGTTTAATATCTTTTTATTTTGCGTCCGTGGTTTGTAGGTAAGCTTATAAAAATTGCCATAAGGCTAGGTATTTGGGGCCAGAGAATAATGATAATGATATCCCTCACTTGATGCCACGGTCAAGTCAAATTACATCTCTACAGTATCCAATAAGCCCTACATGAAATACCAATGTTAAGTGAAAAATGATGGTTCTTCTCTGTATCTAAGGAAACGAGACTCCCGAGACTGGAAACAGGATGAATCAATCAATTTGTAAATTCTGAGACACTGACTAGGGCCAATATAGTTCACTCCATGCAATGTGTGTATGCCGATGGAAAGAACACATCGGCTGTCCATCTATCAATATATCAATATTCAAGGAATGACAATAGGTGAGGCTCCACTACGCGATTTTTGCTGAAAATCGGAGCTATTCTCACAAAAGCAGACACAAACACAGATTATAGAGTGGCATTCGTTATTACTTTAAGGTGTAAATAGAAGATTGAGAGAGCTTTCTGTTTATGTGGGGAAGGCTTTGTGTACAATCTCAGGCATATTTTTGTTGCCAAGATGTTTTTGTTTACTAAATCAAGTCGACCTAATGTAAATATTGCAGACTTTCGCACTGATGACTCTCTGCAACTCAATATCAGACAGGTTTGATTTTTACAGTACAAGACCCTGTGATCTGTGTGACTGCTGTGTTGTTATTTATATTTTGCTGTGTTGACGTTTATAATGATCTCCCACCCAATCACAGAGTCTATGCAGGTGCAGGTTAGTTGGTAAATATGGCACACAAGGAGAAAGATCACCCATAAAACAACCCCTGAAATCTCATGTTTACAATTTTGAATCTCATGTTTACAATATAGGAATGTCAACACCCTATACCTTAGGCACTATAGGGATAAAATTAGGTGAGACTGTACCAAAAAATCGCATAGTGGAGCCTCACCTTATAGCCGCTCCATCCTTAACTAGGTCTTGGTAGAAAAACAGCTAGTATTTGGTGTCTTACCGCGATTGGAGAACGAAGTGCTCTAATGCCTGTTGCTTCACTCGTCTGACACACTTCTAAGCCCTTCTTATGCACAACTCAGCTACTTTTATCCCACACCAAGAATGTTGCCCTTGTTCTTGTAAGTTACAATCCGCTGCCAGCCATACACCCACGGTCATACAGTTCTTTCTGGTGACAGGGAACACATGGCCAGCAGCATTCTATTCTATATAAGAATAGAATTCTATTCTATACTTGTGGAATAGAAAAGAAGCTTGCCCCGCCGGGCTATCAATAAGGATTATAAAAGAATCTTGCCCCGCAGGGCTATTGATAAGGAATCCAATACAAGCTTAAATTTGATAGCCCTGCAGGGCAAGATTCTTTTCTGTCCTAAATATATAGCCCTGCGGGGCAAAATTCTATTCTATTCAAAATTGGTTAAAACCCTGTATGTATACAACCAATAGGGTCAGTATCATTAGGGTTTAGGGCTGTTCCTCTAGTTCTATAAGACGAGAGGGATGTTATCATGGTTCCTATTAAAGAAAATCATGTTTTTTTTCAAGCCATGATAGCATCCCTCTCTTCTTATAGAACTAGAGAAACAGCCCTAAACCCTAATGATCCTGTCCCTATTAGTTGTATACAGGGTTTTTAACCAATTTGGAATATAATAGAATTTTGCCCCACAGGGCTATTAATTAATTCACAATCGATTCTTTTAAGGAATAGAAAAGAATCCTGCCCTGCAGGGCTATTAAAGTAAAATACCTACAAGGAAAAGAATAGTTATCTATGTTGATAGCCCTGCGGGGCAAAATTCTATTCCTTTCCCTATAGGTATCAATTTTAGATTCATAGCCCTGCAGGGCAAAATTCTATTCTAATCCTTTTTATAAGGAACCTGCTCCTATTGGTAGTTCAGTGGGAGAAGGTCATAAGGTGTTCTGATGACTACCCGTCACCAGTGATGAGTGACGGGAATGTCATAAGAAGAAAACTGCTGACAATGTGTTCCCGGTTACCAGAAGAAACTGTGTTTGGGGTGCACCATCACCAATATCGCCCCGGAAATTGCAACGGAGTCAAAAGCATCTCTATCCCCTCTCTCTCTCCTTCTGAGCCCGCAAGGGCCACTTCAATGACAGCATCTAGAAGGCCCCCAGGTAGCAAACATAGTGTGGCCCGAGTCTGGGCCAGAGCGGCTCCTGATGTGGGCCACACTGGGTTAACACAGTGGACGCCCGATGGGTTTTGTCCTCAGCAAAGGGTCTGGGCCACACTGGGCTAACCGATTCGGGCACAGATCTGTTTGAAATTGGGCTCACCGATTTGGGCTCAAAGTGCGTTTAAAATGGGTTTTTGGTGTGGCCTAAAGTGGGCTGCCCGATTTGATGAAAAATTAGTGGTGACATGTTAAAAATTCTTTTTGGGAAATTTATCCAAAATCTTTTCTTTTTTTTAAAAAGTCAATAAGCAACAAATCCTTGAGCTAATCTACCCCCCCCCCATCACCAAAGCAGTAAATGCAATATCTACCCAAGTGGAAAGGCAGAGCAGTACCATTCATTTGAATCAAACTCATTCAGCCAACACAAGGCACTTTGATTCATTAAAGTGACATTCTGGCCTCAATCTTCCCCCACTAATTCCCCATGTAGGAGTAGAGAAGAGAGCCTTCAAGTTCATAATGACTGTACCTCTGCATATCTGCTCTTGTTCCAAGTTCCATGCAATAGAAATGGTGTTACCATTCCACTACTACTCAGATGAACTTGATTTGCACTTTTGACTAGAAACATCTAAGTATTTCCAGACTATGAGAAAGTCTGCACATTATTACTTCATATCTGATTTAGTAGTTTATTCCAGTTGTCCTATGTCTAAAAGAAATAAGTTTGGTATGGGTAGTAGAATTCTGCCTGGAGTGCTGTGAAACCACTTTGTAGTGAGTCTGCCATGGACTGGCCTACAGGGGCAGGGGATATTTTTGGTTTCTCAATTGCCTCTATATATAGTCCTCTTATACCCAGCCAGGTGTGGGACCTGTTTGCCCCCACACCACAAATACACCTTGCAAGCCTACTAGTACAAAGAAAGATATGAAGCTGTTCTTTCCAGGACTAGTCAGTGTTGCCTTTTACATGAAATATCTGGATCCCTACTATGAACCTACCTGTGTATTAATGGTATAGGGAAAGTGTCCTACAGCAGTGGTGGAGGGAAGGGAGGGGGGAGGGCAGGGCAGGGTGAGAGGAGGGCAGGGCAGGGTGAGAAGAGGGCAGGGCAGGGCAGGGTAAGAGCAGGGCAGGGCAGGGTGAGAGCAGGGCAGGGCAGGGCATGTGAGCGAAGGAGATGCCAGGGCAGTGCAGGGTGAGAGTAGGGCATGGCAGGGTGAGAGCTGGGCATGGCAGGGAGAGAGCAGGTCAGGGCAGGGTGAGAGCAGGGCAGGGCAAGGGTGAGAGCAGGGCAGGGCAATATGAGAGTAGGGCAGGGCAGGGCAAGAGCAGGGCAGGGCAGGGCGAGAGCAGGGCAGGGCAGGGCAAGAGCAGGGCAGGGCGAGAGCAGGGCAGGGTGAGGGCTGGGAGTGAGAGTGAGTGAGTAATAGATGTTTAACGCCATTTTGAAAGCTAAGGTCATATTCATGGTGAGATCCTCATTACACAAATTAACAGAGGAATGTGTCAGTGCCTGTGCATATGTGCACCACACACATCCTGAGGGGATAGGAAAGAGGAGAAATAGACCCTTTTAAGTGGCCTAAGGAGGCCCAGGGAGGGCAGGGTGACAGAAGGGCAGGGCAGAGCGGGGTGAGAGGGGGAAAGGGCAGGGCAGGTTGAGTGGAATGAGGAGGAGATGGAAGGGGTAGGGGATGGATAGAGGAGGGATGGACAAAAAAGAGAGAGGGAGGGGGAACACTCATCACAGAGTTTAGAACAGTTCAGAAGATGAGGCTGCCCTGTCCAAACCCACTCTCACCCCAGACTGGGAAGACTTTATGCAGCTAAGTACCCATCTTGGGATGCCCATTTTGAAACCATCCTGGGCCCAATGTGGTTGCCCATTTTAAAGCTGACCAGTGCCCAAATCGGGCGGCCCAATGTGGCCCAGACCGTATGCTGAGCACAAAACCCGTTGGGAGCCCAACGGGCTCAAGTGGGTTTGCCCGATTTGGGCTGCCCTGTGTGGCCCTGACTGGAAACCCAGCATCTGCCGAACCTAAAACCCATGTACTGAATACTGCCCGCTTTGAACCACCTTATCCCGGGTAAAACCAATTTGGCCCCAAGCGGGCTTGCTACATGGGCCATTACAATTTATTATTCACGTTATGGGGATGAACCTATAGGTACATGAATTGTTCACATGAGTCTATGTCCTTACAAGGTCATAGGTGGGAATTTACAAAAAATATTCGTATTTGAGCACTGGTGAATTCTCCACACAGTTCACCCACTTGACATAAAAAAAACTCTTTTTATGTTATTTTCTTTTAAATACCAAAACCCCTTGTTTTTCAGTACCTAAGTTCTCCCCTATGTGTCTGAGGAATCAAAGCAACTTTGGATTTACACTGGATTTGTTGTTTTATGATTCAGGAGGATGTGGTCCAAACAGGTTTTTATAAAATCCGACTCGTAAGGGAAAATTGAGTGTCTCCAGCACATTTCTTAATCTGACTTTTATCTACATTTATCAAATAGTTTTAAAGAATATATATGGGATTGATGATTAAATCATCTAATGTCCAGACCTTGCATTTAACTCTGTGGACGCTGTGAATAACCCTCCTCGGCCCTTCAATAAAGGTTTCGGTATCACCATTTGGTGGTCTATACATATTTGAGAGTAACATGCTTTTCGGCTTAGGCTGTTTAAAAGTGGTAACTTGTACCCAAGTAGACCCGTCCATCCTATGAAGGTTGGATACCACATTACAGCATAGGCTAAGACCTATAAGCTCGAATCCCAAATGGCGATTCAGAGCTCGGAAGGTCATTTTTTAACATACCACGACTTCACCCTCCCAGTAGTAACTAAATTTCCATAGGAATAGCGCTAGGTGAAGCTCCACTACGCGATTTTTACCGAGAATCGGAGCTATTCTCACAAAAGCAGAGACAAACACAGATTATAAGGTGGCATTTGTTATTATTTCAAGGTGGAAATAAAAGGTTTAGTGAGCTTTTTGTTTATGTGGGGAAGGCTTTGTGTACAATCTCAGGTGTGTTCTTGTTGTCAAAACATGTTTTTGTTTACTAAATCTAGTTTCTGTAAAGTAAATATTGCAGACTTTCATACTGACAAGTCTCTGCAGTTCAATATCAAACAGCTTTGATTTTTACAGGACCCTGCAATTTATGGTGAGTTGTTGGTAGACTGCTGTGTTGTTATTTATATCTTGGTGTGTTGATGTTTATATAGGAGAACAGGGTAACCACCCCTACTTGGTCACCGTGGCATTATTTACACCCTGGTCCAACAGAGCCTGTGCAGGAAATCTCATGTTTACAATTCTGAATCTCATGTTCACAATTTAGGGATATTAACATCCTATCCCATAGACACTGACTGGGTAACATTTTGTGAGAATGGAGCAGAAAATTGCGTAGTGGAGCCTCTACTATTGAGATGTCGTTCATAAAGAAATGACCTCCTGATATCTCTGCAACTTCCAACCTGTTGCGATGTTGGGGACTACCTCAAAATCGCATCAAATGAAAAACAGGGGTGACGTTAAAACACAAGCAATTTCTTGCAAATTTAGTACAGAAAATATGCAATACACAGCAATTCAAACATTAGTCAGTGCATGATAATCTCAAATAATTTATCAGAAAACGCAGTAGTGTCCGTCTGTTCTATTCTCCCTCATGTAGTTGTGTTTGTTGCGAATAAGAATTAGTCCCTAAAATCGCAACACACTGTAAATCACAAAGATATCAGAGCTGTGGGATTCGACCTTATGTTTTATTGGACAGGGAGGTTGTTTCACTATATTTGTACATTTGTATTATGACTATTACATCTGAGCTCACAGTGCTAGGATTTCCCAACTACGTCCTATATGTATGACCTGTTTATATGGAATCAATCTTTTGGAGAGATCTCTGATAATAGCATGTCCTCACGGAGGGTACTCTCATCTAAAGGTTGAATCCCACATGGCGAAAATTGCCTTAAATATCTCTGCGATTTTGAATATGTTGCGATTTTGGGGTTTACCCCAAATTCGCAGGGGATATGACTGCAATTGGGTACATAGAACACAAGGATACTGTTGTGTTTTATTGTGAAGCATTTGTGATTTATTATCCTGGTGAATGGGTATATCTGTGTCTGACATGTTTGATATTCTAAAATCGCAAGGATATAAAACCTTAGCATAGTCTGCAGTGTAACTTTGATATTGTACAATGCTCCTTGCACTCCTTGCGATTTGGGACACTATGAAGGACATAAAACCCAACTAACAAAATCTATATATTTGAGGCATTTTTCGCCATGTGGGATTCGACCTTGACTGTGTATCTAAAATTCAAGTCATAAATGAATGATAATGCACAGAAGAGTCAGAATTCGAAAGTGTCATGAGTCACAAGGGAATGATTTAGAGTTCTTTTCCATGGCCCATCAAATGGGGCATCATGTCAGGTTCAGTAGTATAAGGCATGGGGAGCGTGTCAGGAACAGTAGTAGTATATGGAATAAGGGAGTGTGTCAGGTACAGCAGTAGTATATGGAATGAGGGAGTATGTCAGGTACATTAGTAGTATATGGAACGTGGGAGTGTGTCAGGTACGGTAGTAGTATATGGAAAGGGGGAGTGTGTCAGGTACAGTAGCAGTATATGGAAAGGGGAAGTGTGTCAGGTATGGTAGTAGTATATGGAATAAGGGAGTGTGTCAGGTACAGCAGTAGTATAAGGAATGGGGGAGTATGTCAGGTACATTAGTAGTATATGGAACGTGGGAGTGTGTCAGGTACGGTAGTAGTATATGGAAAGGGGGAGTGTGTCAGGTACAGTAGCAGTATATGGAAAGGGGAAGTGTGTCAGGTACAGTAATAGTATATGGAATGGGGTAGTGTGTCAGGTACAGTAGTAGTAGTATATGGAATGGCGTAGTGTGCCAGGTACAGCAGTAGTATAAGAAATGGGGGAGTATGTCAGGTACATTAGTAGTATATGGAACGTGGGAGTGTGTCAGGTACGGTAGTAGTATATGAAAAGGGGGAGTGTGTCAGGTACAGTAGTAGTACATGGAAAGGGGGAGCGTGTCAGGTACAGTAGTAGTATATGGAAAGGGGGAGTGTGTCAGGTACAGTAATAGTATATGGAATGGGGTAGTGTGTCAGGTACAGTAGTAGTAGTAGTATATGGAATGGCGTAGTGTGCCAGGTACAGCAGTAGTATAAGAAATGGGGGAGTATGTCAGGTACATTAGTAGTATATGGAACGTGGGAGTGTGTCAGGTACGGTAGTAGTATATGAAAAGGGGGAGTGTGTCAGGTACAGTAGTAGTACATGGAAAGGGGGAGCGTGTCAGGTACAGTAGTAGTATATGGAAAGGGGGAGTGTGTCAGGTACACTAGTACTAGTAGTATATGGAATAGGAGAGTACAACCCACTGGGCACATCAATATTGATTCAGTGTTGAAATAATGTTTGCAATGTTTGCATATCAATGGTTGATATAGGCTTAAAATATAGTTGAATTTGAAAGTTGACACAACATAATCAAAATCAACTGTGATTCAACATCTAACCATCAGCACTGATTCAACGTTTGTATTTCTATGTTGATTCAACATTGACACAACATTGATATGATGTTGAAACAACATTGATATTTGTTAGGGCATCCTTTGTTGACATGTCAATGTTGAATCAACATTGAAATCAATATTGTTGATTCAACATTGACAAATCAATTTTGAGTCAACATTGAATTGAGAACAATATTTCAACATTGATATGTCAACTGTTGATTGGATGTTGAAATGGTGTTGATTGACAACATTGAAATAAAATCATTGAAAAGGTGTTGAAGACAGGTTGATCAACATCATCAACACAATATCAGCAGGTTGTCAACGTTGATGCAACGTTCTGTGCCCACTGGGAAAGAGTACTAGTAGTACATGTATATATGGCATGAGAGAGTATGTGAGGTACAGTAGTGGAATGGGGAAATGTGTCTTGTAAAGTAGTAGTAGTAGTAGTAGTAGTAGTAGTAGTATTAGTAGTGCTACTGGTAGTAGTAGTAGTGGTGGTACTAGTAGTAGTAGTGGTACTAGTAGTAGTAGTAGTAATAGTAGTAGTAAAAGTAGTAGTAGTAGTAATAGTAGTAGTAGTAGTGGTGGTGGTGGTACTAGTAGTAGTAGTAGTGGTAGTAGTAGTAGTAGTAACAGTAGTAGTAGTAATAGTAATAGTAATAGTAGTAGTAGTAGTAGTAGTAGTAGTAGTAACAGTAGTAGTAATAGTAATAGTAGTAGTAATAGTAGTAGTAATAGTAGTAGTAGTAATAGTAGTAGTAATAGTAGTAGTAGTAGTGGTGGTGGTGGTGGTGGTGGTGGTGGTGGTGGTGGTGGTGGTGGTGGTGGTGGTGGTGGTGGTGGTGGTGGTGGTGGTGGTGGTGGTGGTGGTGGTGGTGGTGGTGGTGGTGGTGGTGGTGGTGGTGGTGGTGGTGGTGGTGGTGGTGGTGGTGGTGGTGGTGGTGGTAGTAGTAGTAGTAGTACACCAGTAGTGTAAGAATGGGGGAGTGTGTCAGGTACAAGGACAGGTATGCCTTGATTAGTATTTCACATATGACACATGAAGATGTACTTTGGGGCGTTATGATACACTTGAAGCATTATGCAAATTCTCGAACACATCCCAACACTTATATTGATAATAATTTTTTAATCTTGCCCTGGCACATTTAAGAACTAACCCTCCCGTAATCTGACGTGTATATCTTTAGCCAGTGGCTGCAAGCTACATCACTGTTAAAGCTCCAGATATCCATGTGTGGACATCTCCACTACACTTTGATGCGTTGATATACACCACAGCAGGCTGAACAGAACACAAATCGCAGCAAACAAGTCGTTATTGGATCAGAGCCACCCGTGCCTCCTGGTGAGGATGTTCCGTGGCTCCACTCTGTGGAATGACAAATATGTCCAGGAGGGTGTTGCCCCTATAGTCAAAGGAAGAGCTGGCTAAAAATGCCCTCGTTTCCAGTCCTTTCTTTTCATGTAGCTATAACTTGTCCCTTTTGTTGCTCACAAGTGGGCATTCAAGTATGGTGCTAAAAAAGGGGGATTTGAGTAGGTGACTTTTCAGACTAATGTGGTGAGTGCAAGAGGGTACCTACTGACAGTTCTTTTTACCATAGGAGCAACACGCTCCCGAGGACGCCGGGCACCTGGTTGTCGTCTGTCAGGGGAATCCTCCCCATGCAGTACGGGGAAATATTTGTCATCTGGAGTTCTTGTGTGGGGAGATCAGACTGCATGAGAGAGATGATAGGTATATAGGCAGGTGTTATAGGTATAAACGCCCATCGTATGCTGTCCATGTAGGTGAATTAAATATGTATGCAATTAACCTAAGTCTGGAGGTTAATTCAAAACTACCTAACGTCAGCCACCCAGCGATGGTAGTGCTGACTAATCTTGTGGATTTTATAAGGCCCTTTTACAGTCCACTATCGACTGCTACCACTAACCATAGGGGTAGGTGCTAGCTAAGTAAGTGCTATTGATCTTCCACTGTTACCCTCAGGAGGTTAATTCAAAACATCCTACCACCAGTAAAATAGATATGGTAGAATGACTAGGTCTTATAAAATCCACAGGATCTGCCTTTTTGAATTAACCTCCTGGAAAGCCCCAAATGGCATACAGGCCAATCAGAGCTGGACCAACTATTGTCTATAGATGCAACTACATAGAACTAGTATTTAAATCTTTGAAATATCCTACAGGTATTATATCCGAATGAAATCAAACTCGACCTTTCCTGATTCAGCACTATACACGGTAGAAAATAATTGTCATTATTAAGAACCTTTAATGTTGAAAGTGCTTAGACCACTAGGGTTGGTATCTTATTCCAATGTGCTTTATAGAGATACATAGTGTAAAGCTACTTCAGATTTTATGTGTTTGATATTAAATGAAATTTGGTGTAAGATCCGGTGTTTCTATGTTTCAACTAAAAGAAATACTAGTCCTCTGTAGTTGCATCTTTAGCCAATAGTTGGTCCAGCTGTAATTGGTACCTTTAGAGATACGGACTGATAACAGGCAACATGCTGGGGTTAGGTAATGCACCCTAAAAAGTCTGCACTGAATGAAAGGAATTTTTGATTGGTCAATAATGTGTCCTGCTAGGTTGGAATAGGCCTCATGCTCAGGCTTTAGAAATCTACACCATTAGGATCCCATTATACATTGCAAAGAGTACAGCAACACAATGACGCCCCAAATACTCTCATGAGTGCTCCAAATCCTCTTGTTGACCAGTGCGAGATTCTGCCTTGGCAATCACCCTTACTTTAAATGCCTGATAATAATAATAATGACCGAACAAAATCAGTCTGACAAATAACTCCATTGTTTGGTAAAGGTCTTAAATTGCGCTGAGTATAAGTGAGAGGCTGAAGCATATTTCGGGGTGTCTCATTGGAATAAACTGAAAGTAATACTCAGAAAGCAGATTACATTGTGTGTTTTGGTGATCGATTGTTATGGAGTCTCTGGTTATTGCTTGTTTGACGCCACTTGTTTCCCATCTTCCTGCAATTATCGTCCCCCTGCAATGCAAACAATGGCTCCCGAGGGTCTTTAGCTTAGTAATACAATTTACATCGTATGCTTCACTATTTGTATCACTTTGTGCACACACACAGTGAAAATCAAAAGAAGAGCCCACACTATGATCATAGATTCCAATTTACCATTTGGACCACCTTACACCTAAGACTCTCTACTCTGCAGGGCATTTCAAAACGATATCTATAGCTATGGTTTTGAAATGCCCCCTCTGGGCATATCCCGAGAATGGACTCGACGTAAGCTGTATGAGTTCTAATATACCGGTACTTTGTGGCCGACCTCTCTCAGTGGGCCACCTTTATTTATTCCCAATATCAAAGAAAGAAAACTAAAGAATTCTCTGAAGATCCATGTCTGTTTTGCATATCCTAACCTGATTTGTATCAAATCACATTCATTATATATATGCTTTCACCCCTCCCTTCTGGATTCCCTACTAAGCCAGCATCCCCCAACGTCTCGTGATTCCTATTTCATTCCTCATATCCATACACAATTCGCCCCGTATGTCTACACATTCTTTATAATATGTGATTTTAATATAGAGAGCAAATGAAACATTTGATTTTCCCCATCCAAAGTACTCAAGTTTTGTCTCCCAAATTGCAACTCCTAAGATGTACACACTGTTGGAATTTAAGTGGTTAAAATAACAAGAGGGTTCCATAAAAAGACATTGGTTCGGCTTTCACATTCTCTCAATGGAGTAAATTGAAAGTGAAACACAAAGAGCTGAAAATCAATGAATGTTTGCTTTGATGATCAATGGACGTCAACTTACTAATTTCTGTGTTTGACACCGGCTTTCACTCTCACCCAATGCAATGCAAACGAATAGGCGTATAATATGGAATATGGAAGAATGCCCTTCTATGTATCGCAGGGGCCAAATAGTGTAATAGTTCAGTCAAATGTCTAACCAAAAAGTGATTTGTCGAATTGAGCCTTGTAGTTATACATGTGTAGTATGGTCTATTCATTAGGAAGGATTAATTAACATACTACGATTGTGCACATCATGTAGGACTCAGAAGGTATCAAGTTGTACTGAGAGGTCGTACCAAAATTATCTTTACGGGGAATTGGAAAAGGTATACAGAGGCCCGTGGGGGAAAATGCTAAAAGTGAAAAAGTGGAGGTTCAGCCCTATTGTCTAGGGCCGGTCAGGTGAATGTAACCCTCATCCCCTATACACAATTCACTCAACCTAGTCCACCCATTCTCACCCCCACAACATCCACACTCCTCGACCCCAAACCAACCCTCTCCAGGGAGGGGATTAGGCAGGACATGGAAGGCATTACATGTCACTCATCTCCCAAAGGAATGTACCACGATAAGCGAGGAGAATAGGTGATGTGAACACGGGCCTCTCTGTGTACAGTTTTTTGCCATTCATCGGCATTACACACGCACACTCTCATAAGTATCACAAATAAACTCAGGACACGGGGACCTTTAGATAAACCTGACATATTTCAAATCAAACCTGGTCCCTTAATGTTGATACTTTTCTTCTTTTGTCTAAGATACTTCCTTTCGGTTATATAGTGCAATGTGATGCACCATTTTGTTTATTAGTGTCATATCTAACATCATGATTGCCTATATCTCTTGTATGTTGTATTATCGTTTCCCAAAAAGCGACTCATATTTTGAGGGATGACACAGCAGATCAAACGAAAGGAAGTGAATGCATTAGTTGGGTTCCTTCCTCTTTCAGATATCGTAAAATGGGTCCATTACAACCAATAACAATGATCGGGAAAGTTCGGCGTTTTTCGACATAATCAACCACATTTGGGCCAGCAGGGAACAATGTATGCAGCCATTATTCTGCATACTATTGCAAAACATCTTATCAGATATTCAGGTGCAAAGAAATGTAGTAGGAAATACAGGAAATCCGGCGCCAACACAGCAGACGACATTTAGTACCATAAGTCGCCATTACAGCAGCGCCTGTGACCCAAGCCAATCCTGATTGGTGTTAAGAATGCCTCCCGTCTTGAATCCTAAAACAAAGAGCAATGCTGATGGTGGCATGCCATGTGATGAGAACCCGTGTTAAGAGGAAAGAGGGATTTAACTTAGGAGTGTCATGAAAACACATGCCCAGGGGGACGGAGGAGAGCAAGGGTTAATTCAAACTGGACGCTGGGTGCAGTGTAAAGCAACCGAGGATGAGCAGTGTGAAAACCATTGCTTGTTTGACTGTAAGGTTGAAATTTGCCAAACGCTAATGTAATGGTTAAACCTCAAGTCCAGCTCTTTCCAAACTTCAGCGGTTCATGCGCTAAACGCTACCTGAAATCTATTGCAAGCAACAGAAGACCAACGATTACTATTGTCTACATAGTAGTTAATCGTGCTTGGAAGGAAATGTCAATTTATAGGCCTCCTCGAGTTTAGAATTGTGATTACATTATAAAACGAAATTTCGCTGTCTAAACCCTATAAAGCCAATGAAGCGACCTTATTGTAATTCAAGACTGATCGAAGTACCGAGTAATTGAGTTAAGGGAAACTCAAAAAGGTTGATGAGCCAAAGCGATGTCAATACTGGTTTTGGTCCAAAGGCCTGGCATAATCATTAACATTAAAGCATTTGTCTGCATGTTTTGCATAGAAATGACTTACAGTACATGTATATAGACTAATGTGACCTGGCTGCATCATTTACCGACTCAAATGTCTGATTGGCTTCGAATGATGTGGATGCGTGTCATCATTCTTCTCCGTTACTCACTCTGGAGATCATTTCTTAACGTTTTACTTGATCTGTACAAATCGCAACAAAAGCACTCTGTAGGGCTGGATATAGATCGAGTTCTGTCATACAGAGCAGCCCTATCTACATATAGACCTGTGTGTACTTTCTTCACACTCTCTAGGCACACTGAAAAGATAAGGCTTAAAAAGGTACTCTCTAGTGATCACTTTTTGTCATCTTATTGGTGGTCCCGAGGGGGAGTACCCCATGATCTTTCAAGTGATCACATATGATCACCCTGGGTGATCACTACAGAGTACCTGTCTGAACTGATTAGAAAGGAGTTTGTGAATGATTACTTTGCCATTAATTAAGATCTTTGCATAAATTTGCATAATTATCCCCTTCCCTCACCACATCCACTGAGGGCACTTACAGCTGACTTATGATGCCTTGGTGAGGCATACATATCATTGTTTGTATAAGGAATATTAGCTCATCCCCATGGTTATGATTATGGTTTGAGTGACAAAAAAGGTGTTAATTATTGAACATGCTTTTGTCTTTGAAAATTTTGACCAAATGACTTTTTTGATCAATTAACATTCCCTTGTGATAACATTTTCACATCATTCATCCTATAAACACTGATGATCAAGAGTATTATAGATATACATTCAAAATAGCTCACATAGTAAACATTGTATATCCTATTGTTGTATACTAGGGCACCCTGGTGGTAGAAAAATATCATCAAAGTGATGACCTTGGGCAACTGTTGGGTGATCATAATGAATACCTTAGGTCATCAATAGGGAAAGAGGACCTTACTCATCAATAGTGATCACCTTAGTAGAAGTCTATATTTTCAGTGCAAGATAAAGATAAAGGAAATACAGTACGACTGCGCAGTGGAGGCCTTCTGCGAGCTTTTTCATGAGGTCATTTTGTTACACGCTTGTCTTAGTGGGTATCCCTCTTCCACTCTGTTTTACACTGAAATTTATCTCCACCTCAAATCAAAAATCAAATATATGTACTATGGTTGGTGGTGTAGTGGTGCCAAAACATCTCATATCGGCCGAAAAATGGGGTTGAATACAAAATCATATCAAATCAAGATATTGGCCTTTCAGTGCAATCTTACGATCTTACGACGATCAAAGGAAATGTCATGCATTGGGTTTAGATATAAAATTTCTTTGCTTCATATAACCATAAAATAAGATCACCTCGGGAAAATGCTGCGTATATAGTCTTCTAGCTGTATGCAGTTGTGATATATTAGTAATTAACTCAATGTTAACGGTTGATGTATTGAGAGGTACATAAACTGTTTACTTCCTTTATCACGTTACTGCCTTCAATGGGGCAAGGGTCAACATATTTTAGGTTCAGAAGCACCATCGGCAGAGGGAACAACAGCAATAGGAACAGCCTAATAGTGAACAAGTAATTAATGGATAATTCATGACACGTGTGTTAGCAAAGGATAATTACACGAGGGCACAGCCCGAGTGTAATAATCCTCTGCTAACACACACAAGTCATGAATTATCCATTAACTACTTATTTTATTACACAATATCAGTAGATAATCAATAGAATATCAATAAATTCAAGTTGAAAACAAAAATTGTTTCCCTTCCCCAGGACTCGAAGCCTGCCATAGTGTGTGTACACACACTCCACCTCGGCACCCGGCAGCCGTTGGTTTGGTCTGAACGCGAAGTTTGCATGGACCAGGACTCGTCCCGCCTACCTCTACAAGCTGAGCGCAATGCGCTACCCACTAGACCACTGGTACACACACCTCGGCGCCCGGCTTGGCTTGTTTTGGTTTGAACGCATCCCACAGTCCTCGCCGTTATGGGAGAAGTAGGGACAAAGCTGGGGGGGGTCACAACCCAGACTGCAAGGGATTTTCAAACTTTCAATGTATAGTAGTTATATGTGAGTGCCCTCCCTGGGCTTTGTATCATATGAAGACCTGGTTCTAACCAAGCATTTCTCATCAGTCCCTGTGGCCCACTGCATAGGGAGTTGGATTTGGGATCAGGAGACTGCAGGTTTCGACCCCTACACTGGCAATGAAAATTTGGTAGGTTTTAACATGTAACATATGACATGTAAGGGGGCATGTTATCCATGGATAACAGCACTGGGTGCCTGTTATCCTTGGATTACCACACACCTTACAAAAGTCATGATGCATGCATCATGCCATGCAATATCGACAGGTATGTGCATGGGAATATCCGGAAAAGGCACCCAAAATCACAGAAGTCGTGTAATAATTCCGCACAACAAGAAATACCTCGTCCTCATATCTAGATGGACCTAGTAAGCAAAGAACTGTAGATCACTGTTGGCAACCGCGGTTGACATGTGTTAACAATGGTCATAATATCACTGTCACTTTTTTCTGTTATTGTGCCAACGTTGAATCATCTAACAATTATCTGTATTAAATTGATATGATTATCAAATGTCTTGAAGCAAGTTAAACATGCCAAAATATGCCGTCACCATCTAGCTTCTGCATCCTGGATCCCAATTCAGCCTTGGGACCCGGTTGAGATTCTAACTCATAGTTTCAATCTCAAGTAGTGCCCTGGGGTTGCCTCCAAAATGTATGAATATACAGATCCCGTAGGTTGAATCAGCACTGATGTGGTGATTTAATCACGTTGTATACATCTCATACAGTTAAGATGGACTATTGGTGCTTTATGGCCATAAATGGGGATTGAGATCCTGGAATTATTGATGAAATCATTCCATTACATAATAAGGTGAAGACTCCAAGTCTACAATATATAGAAGAAAAAAAAAGATTTGCAATGCCGTTCTCTTCATTGTTCCTGCTAACCTGAGGTCCCACTTTACCTGAACACTCCCTGTGCCAGGCTGGTCTGTATCAAAGTGGACAGTATCTGTGTAGAGGCAAGGAGAAAGGGGGCTCCGTGCTAAAAGTCAAATTTAAAATTTAGATCACTAGCTTTTCAGTGATCAAGAGATGATACTCCTGTTAGTTTTTAGAGGAATGGCTTGCTAAACATAGGTAGGTGTGACCATTTCCTGAATGGCAATAAGCTCTATGCCTAATTGATCATGAGATACATCTATGATTAGCATATTATTTATGCTAATTAGCTAAATAAGCATAATTTGTTGGGTTTTTTTTGCCTATAACTTTTGATCTAGAAATGGTATTTTCGTTCTGTTTTCACCACAGTAAACCTAGTGAAAGATTCCTTCAAATGGGAAAATTGATTTTCCTATTTAGAATGAAGATCATGTTTCCATGGCAACAGACAGCAACAAAAATGCCTATTTAGGCCCAAAAAAACGTTCTTTTTACATGCCTAATTTGGAACCATTCCACCCAAAATAGAACGTTTTATCTAAAATCATTGAATTCTCAATGAAAAAAAAGTACCCAATAATAGTTTTATGCATATTTTTCCTAATCTAGCCCATAGTGGTGCCCCCTGGTTGCTAAAACAGGTACTAAATCCCGCAGGAACCCCCATGTCTGCTTGCTGGCTCACATCGGTTAAAACTTGAAATTGGAACTCTTCTACGCAGAGAGAGAGTTGCAAAAATAAGTTGGACCTTCTATCCAGAATTGGGCAAGTTACCAAAATCATTCTTATGCAAGAGTCAGGTTGACCCTCCAGCATTAACAGACTCTCCTCTGAGAGCTCCAAGAGGGAATATGTCAGGAAGAGTTATCTGGACGGGGAAGCCGTCCGAATAATGATCCTTATTCAGGACTGCACGGGGAGGGTTGTAGGGTAGATTAACCTAAAGATGACCACATACCTAGAGTCGGCCACCTGTCAGCTAGATTTTCGCACTCTCACATGTACTGCATTGGTCTTGAACCCTAATATTATTGAAATAGAGGTGTTATAGTACCCTATAGAATGATGTCCTTGAATATATGAAGTAATTGTCATTGCATGATAATACATAGATAGAACTAAACGACCGTGGTGTACGAGGTGGCCGATCCACCACGAGGGTGGTCTCCCCCGAGGGCTAACGCCCTCGGAGGAGACCACCCCCCGAGGGGTGGATCGGCCACCGAGGACACCAGGGGAGTTTAGTTCTATATTTATTTTATGTTTTTAGGGGGTTTAAATAAGGAGAAATTATCAAAATCTGGTACCGTAGTTCCCCGTACGAGCGCCGGTCCGCCATTTTGAATGTTTACATGCACCCAGAACGAGGCTGCAGTGGTGGATCTGCCGCTGTGGTGGATCGACACACGTTACGCCACTGGGGGTGTGGCGATCGGCCGCGCAATGCTATCTCTACGGGAAGAAGTTATTCACATAAAATAAATTAAAGTCCCTATGTTTGAATGGTTTTTACCATGACCAGCTGGCCATTTCATCAGAATTCTCCAACTTTGGTTCAATAATTTGAAGATGACATGTGCTCACATATATACAACATTTTGACTCTAGGAATTAATGAATATCTTTGCTAAATGATAGCATAAGGAAAAGTGCAGAAATGTTAAATACTTTCTTTATAGGACTTATTTCCTAGAACATACCGATTTCACCTTGAGATGACCACCATTTCCCCTTGAGTTGACCACTCCTTGTACACCTATTTGTACATTTAATTGAATAGAAAACAATGATTATGTAGGATTACATCACAAGATTCATGGCCAGAATATTTTGGGATAGAAATCTTCACTGGATTGTGCTCTGATGCATACATTTCAATCTTTACTGTAATGTTATGATTAATACTGTGTAGAGGAAGTATTTGATACTGAGATTATGATGATAAAGTTAAAGAATGGATTATTATAGTCCATATTGAAGGTCTATAAAAGAACATTAAAAACAAAGCCTCTATAATCCAGGGTTGGGAATACCACTTCTATTTTGATGAGATTTACATTATCCATGGCCATAAAATTGCCTCCAATTTCCATTCTAATTGAGTCACTGTAAAACATACATTTTCTTATGATGCAATAGTTTTAATTATGCCATTTTACTGCATATCTATAGAAGACATTTATTCTCTTTTTCAAATAATAGTTTAAGGATCATAGTGCCATTAAAAGGGTAGTTATCAAGTGGTCCACTCAAGGTGCAAGGTGGTCATCTCAAGGTAAGAATAGACTAATGAAGATGGTCTTAGAAATGATGAAAACCAATAGATAAACGTTATACATGGATTTGAGAAAGGTAATTGGTCAAAAGGCCCAAATAATTGTCTTTCATTTAGTACCTTGGGGAACCTAAGGACCTATTAGACTCAAAGATATTAGCTACTGCATTTCCCTTATTGAAAACCTGCACAGGAACGGTCATCTTTAGGTTAATCTACCCTATACAGGACCACAAGAGGAGGGTGATATACAGGACTACATGGGGGAGGGTTTTATACGGGACCCTACAGGGGGTGGTATACAGGACATTTTAGATATACCTAAAACCCCATTCCAGTAGGGCATATGCACCGCCCCCGTGACCTAATGGATAACGTTCTGAACGTTTTGAGAGAAAGTCAAACATTTTCAAGAGAATAATATTCTATACTGATTCTTATCTGCACACTGAATAAACCTATTCAGGATATGTCTCAGACTATACCCGACCCAACCTAGGCCTATATAGCAGAACAGGCCAGATACCACCATTTCATATAAACGGTTATCAGACATTGAATTTGAAGTAATTTTATTGGTAATAGCTATCTTATGATCCAGGAGCTTATCGATTACTCTACTCTATTGCAGGTTGTCAAAATGATTGAGGGGCCTTTATCTACTTATTCTAACCATTTATTTTTGTCAATCAGAGTGCATTTAATGCCTAGGTCTCAGAGAAAGAGAAGATTTAAGAATAGTCACGCAACCTTGGCCCAAATAACCGAAAGAAAAACACTTATTCTAACCCTATAACCTGGACTACTAATTGTAGTACTGACCATCGTATTCTAAATTCGTATTTTGAAAAAGAGTCAAAGAAAATTAATCTTTAATTTCTGCTATCCACTTGAGCAGCCACAAATCCAACTGCTGACGGCGTATATCTGACATACATGTGTGGTAGTGGAGGGTCCTCCAGGGGATAGCGGCTATGACAGGTTTTTATGAGTTCATTGCCCCCACGTCTCTTACCATCAGAGCTCACATACATAAAGAATACCAGATGTCACCTGTCCTCCCCACAGATCCATGCTTGCAATGATAAAGCAACAAGTCCGTGCGACTGTACGGGTGCAGTGACGGTGTAAACCAACGCTTTGGTATATGACCGTTTTTTTTTTATTCTGTTCAATAACCTCTATGCCTGGAGGATAGTCTTTTCTTGTACTAATGAATGACAATGACTAAGGACAAGGATCTATTCACTGATTTGATGGGACCCTTGAATTATCTTATTACAAGAGATACATATAACATGATCGATTGCACCTCATTATAATTCGTGATATGAAGAGGTCATTAATAATGTAATATTAAAGGCAACAGCAGCGGGTAACTTTGCATTTCTCGAGTGAACCTTTGTACACTTAATGGATTGAGATGTACTCTAGTGTTTTACAAAACTTCAATTAAATATCGTCCAAACTTGACCTACCAAGGGGTATACAGTCATACATTCATACATCTAGTGAATCTAAATTTTGGGTCTCACATACCTGGAGGTTAATTCAAAAGGCTCTGTTAGGCCAGTAAGTAATAGGAAGTGCTATGCAGTCCTTCACTATTCCACTTCCAGTACTAACACCACCCCTTATTTTATTCTGAGAAACGATAGTGGTTTCCCCTGGAGCTTAATTCAAAACATCCTGGGATCCCAACCCCAGCGATCTTAGTGTAGGCACATATCATAAGACCTGGCTGGTCTACCCTATGTAATGCAGTGGTTGCAGGCCTGTTTAGAATAGCTAGTCCTGGGATCACTTCACTATTCCATTTCCAACACTAAGATCACTGCGATCTTAGTGAAAGAAATGCATAGTGGTTTCACCTGAGTACAAGAGCACTTACAGGGAACACTCCTGATCGAAAGAGTGAATAGCCTGCTGCATACATAAAGAGGGGAGGGAGGACTTTTGCTGAGTGTCCTTGAGGGCTCTTAGGGCTACTCATGCGTTAAGTGCACTGTAAGGTAATTCTTCCCTTCTCTCTCTTTGTCCTGGGGGGGAGGGCACAATGCTTCTAATAGGTAAGCATAAATCATACATTCATGGGAACAACTCTTGAATACTGTACGGGGGTCAACTGCACCCTGTGCTCTTTTGTTAGCCCATATGGGGACGGGGAACGATGGTATAAGCACTCTTGTGAAGATGAGTGACTCCACAGCTATTCCTTTATTTTGGGACTCTTACCCCTGTGCCTAGTCAGTTCTTCTTGGAATAGTGTAGGAGGGCTGAGGCTAAGATCGATGCGATCTTAGTGCTGGCTAGGATATGTGAACCCAGTCAACTCTTAAGATCGCTTAATAGGATAAGGCTGATTTATTCCTAAAATCACTGGGGTCGTGATCCCAGGATGTTTTGAATTAAGCTCCAGAGTGCAAGAGCACCTGTGTGGGAGGACATTCCTCGTCACAAAAGTGAATGCACCTGCTGACAGTCCTTGTGGGCTATTGAGGCTACTCATGAGTTAAGAGCACTTGAATGGATTTTCTCATAGTCCTTGAGGGCTCTTGAGTCTACTCATGCGTTAAGGGCATAGTAATGTCATGCTTCCCTTCTCTCTTTTAGTTGGTGACATACTTGAAGACATTTCAGGGTCAAGTTCACCTGACAGAGTATATGTAATTAGCAGAACCCCAGTGTAGCTACTCTTGAGAGAACGGGGTTTTCCAATGCTATTTTTTGTCTTCCACTGCTATTTTTTCTCTGTGGACCTGTTGCCACTGTGCACAGTTATTTTCTGCTTGGAATAGTGAAAGCAGGGCTGACACTAATAGTGCTCACTAAAAAGTAGCTGGCTATCGGAAAGGAAGGCAGCCTGGCCTTACCATCGCAGTAAGGAATAAAGGAGGAAATCACTAACATCGCATAGGTAGCAATGACAGAGCCTTTTGAATTAACCTCCAGGTACACAGTGACAGGCCGTGCTCTTTTTTTCTTTATCCTAATTGTCTTAGGGGAGCGGCTTAAGAAAACCTTTAGATGACACTAAAGCAACCCTCCCATTGTTCATAGTGTATATATATAAGTTTTATCACTGTTGACCATCTGCCATTTTTTCAGTCTAATCGACTTGCTTGCGCTGACTATGTATTAATGATGTAATACTGAAACTATCCTGTAATTTGCATATATGCTTTGAGGTCAATAAATCGGTCTGGCAGATCATTCTGCATTCAATGAAGACCCAAAACAAAATAGTAAAGGTAAAAATAGTGGTTACTATTTGGAGTGTACTAATATCACTACCCACAGAGTGTATTAACATCAGCAGGGCATTACAAAATGATATCTATAGCTATGGTTGAAATGCCCCCCAGTCCTTATCAATGCCACTAATTTGTCCAACACTAACATTGTGGGGGAGGGGTGATGTTGGGTCATTTTGAAATAAGCCCGTTATGGCATATATCGCAAAAAAGTTTTGGCTAATTGGGCAAGTGAATAAAGTTGCATTACGTGCCTAATTATGCCTGTGATTATTACCGATATTGCGTTTCTCCACAGGAATGTAAGTTTTGTTTTACATTCAGAAAAAGGGCATATAGTTGCAATGGACCTGGTGCTCGGAACTCTAAACAAGACATTCAGCCTATCACATCAAAATAGGGAATTACCATGGTAACTTGCCCATAAGGCGCACCCCTAACTCAGCTCAAGACACAGCTAGGGGAACATTTTTGAAACTATAACATTGTTCTATATAAAAATATCCCCGCCTATAAGGTGCATCCCACCCAATGTGATGTAACCTATGATGAACAACTATTTTGTAGCTTTGGAAACAGATGTAGATCTCAGCGCAAACATTTCTGTTTGTCAGTGAATCCAGGTGCCTAAACTCGTCTTCACTTAAACCCTAGCCTAGTGGGTACAGAACAATGAACAAGCTTTGATAATTTGGGTGATTAACTAAATATTAATTAAATAGTTGTCAACAGTGGTTCAATGTTCCATGCATGCTGGGAGACGAGAATAGGGGGTGAAAATGACTTACTCGTTGTAAAATAAAATTGTGACATGTACTGGGAATAGGGACCTTAATGCACCTTGCGCTAAGGGCATTTTTCACAGATCCTGTCACATATGGACCATGAGTTCAAGGAATATGAAATACAATAAAATCCAAAGGCTTAAATAATTTACCTTAAAGTCATTGTTTTGGACATGATTATTTTTTCACAGAAGTGTATGAACTATTCATTTAACTGAACACATTTCAATCTAAATGCTTTTGAATTTTAACACTTTTGGCAAAAAGGCTGTTTTTCAAGAAACAGTTTAAAGACAGGCTAAAGAGTGGGCACTTAATGCATGAGTAGCCTTTAAAAGACCAGAGGAGTGGAAATAAGGGTTGGTATTTTGAGTGAGCTTACATCACTATCCACACACTCTCAGCCGCAACTGTAAATGGGCCATAAATACCCCTATAAGTAGACAGTAGAACCACCTGTACCTACAGAAGAAAGCACTTCTAGTATGCAGGTTCATACCTACAGCAGGTACAACTGTATTTAAGAATAATGACTCTACTGTATATCCATGTGGCGGATGGACAGTGCAGAGTGTACTATCATAGGTCCTTAGCAATGCTACATATTAATTTTGTCCAAAACTAACATCGCAGGGGGATGGGTTACGTAAGGCCGTTTTGAAATAAGCTTCAGATTATAGATCTGTGGTTATTAGGATTCTCTATGCGTTTCCTGTTGTTGCCAACAGACACGCAACAGCTGTGGGAGACAGGAAGACCTACGGATTTGGAAGTGCAGATAGGGCCAGTATCATGAGTATAGGGAAGTGTGAAACCATGACAGAACGTTGGTACCACCATTATCAACAGATTGAAGACAGGAAATAGAATCCCTGCTCCCCAAGGTGAAAGTGATGTAGAGAGGGGATTTTCTTAACTCTGTAAGGTTGTAGTAGGCTTAAAGGTTGTAGACATCAGAACCATCTGCTGTTCTCAAAATTGTCCCATTATAGCGAGGTAAGGTCCGGGCTCCTTAAAAGGGTTTGTTTCACTTTTGTTTTCCTCCTAGATTTTTTCGACGTACTTTGCTTGGTTATTCCTTCACTATAGTAGTGGCGAATCCAGGATTTTTAAAAGTAGGGGGAGAGACCCTTGTTTGTGACCCTATTTTGGGGTTAAATCTTAAAAAGGCTAAAAAAAAAAAAAAAAAAAAAAACTCTTCCCATTTGGCATAAAACTTAGTTTAGCGTTTGTAAAAACATTTTTATTAGGTTTGGGTTTCTTACATCAATTAAACAGTTTTGTCCATTAAAAACCCCTTTGAACATAACAAAGTTTTTTTGCAATATTTCTAAAAACGTATTTAGATTACATTATTTTTACATTAAAGTCATTTAAGTTTAAAAAACGTTTGGCAAACTCAGGAACCTAATAATAAAAAAAGAATTTACCTTTAATGTGTTTTTATGCCAAGTGGGTTAACTATAGCGGACCCTATCTCAGTGCATTCAACTTAATAAGAAACCAGTTACACCTTCTTTAGATGATTGTCTCCCTGCCTAAGAAAGCTTGTTTACGTTCACTTAGAAAATTAACGCACTTCAAGTAATTCTGGCACTTTTTGGGATATCATACAGCGTCACAGAGTGCTTGACTTGTGGTTTAATTTTCTTTGTAAATGGTCAACTAAATGATCTGTTAAGTGCACTGCCATTTACATATGGGTCGTCATTCTCAACTGTAATAATATCATTATGTTTCTACGTCTCTATCGATGTGGTGATTGCTGTGGTGGTAGCAGAAGCCATATGAATTTGCATACTCGTACTACTGCAGGCATATGGCTTAATTATATATAGGCCATAGGTAAAGTGTGCTTAATTTACACACACATCTACCCTATCAAGTCATCTCTGATATTGATTTCTACACTGAACACATCACATATGATAGCAACCAAAGATACCCAGGGAGCCAAGGGGGGTGAGCCGTGCAGGGTCTGCTGTGAAAGGTTGGTGTGTTTTATCAATAAGTAGGACCGATAACTAGTTGATTCTACCTGGCCAACACTTCTGGAAATCCACATAGAAAATATGGTGGCCATTTTGATTTTCGGCAACCAATGCATAGAATAACAAAGAAAATTGATATCTCTGCCTCTAATCAACATAGAGGTGCAATTTTAGATTCAAAATATATGATTTCAATGCCCAGGAATCCAATGGAATCAAGAAAAGTGAAGTAGAGGCAGCCTTTTTAAAATATTTAATTAGGTTAGATCTAACATTTGACTCTAATCAGTATCATTTTGTGAGAAAGATTTGATATCTCTGCTCCTTATCAACATAGAGACACAAATTTAAATTCAAAATATATGTTTTCAAGGCTCAGGAATCCAATGGGATCATTTCCAGTAATGTAGGGGCAGCCATTTTGAATATTGGATGAGGTCAGGCCTTAAAGTTGGCTCTAATTGGTATCATATTGTGTATGAGAAAGTATTGAAATCACTGCTTCTTGTCAACAGAGAGACACGATTACAAATTCAAAATATAAGTCTTTTAGGTCCAGGAGGCCAATGGGGTCATTGGCAATGCTATAGGGGCAGTTAGCTAGCGACCTGCTGCAACTCCCATACTCGTACTACAGAAGGCATAGGGCTATGGTGGGGTTATGCTCAAGGTCAGAGGCACAGGCTGTGATTGGTCCACTACATGGTTATTCCCATTAATGATTTAATTCTGTTTTATGGCCCTCTTTGATCTGATAAGAATCTGATTGAAGGTGGATGTGTATTGGTAAGTGCAGTAGACCATGTCCCCGCATACCCCAGCATCTCCAGGAGTCCTCTCTCGATCCCAAGGTATGACAGGGCAGACCTGTGTCAGTCTATAGGGGCAGCCATCTTGAATATCTAATGAGCAATCTAGGCACTAGGCCCCTAACTAGTATTTGCTTGTGAGAAGAAATTTTTGCATTTACCCTAGCTACAGAAATCTTAACTCATACTATACATTGCTTGAGTCAGTCAATATGCTTGTTTTATTCCTAAGAACTGATCAGGCAATGATATAAGTTATTGAGCCAATTAGTGGTATTATTAAGGGACATAGATACCTGATCACTAAGTTTCTCATAACTTGGGTCCAAAATAGTAGGATGAAGTTTATCACTTATTCTAGAATGGAAAGTACAACATGCTTATTTTTGTAAGTTTACTGGGGCCTACACATACCCTGACTTTGTCTGTAGACAGCTGCCACTTCTACTACTTCCTTTTATCTTAAATAGAAACCCTTGACCTAGTCTCTATAGGTAATGAATTAGGAGAAATTCTCTATTGTGCAACTACCTTTGGTACTACTAATTGATGTCAGAGTAGAATCTGATTCTATAATGAAAGCCATTTGCATGAAATGAGTAAACATATCTTTCCCATGACCCACAGCAATGCAGATATGAGATATATGTTCTATAGTTGGCTAGACCTATGCCCAGTTGTGTTATAGCTTATACTTGGGGTGCCTTTGGTGCCAGGTAACATCACAAGTCTATAGATGCCTGGCCCAAGGAAGGGCTAGTCAGCTTCAGGTGAGAGGTATGATGTTTGTTTGTTTAGTTTTACGGACGGGGGCCATCGATGAACTCAGACATTTGAGGGTCCTTGGACATTAAGTCCTTTCTTTTCTGTTTGGACAGGTATTTCAAAGCTGCTTGTCCATACAGCTAGACAGGTATTTATATGCTGCTTGCCTGACACAGCAGTGAACGAATCTATGAATGACCGAATCTATGAGATGAATGACTGAATCTATGTTAAGAGGTGAGGGGGGAAAACCTGTGTGGTCCCAACTTGGAAGACAGGGCTGGGGCAGTGGCAGTATATCTTATATACACTTTCTGTCAAATAGTATGTGTGTGTAACATCAAAGTGCCTATTTTGCAATTTTCTTAGATTTCAATGAGTATGAGATAAGTCAATACTATTACATGGTAGAAAAAAAGTTCAAAATTGATTACACACTACAAAAGCCCTTTATTTGCATCTGCCATTTGAATTAGAATATCAGAGCAATTGTGTGTAGAGGCAAGGAGAAAGGGTGCTCTGTGCTAAAAGTCAACTTTAAAATTAAGATCACTAGCTTTTCAGTGATATATTGCATGAGAAGATAATCCTGTTAGTTTTGGGGGAATCGCTTGCTAAATATGTGTAGGTATACTGCAAAAATGGTGTTTAGATTTTAAACATGTTTAGGTCTAAACACGTTTAAAGCCTAAACATATAGGTCAGTTAGGTGTCTCATCGACTTCGCATTTAGGAAATGAACCTTTTTATTCTAACTACATAAACTTTTACGCTAAACATATTTAGATGTTTAGAGTTGAAACAGTTGAATAATAGGTGTTTAGATTTAAACATCATTATGTTTAGATACTTGGATGTTGAATCCACACCAGGTAGCAGCACTACCTTTGAATGGAATATCTGCACACAGTTATAATCAATTGTTGTGACAAATGTCCCCAAATCCCATGTTTATCATGGTTTCATTTCATAGAATGTCATGTGAATAGAAAGGGCAATAGAAAATTGACTAGATTCACCTTATGCCACTATCATTAGCATAAAATAATCAATAAACTCCATGACTGACACCTATTTGATGTTATTCTGGAATAGATAAGGCAATGTCCTTCCTGCCAAGCTGTTGTACTTTCTCAAGTCTCTCATTCTGATGCAGTGTGTAATACATGTACACGTATATAGCTGTGACTGACATCTTTGGAGACTTTGACAAGTAAATACCTGCTGATGTCCCCCCCAGTAAATGAGAAAACAAACAAAATATATCTCTTTTTTTAATGCATACATGTCTGCAAACCTTACCTCTCATTCAAATCATTTAAACATCTAAACATAAAAATTCATAAACACCTAAACACAAAAATTCATAGATATCTAAACACAAAGTTTTAACCTAAACACTTACATTTCTAAACACTTGAGCTAAGCACATTGTTTTGGCTAAACAGTCATGTTTAGGAAATTAATGTGATTACAAAAACGTTGCAAGAATATGTTTAGAATTGTGTTTAGGATCTAAACACCATTTTTGCAGTGTATGACCATTTCCTGAATGCCAATAAGCTCTATGTCTAAATGTTCATGAGATACATCGATAATTAGCTTTTTTTTTTAAGTTTAGACTGGTAGGAGTCAATAGGGTTGGGGTGGTGGCTGGAGCAGCTCCATGAATTGACCAGTGACCAGACAATTAGGGGGGTGTATATTGATGGAGCAGGCAGATGTCAAAACATTGACAGTTGGGTAAAATAAGAAACCTATTTTCTAAGTTTTCTTTTTGATCAAAAACAGTCGATTGTAGCTTTTATCTGTCAATCAGATAATGATTTCCACACCTGATATTCATGGTGGAGAAATTAGTAAATCTAGCTTTGATCTCATTACATATTCAACATGGCTGTCCCTAGAGAATGGCAAAATGATCCCATTGACCTCCTGGACCTTAAAACCCTATGTTCTGAATCTGAAACTGTGTCTCTATGTTGATAAGAAGCAGTGATTTCAATAATTCTCACATACATAATGATATGCATACAAGTTGTATTGATGTGAAAATACTTCTACCCATTGACCAGTATTCTGTTGGCAACGCATGTCTGGGTACATCAAGCGTATGAGATTAACCAGACATTTAAAAAATGCATCTCTAATGGAATCTACAGCATTGCCTGTATAGCATTTGTGCATTGGCTGGCCACAAGATGTATCAATAACAGACTATCGTCTACATAAAACTATGATCCTAATTACACCAACACCGGGTAATGTAGACATAAAAAGGGGACATGGAAAATAAATGTGGGAAACCTTGCATCTTCATTGCATTAGTAGACTGGTACCAATTTCGAATAAAAAGGCATAGTTAAAGATTAGCAGTATAAATACATCAATAACATTGGCATCCAGAAATCGTATTTTAGGTTCTTTTCACACACTATCGTGGCACCATTTCTGTATATATGCCTAAAACCCATAGTCCACTCGGCCTCTTTCAGGCAATTGAGTGATACATTTCCTATATAGATTTCTGCGACAGAGGCCTAGTGGACTATCGGTGTAACACCCATAGTCCCCTAGGCCTCTGTTGCAGAAATTCATATAGGAAATGTATGGCTCATTCACGCGACAGAGGCCAAGTTGACTATGAGAATTCCAGCAGTTCTCGTGATTCCTTGTATCTATTAGATCAAAACAGGACTCCAAAAGGTCTATCCATAGTTCTGATAAACACATCAATAAATCAACCCTAGATATTCGGTCCTCTACTTATTACTGCTAGGTTTCAGAACTTTTCTTTCATAAAAGGACCATAGTTAGGAAGGTTTTTACAAACATTTTGAAAATTTGACTTTCCTATATTTTTTCTTTTGACTTAAGAAATAACACCTTTAACAATTTTAGTTATCTAGGTCTACATGGAATATGAAATTGGAGGATTGACCACTGCTCACGGGGAGAAAATATCTATGTTCCTCTATACTATAAGAAGTAACCCTTTATCGCTATCCATATCTGGAGGGCAATTCATTAAAGCTGACGATGCTTTACATCGATAGTACACTAGGCCTCTGTCGCAGAAATTTATATAGGAAATGTATGGCCCAATCGTGTGACAGAGGCCAAGTGGACTATGGATTTAAAGAAATGACCACTTCAGTCAGAGCTTTTTTTCGGGGAACTGGTTGCAAATACCCCTAGAATATATTTTGGTTGTCAGCAGGCACTGGTAGGCTTGCGATGAGATATGGGAGAGTATTCTCTTTTTTCCCCTGCAGAGAATCTGCCCCAGAGTCTCGGAGAAAATATTCTTTCCGAATTGAGCGACCCCACCCAACATTTTCACAATTCACTGACATGAGATCTATGCATTTCTTAATTCCCTTTGTGGTAGCACTTATAAATAAAATTCAAGATGTTTAAGTTGATCTTCACTGATTAACTCTTCAATGACACTCGGCTAACATTACTAGTGGTGTACGAGGACTCCAGTCTTACTGGACACAAGGTGACACCACGTATGTATAGAATGAAGTCCTACCCAACAAGCAAGAAATCTGTGTACTCCCCAAACTATAAAGTAAATCCCTTTATGGTGCATCTATTTCAACCATTCAGAGCATGGGTAGGCCTTCTCCCTCCATATTCCCGATATATTAGTTGTCTGGATAAAAGCACCCATGGATATATTTCAACATAGCCTCCGAAGAGACGATCTAAAGTCGGGGAATTTAATATGCCCTTGCTATTAATCTAGTCAAAAAATGAAAAAGGAACCGAGAAAAGGGGGAGATGGAAAGGTTCAACAAACTGATAAATGTAACACGGCCCCGATGTGTATGCCATGACACACATTTTTTTAATAATGCGTCCCTTCTGAGTGACAGAATTTTAATGTGACAAAACGTGGGAAAACCTAACATTACGGGGATTTAGTGATATTCAGAGCCTCTAGTTGGCACAGCTAAAAAGAACAAGAAGGTATATTTACTGTAACCGCTCAGAATACTTTCTGTGGGCCTTCCCACCTATTTGGACAATCATAGACCCTAAATAATGGGCAAAGTCTTCTTTTACAACACAGATAAACATGTTATCATGTCCAAAATGGATAATATCTGTGCAGGTTGACAAAATTTGAGATATTCTTAGTTCAGGTATATCTAGCTGGTTTGATTAAGCAGTTGACCAAGATATACCAAATGAACCACTTAAACCATACTCTTTGAGAAGAGAAGGTCCCAAGGATCATTTTGATATATGGATCATCAAAATCTGACAAGGGAAAGTGGGAGAACATTCCATGACAATGTGTAAAATTGTATCATGTTCAACACTGGTCGTGCCCCTGGTGGCAATAAATAACACTAAATCCCGGTAATTTTAGGTTTTCCCAAGTTTTGTCACAGATACTCAGGTTATACAACCCTGGCGGTTAAAGTTGATATCACTGTTGATATCAATATTTGTGGATCAACACGGTAAAAGGTACGCCCACGCACCCCCTCGCGGGTGTACCTTCTACCGTGTTTATCCACATTTTCATCTTGAGGGACTCATGTCTAACATTATTAATGGTCCTAGGATTCCGGTCTGACTGCATGGACATAATGGTGTCAGGACACTCCCCCCCCCCTCCCCCTGGTTATGTCCCCTCTCGACATCTCCCCCCCCCCTGCCATCCCCCGGTCATCTCCCCCCGTAGGATCAGTGCTAGGATAATGCCCCCCCCCCTTAGGTCATTCATACTAGGAATAGGGTTATGCTTAGGTTTAGGGATAGTATCAGGGTCATTTTCAGGGTTAGGGTTAGGATAAAGGTTAGGGATAGGGTCAGGGTCGATACATATATAACCTTTAAATATCAAACATATAGTTTGTGAAATCATCCCAGTTGCTCATCCAATTATTTTCTTCATTTCCAATTGTATCTCTGTCATTTTCTGCACATGGTAGGTAATAACAGCAGTAACAAATACATTAGGGCAAGGAAACAATTATACCTTCAAACTAAAGACCGACATTGTTGTTAAGGTGGGGGTGACCTCTGGGGAGATGTCCTGGGGAGAAATGTCCTAAGGGGGGGGGGATCTCCTTATGGGGTGGGGGTCCAAGGGGGATGGCAGGGGGAGGGGCTGTCCAGTGTGAGCATGACCGGGGATGAGTTGTCCTAGGATCGGACACAAGGTGGAACAACGTATCTGAGGGTTGAAGCCCAACGCAGCGAGTATTTCCTTCCTTTAACAATGGACTGGAACGCACTGCACAAATCCACACAGAAAATCTAATTGGCATATATGTAGTGATGGTATAAAATCTCCAAAATTTTATGCATTTTTCATTTTGGTCGAAGCCCACGTGGCAGTTTAACACATATAACTGCAGTAAATTGCATAGAACATAAGCACACATTTCAATTTAAGAACAGAGATAATATAATACGCATATAAACATACAATAAGGGCATAATTCCTCAAATAGTTTATAATGAAACGCAACAATGTGCTTCCATTCTATACATCCTCCTGTAGGCCTATTTACTTTTTGGGCCTGGTATGTCAGGCATAGATAGTCCCCAAATCGCAACAGGGAGTAAATCGCAGAGATATACTAGCCCTAATCGCCATGTTGGAGTCGACCTTAAAAAAACGTTGGTGTATAGACGTGGGTATACAGAAAAGAAAGATGATGAAGCAAGAAAAAAGAGAGAATGCACCTACCTTACTGATGTGTATGGCAGGGGTAGTCTGGAGGATCCGAAAGACTGTGCAGTAGGGCCCAGGAGGATGGTAAAAGATGGCAGAGGTGTGGTGGAATATGTGAAGTGCTCCCTGTGACGTGCGCGCGTCTTATACACCACCAGCAACGCTGCCCAACTCCCACCTTCTTCTGCGCGCATGCGCATTGCAACTTCCAACGCATAACGCCCACAGTGAGCTGCTCAGCAAATCAGGGGCCAGGGCCCTTACTCTCCCAGCAGCACCTAGAGTTTGCCTCTTAACTGCACCAACCTAGTCCTACGAGTAGTTGCGTATTTTATATGAAAAGGGGGCAAAACTCATTCTAGAAATGAATAAGGAAGGGCAGGGGTTCAATGGGGGCTATTCCCGGCTATGCCCTTTCCCTCCTCATGTGGGGGGGGGGGGCATTGCTTGATCAGGTACTTAGAATGATAAGCACTGATAACAGCCAGAATGAATTAAGGGGACCAGTTGCACCCTGAAATATTCCGCAGAGAATGAAGGGAATTGTCTCATTTGTTGATAATGCATCCCGCTGCATGCTTATTGGCAACACACCTAATACATTTGGGCATGCCAATGATGACCCAGGGTTAAGTGGGTAATTTGTCATTGTTCAATATACCACAATGCCCTCAAACCTACCATCGATAAACGGTACACCAAAGAGTTTCTTCAACACAATCATGACCATTGGATAGACTATAGCAATTAGCAAGTGGTGCAAAACACAGTAACTGTGGTTGTTACCTTCAGGGGACAAGTTGTCCTACATCGGTCAAAACATACTAGATTGATGTGTCACAATATAAACTATAGGCCTAAATAAACAACAATCAAACCCGCTTTTGTTTGCGCACAGTAACTAAGAAACAACAACAAGGAAACAATACAACGTTGGGTGGAATAATAAAATGGTGGTGCAAAATACAGTCACTGTTGGTCTTAGTAATCTAGCTCGGCATATTCTTCCTAATTCAATCAATTTGTCAGAAACCTGAGTCACCCATACTGTATTTCAGCCATTAGAGCTTGTATTTTAGATTTTAAAAGGGTGCCTAATGAAAACTGACATCTCTCGCAGATTCATCTACTGAAGTTCTGTCTAAGGCGTGCTGATTCTACATATATAGGACTACTGTCATAATATCCGGGATAACCAAGAAAGTCTAGAGCAGGAGGATATGAGGTGTAGGACGTCATCCGAGCATATTGATGCTTGGTTCGATATCTGATGCCTGGTTCGATATCTGATATCTGATGATTATTACTATGCCTTAATAAGATGGGGACTAGGGTTAGCCTACATGTAAGATTTAGAAGAAGCCGTATTTTTGATGAAGCCATTTTACACCAGCCAAACATAGTGGGATCAAGAGAAATCTGATGCGATATGTCTACATTTGGTGATAAATGTTTACAGGCAGAATTCCCCCACTTTATGGATAGTCTTTTTTGCATGTCCGGGGTCAGATGTGAGAGGTAAATTAGTACATGTTATATTGAAGAGCCCTTCCTATTGCTGTACCTATTCGCCAAGGTACAGCAGGCGCGGAGTGGACGTTTTCGTTCTGGATATGCCTAAACATACTATAAGATGCCCAGTGGACTATGGGTGTTACCTACAATCACATTGATATGATTTTACCTTCGTCACTCTTCCTGACTAGACTCCGAAATTGAGATTCAGGTCCTAACTATGAAACGACATTTTCTACCTATATTATAATTAACTGTCTTATTTCAGTGTCTAGCCTTTTGGGGGTGCATGTATTTCGTGATATCCATGATTGCTGCAGCCATCCAAAAGTTAAAATGCTAATCTGCCAGTCAATGTAGCATCTCCAGGGGCATCGATCCCTTATAACTGGCCTGCTCTGACATTTATGTCCCTCCATTCTACTCGCAGTTTCCATATAATAACCGACATTTTGCTATACTACTTGCCTTTCCACATAGTGTAAGCTAGCACAAAGTTCCCTGAATTTTTATAGGCTTTTTTGTAGGTCACAAACATGGCTTTACCGTGGCATTATGCCGCCAATGTGATCTGTACCTTTCCGAGGGGAGACAGTCCCCTGGTGGTTACGTGTGAACGGATTGTGGGTTAAAGGATGGGGTTAATGGACTCATTCAGGGAACCCTATGAGAACAGTTACCACGTTGCATGTTGTCTAGGTAAGCTGACAGGACGGGAGCTCCCTCTAGCAGAAGTTGTAGCCCCTCTGCATGCCAATTAGAGAGATAATATACAGTCCCGGTGCTGAACCTGTAAGCACAGGATTATGCTTAGATACACTAATGCAGGAAGGCAACACTCTAGTGAGTAATTAGCTTCATTCATGCTATACCCTCATTAAAGGTATATACTCCTCCAGAAGGATTGGCATGCTTAGCTGCACCAATGCAGCCGATGACTACATTTTACCTACAGGTACGATCATCAGCTGTGATTCGGATCGTAGAGACTGTCAGTGTACTGTGGTGTAGTAACCTCCTGGGCATTGTTTCAATATCTCGGACGACAATATAGGCCTCAAGCTGTCAAGAAGCTGACTGTGTGTCTGCAGTGCTACGACCACTCTTCCAAAATATCCCTGAGTGGCTATTTTAGAATGACTATGAGGCTATAATTACATATGAGGCCTTTATTGCCATCATGGATATTGAAACAAGCCCCTGGTTTACTAAATGGGATAATGACACAATCCATACGATCATGATCGTCGGTTATTTCTTAGATCGTCAGTTACATTGAAACACACCCCGGGAGATAATAGAAGACCACCGTGTATGACAGACGCCTATGGCATCATTATATAGGGTTTGACATCTCGTTGCTCTACATGGGCTTATTTCAATATATCTGACGACAACATTATTAGTGGCTATGCCAGGCATGTTGTCATCAGGGATATTGAAAAAAGCCCCAGGCGTATACTATATAGGGTACTGTGAGCGGCATCATAGTGACACCCACTACAATTTGAGTCTATCTACTTGTAGGATGCCGTGAAGTGTCCCCCCGACGAGACCAGTGACGAGAGAATGAATTAGATAGATAGCCAATTCATCAGTGGATCTTGCAAAAATGCTCAAGGGATAACAGAGGTAAAACGTGGGTCTCAATTTCTAGTATTATAAAAATCACTAGCGCCTGACATGTTATAAACTATCATCCATTATGACCTGTGCATACTCATTTCAACTAGGGTAATGCATTCAATATAGGAAGGGGTAAAAAGGTGGAGTAATTAAGGAGGAATGTGATTGGAATACATCAAGAAGCTGAGGAACGCCGCTTAATATACAGTACTCATGCAGAAACGGTAAGTCTTGCTGAACGGGAAAATATATTGTGGAATCTAGAGAATCAGGTAGGCTTACTCTATAGATGCTCTGCTGCCCTACTCCCATATCTTATGCAGCCGCCTGCAACTCTACATATAGCCAGAATTGTTCACTGTCTATATTGACATGTAATCTGTTTTCTACATCTGTATTCTACTGTATGCTATCTACAGTGCACGCAGGTCGTCTTGCTTAGGACACTATCATGCTTGTGCATCTACCATTACTCATTGCGGTATGCCCCACTTGTGTATGCCTGCAATGGGATGCTCACTTGTAGGGCTATTAGGCCTTGGGGAAAACAAAATAAGTTCAGCATTAAATGGAATGGTGAACAGTGCCTAGTTCATTGTTATAGTGGTACCGTATAGAACTTCTTTGGACCTGGAAATGTATGCAATGATGGCTGTTGAATACATAAGCAAATGTCAACGATCAGTGAATTATTTAGGCTCATATTCCCAGAGGTGCTTCTGCCCGTATTCAACGAGGCCTTATAGGCCGAGTTGAATGCGGGCAGAAGCACCGAGGGGAATACAAGCCTAAATTAATCACTGTGAGTTGACATTTGCATTTATTATATGGCTCACGGGTTTAAATTGCTTTTAAATAGGGGATTTCAACAATATTTACTGATTTTGAAGACGTTGTGTCGTCTCGATTTGTTTTGATCCGCCATGACACCTTGCTCGACGAAATTGGTCATGTGATACGGAGCTAGCCGCTACTTTTAGTTTCGATAGAAATGTTCCTTGCGCAGGACAATATCTTCTTTTTTAACATGGTGCTAATACATAGATATACCTTAAACAATTCATAACATATTATTTAACTAGTTCAATCATTCTTTTTTTGCATAAAACTTCTAATAACCATACCTAAATACGAAACTAGTTAACTCTGTATAAATTTCAAAATGGCGCTGCGGAATATGCGAGGATCGTATTCCACCCCCCCCCATTGAATATGGCGTAAGTAGTACTAATCTATAGTGTCATCGATATTAGCTATACAGTAAAATTCCTTTACAACGAACTGCTTGGGACAAGCACAAAAGTTCGTTGTAAACGAATTTCGTTGTAACCAAAACGGCCATTGTAGACACTTCTAATGGCCCCAGCAGCCATTGAATTGATGCTAGAATACCCTATAATGCTGTTATAAATAAGTACAAAGAATAAGAAGGGCAGGGGCCCACACCCTCCCCCCCCTTCCCCATCACCAGGCTATGGCCACACACAGGGACAGGTAGGTGGGAATGATGTCCTCACACTAGCCCTGGACCCCCTGTGATCAACCCCCCCCTTCCCCTACACCAGGCTATGACCGCACACAGGGGCAGGTAGGTGGGGAAGATGTCCTCACACTAGCCCTGGACCCTCTGTGATCTCCCACCCCCTTCCCCTACACCAGGCTATGACTGCACACAGGGGCAGGTAGGTGGGAATGATGTCTTCACACTAGCCCTGGACCCCCTGTGATCTCCCCCCCCCCCTTCCCCTACACCAGGCTATGACTGCACACAGGGGCAGGTAGGCGGGCCCTTAGATATTAGCTCAAAAATTGACTTTTTTATTCAGTTTTCCATAAGAAAAACTGTTTGTTCACATTAAAAATTCGTTATAAACAAATTGATTTGATGTAGAATTCGTTATAATGGGATTTTTTACTATAGAAATATATAGAATTGAATTGGTCAGAAGGAATTTGTTTCTTATAACCGAAAATTCGTTATATCAGGATTCGTTATAAAGGAATTTTACTGTATAATAAACAGATAGATGAGCAGGTTGGCTATGAGGTAAGCGTCCCACGATAGGGTCACCGCGCCATAGCTTATACTTATGTGACAGCACTGGCACACGTGTATGCTAGTTCATCTAGAGCCATGTCTTTATCCGTGCCTTATATATCCATCTTAACATTCACTTATGTACAGGGGTATCTATCTAGTGACATCCACATACTTTAGCGTATACCTCGTATCTGATGACATCATTATTCTAATGGCTATATACATGTAGCTATTTACTGAATTTTTCTAAAGACATGCAACCTCCCCTGCAAACAGGATATTGCAACAACATTGTGAATGGATGTGCTTTTTTTAGATAGTTTCAAATATATATATATATATATATATATATATATATATATATATATATATATATATATATATATATATATATATATATATATATATATATATATAATCGTGTGGACCAGTGTATCACTATCAAGACCCCTTATCAATACAAAATAACAGAACGAGTTTCTTGAATAAAATCATGGACAATGGGGTTATTGAGTTTCCTGGTGGGGTATCCCCAATAGATACATGGGGGAACATCACCACCTGTTGGTCAATTGGACAACCTCCTACAGTCCCAGGTCTACTGTATACTATTGACAGACACTAGGTAGCGACAGGATCAACACTATAGTCTCTGTTTGTCTGACGCCATCTGTGCTAAGATTTGACTGTCATACTTGACAGTCAATGTTGAAACAACATCAACGACAACATTGTTAATCACCAGCAGCAAAGATTTAACTAACCTATAGTTGCTCCGATTATGGGTAGGCCTACTGCGCTGGGGGATTGGTGCCGCTGTTGGAGATTTGAAGTGATCAGAGACGTGTTCAATAAGATAGGATTAGGTCTGCCTTTGTACTGCTGGGATCAGATTTCCTGGTTAGAAGAAACCCAACGCTGTTCAAACACTACAGTTTGCTGAGGTCTCGAAAGGATGCTGGACTCACGAGCCACTCCATTGCTATCGACCTGAACCTGCTTTGTGTAAGAAAATGAAATAGCTGGTAGGCTTGTGTGAGTAGTCTACAGTGGTTCATGGACTGTCTATAGGGAGTAATTACCTCACCTACAGAAACCATTTGCACTTACTCCAGGCCTGGCCACATGTAAAGGGTTATGTATGTGCGATATAGGGGATCAGCAAGAGCTGGCTCAGAAGTGATTTAATGCAGGGTCGGTACTAATGGCTAACTTGTTTTTTCCATGTTCATGGGGTATCTGGGGATTTAAGAAAGTACTGTTGTACTAATGAAGTCATGTCCATATAATATGAAACTTGCACCTTTTGTAACCCAATTGATCAAGTGTACAGAAGACAGAAATTAGTAAATTGGCACACACCAGATGGCCCCACAAGTAGTAGAGCCTCCCATAGGCAGCCAGCAGTAAGGTCATAGTATAGTTCAGGCACTACCTGCCAGAAGTCACCACTATATTGATGAATGACCTGTTGTTAACTTCTACAGAGTCAATCTACTCCTTGCCAATATACACTGGTGCCAGTACAACATGCAGCTACATGGACTGACATGTCATATAAGTGCCATATAACACCCGGGATATAACACAAGAATGCAAACCAGATCCATGAGTAGAAGGGTAACCAGGTATTGGTAAACATGTATGGAGAAGTGGGTGTTTATAAATAAAAGGATGGTCAGAGAAGCACAAGGGGAGTCAAAGAAAGATAGTCAAGGGGGGGGGGGGGCAGACATGCTGAGAGGGTGTGTCTTAGACTTTTATTCTGCTAATCTTAGCTCCCATACATTATACATATACATTATATGATATGTTGAGTCTAACAAACTTGGTCGCTTTTGGAGTACATATACATTGTATGTAGATTGGAATAGGAAAGTCCTCTATTAACAGTCAATGACATGGTCTGTTCCTATGTAGCACTGCAGTTACTAAGCAATTATGAATACTAGCAGCAAATGCTACTGATTTATGAAGTTGCCTTTTTAATGTAAGTATGAATACAACATTTTATAAAGCCTGTTAGTGATGATCTGTAATAGGACTTGTTTCTGTGCAAAGCTTCTGTTGCTAAGCAAATGCAATTATGGCTTAGAAAAGTTTCTGTGCCTCTGGCATGGGGGGGCATAAAAAATTTGAACAGGGGGCATAAAAAATTGTCTGCCATCAAGGGGGGCATAAAAGATTTCAAATCAAATTCAAATGTATGCAGCAGCTGTAACCATCTGAATGCAAGAGTTACTAATGTGAAGCGCATTGGCTATTTCTCATGTTGCTATGTAAGAATGCAGTTGCTAAGCAACCATTTTATATATAAACTTTATTTGATAGAATTATTGTCAGGATTTTAGGTTCACAAACCAGGTGGCCCTCTATTTGATTGTGATTAAGATGTTAAACAATCCCTGTTGCTGATGATCAATAAAATGGAGTGTTGCTAAGGAAAATTATTATTGCCTATAAACATGAAATAGTGGCTTGGGTGAATTCTGGCTTACTTAACCTTTTTGTGCCCAGAATTATTTGAAGATTTTACATTATTTTACATTATTTCACGATTTCATTTATTGTTTTATAAGACCATGTGTAATTTCGATCTTCTTCCTTGATAAGGGCTTGGCATATTACATTTTCTTAATTCCCATAACTCAGTGAAGACTTTCAGTTAAGGATGTGATACTACTGGTCAGGTCTAGTAACCATAGTTACCAAAACATTCCATTTGTCATTTAGTGGTATTTGGTCTCTATATATCCATAATCCCTCCAATCCTGAGACCTTTCAAAGCTGATTTGCCTGCATGCATCTACATGTACTGGCACACAGGAAACATGATTTGTTGTACTAGAAACAATGCATGGCTTATCTTTAAGATATGAGCCCTTGCTGTAAAATATAATTTTAATATTTGAACCTATGTGTGTATGATCCAACATCATTTTGGTACCATATCAGATTTTAGCTGGAGGGTTATCTGTTAATGAATCACATAAAATGACAACTCATTTTCAAGTTTTGACACACTGTGCCTGATATATAGCAGATACAGCCAAATGAATAGTTGTATCATAATCTGGAGGTGATAAGCATTCCATAGAGGGTCTAACTTTGCAGATTGGACCAGTAGAAGTGTCTGCATGAAAATTTCTTTCAATATACATGCATTTAAGCACAAAACCGCGCTTAAATGCGTGCTTGGGCACCTAAGGGTTAAAGGGGAAAATATCATCAGCCCTATTCTGAGTGTTTTCTCAATTTATGATTGGGTTACATAAAAGAGTAATTTTCATATCATATGGACATAATAACTTTATTACAACATGGCTTTCCTGGACCTTCTAATACCCATAAAGATGGAAAAACAAGCTGTGCCCCTGCATTAAACTCCTTACTTACCCTTACTGGGAATAATGAGTGCTAGGATCATTAAACAGACCTCAAATGACAGATAATTTTTTAAAGTAAACCTACAGTATTATGATTCTGAAGTGATCAGTAAGAGTCTGGCTTAGTTAAGAGATAGATCCATCCCAGAAAATCAGTCTAGTTGTATGAAATTGTTGGCCACAATAACACAATAGAACAAGGTAGTAAATGTGTGTTTGGATGATGTGAGGGTTGTTGTTATTATTCATTTATTTATGCCATGCATTCATACTCCCAAGATGGAATGTTTTACTTCATGACAGCTCAAGTTAGAGATAGGGGGGTATTTTCCCCCAGATCCTAAATAGTTCACTTGAACTCCACTAAATGGGAGTTTGAGATCTCCAATCACACTTTATATTTCAAATATCTGTATAGGAGAGACAGTGAAGCATTGGGGTGATAGGGTGTCCCCTGTGACACCCTATCACCCCTATGCTTCACTGCATTGGGGTGATAGGGGATGATTGACTGGTAACTTCTTGTATCATGTCTCCAATATACAGGCAGGTTGCAAGCTAATTGTCTAGGATGGCCGGCTTGATCTTAGTAGCTACTTGTCACTTTGTGCCTATATGTCAGATGTCATTGATAGTGGTCACACATGCAATAAACCCCCCATTAAGTATTCTGTCCATTTGCAGTTATGTATCCATCTCAGTCACTAATGTGAAGCGCATTGGCTATTTCTCATGTTGCTATGTAAGAATGCAGTTGTGTATCCATCTCAGTCATTCAATATACAATGCTTTCTTTCTCTCCCATATTAATTAAACCTTCCTGCAAAATGAATTACAGAGTTAGTGGTCAAGTCTGTGATTGCTGTTTAAAAGATGCAATAGATGACTTGGCACTGTGGTGAACATCTCAATGTCCAAACCCTGGGTGATTTTAAAAGATGGCTATCAATTGTCAAAGGCAGGAAGATGATCTCCATTCATAGGATCCATGGAGAGAGGGACTGTAGATTATAGTGATGGTGACAGGATCACAAGAGTAGCTTCAGGTTCTTTCTAGATATGATAAGACCAATTTGTACAATATGGATGACACTTCCCTCTTCTATAAGCTAGACCAATCGACCACCATGTCCACTGTGAGTGATGTGGAATGGTAGAAGATACTCAAGGTCTGTGTGCCAGTGGCTTTCAGTAGTTTTATTAGGGTCAACTAGTAATTCATTACACCAAATGTGTTGGGGATAATGAACTGCAACAGATCAACATGCCTTCTCAGAAGTGTCCAGCAGCATAATCACCAGCTGTTGGGATCATACTGCTATGAGAGAAGTTGAACCAGAATGTAATGTTCAGAGATATGTAAGGATGGATAACACTAGGCTCTGAAGAGGTAACAGATGAGAGAATATCCTGAGAATTGTACAATTGTATTCCAATCCTTCTCTTTCATTTTCTCAATATGTGAATGAAACCAGCACTGTTTAAGGTCAATGCAAATTCCATCTTGCACCTACTTTCAGACAAGTAGGCTGGTCAAGGCTTTTGAGATAATTAATTAGGCATGCAGTATATTATGAGGCTGAAAGCCAATATTCTGTATTCTAAATGTGCGTTATCAGTACTAGCATTGGTAAATTTTGATGATGTGACAGTGGTTACAGGAATTTGATATTGGGGGGAGGAAGGAGGGAGGAGGGGACAGTTGTTAGGAATTACAATCCTGTGTAATCATGGATGATCTGAGATACATATATGCATGAATATGTATATACAAAATAACACAAGGTGTGGATGTGGCAAATATCATTTTATCATTATCTCATCATAGGGTCTCTGTCAATAAGATGATTTTAAACGGTAGATTTACATCAAGTACATGACCTTGCAACATGTTATATGTGCTTCTATTTTGAGATGTGGACAGGGGAGCTATACATACAAGTTCTTGAGGCGAGACCATACACTTATCTGTGACTATCTGAATAGATTTGGACATGGGGTTCTATGTAAAGCTGCAGTTGCTAGGCAATCACATGACATAGCAATCATTTCTACCTATGTTCATACTATGTGATGTTCACAAGGGAGCTATATGCAATTTGAAATCAGTGAACTATGTCCTTGAGGGGAGACTATGCACTACAGGTATGAATCTAGACATTTTTGCTATACAAAACTGCTATTGCTAGGCCACCACACAACCTAGCAACCTTTTATCACCTATATTCCTGTTATATACAAGTTTACATCAGGGGAGTATGTTGCTGAAAGGAAACCTTGCAGATATGAGCATTTGAGCATATTTTCAGGCAAAGCTGCTGTTGCTAGGCAACCACACCACTTAGCAACAAAACAAAAGCAGCACTGTATTCTACTAAGCTGATTTATAGGGGGTAGGACCCACCGGATACTTTCTAGACTGCACATTTATGTAATTCAAAGTGACATCTGAATCTATTGTTGGCCATTTTGAATTTCAGCCATATACAGCCTCGCCATTAAATTTTATAAAGTAGAAACATGCATATTCTTAATCAGCACTCTTTTTAGCATAAGATTCAGGAGAATTGATAAAGATTTAGCATGGAAAAACATCCATTTACATAAAGAGGGAGATTATTGAAATGGAACAGCATCGTATTTGCTCAAGGTGTCTTTGCGTCCAAGGCAATAACGTGTGTCATAGTCATCAAGGAATTCTGCAAAATGTCTCATATTACTCAGAGAGGTTTAGCCTACATAAATCATATTAGATACTGTGTTTAGATATGGATAAGGGCAAGTTTTATACATGTATGTGGAGCGCATTTAAGATTTTCAGTAAAAAAAAAGGAACTTTGTAATTTCAATCTTCCATCTTCCCGACTGTCTGGTACACTCAAATCTGAACTTAAAAACATGTATTAGGGCTTAATGAAAAGCTTATTATGTCTTCTTTCCAACAAGAGCAATAGCTTCAGGATCCAGACAAGGTAAGATAGTCTTAGAGCTTGGGGATTGAGCATACCCCTTGAATAACATGGTACCAAAATTGACCCAAAAGTGGTCTGAACCCGCACATGGATAATGAGCCGAAAACCGGTAGTGCATCCCAAGATAACATCTTGAATCTTGTTCAGGGGACCCTAAAGATAAAAAAAATACCCATCGCGTTGGGATGTGGGGGGGGGTGCATGGTGGGCCCTATCAGCCCCCGGCATAATACAATGTTCCCCTTTATTCCAGGATGAACTGTGCTTCCTGCTATTCGTTGACAATTCACGCCCTTCCTGGCCCTGCACCTGCTTTATATACTCACCCCACACCGGCTACTTTCACCCGACACCTCCTGGACTTTGCTGCCCCGATGATATGGGATACCTTATAGGAGTGTATTCTGCTTATTCCTATCTAATCACCCCATGGTGGTAAACATCTGATTGCACTTTGGACTCCACCCTGGAACATGGTCTTATTTATATACATTGGCTCTTTATGAGTCACCCATGGACTCTGATCCCCTAGCTCCTAAATGTTATTTCTCACTTGTTTTTTTGATTACTTTTCGAGCCCTTCTACTGGTTCTGGTTAGAACCGAATCCTTACATACAAATATCACTCTCCCATGTTTTAACCCATTATGTCAACATTATTTGTATACTTTTAATACTACCTGCTGTCTTAAATAAAAGACTCGCCTTACATTTCCTATTCTTTTATCTCCCCAATGCCCATTTTCCCAAAGCTCCCCCTAACTCAGCAGTAATTGGAACTAGGTTCCAATGCTGCCAATTTCAATATCACCAAATTTTCCAATTAACTCCTGAAAACATCTTTTTAGGTTAACTTTATAGACATTTCCTAAGAATAATGCTTGTAAGACATCTTGATCTTATTTGTGTAACTGCTTCTTTAGCCCTCCTGGTTTCTAGGCAACATTTTTTTGTTCAAAATCCTTTCAAATTTGAAGATATTATATAATACTTTTGGACTAAAATGAAATTTAATAAAAACCATTGTTAGGTTTTAGAAAATAAACTATCAATGAGAAACATGTAAAGTTGCCTGAATATTGGGTCATCTTGAGTTTCCATAGCTAGACTATTGGGTCCAATTCAGGTTTCTAAACTGGACCACTAGGCCGAGTTTCCTAAATTGTACAAAGGAGTAACTTATTTCTTACTCAAGAGCAAAGCAAATTTACAAGATATTGACACAACTAGCAAGAGGATATGTAATATCATACACTACAAGTTCCCTAGTTTGATATATTTTTGAGTAAAAGGAAAACGTAAGGAAATAGAGAATGATAATGCACACTGGTCCAATTTAGGATACTCATTGGTCAAATCTAGGCACCTGGTTGCCTAAATTGGACCATTTGGCTTTATCGTTTTATTGCACAACCTGACAAGAGAATTTCAAATCCCTGGATTTTTACACTACTTTAGCTGAAATGCCCAAAGTTCTAAGGCAAGTTGGGAGTTTGCATTCGCCCAAAGCACCAAACTTTTCTTATGAGTTTAGAGATTCCCAACTTGCCTGATTTTACCCTGGTTTCATATGGCATTTCCCTAGGCCTGCTGTCATTCATAGATCATTCCTATACTCAGAGTGAAACTTGAAGACCGGTTTTGACACAATACCAGCATTTTTAAGCCAAAGGTACTGTAATAACCAGAGTCGACACCGTATATAAAGAATGGAATATAAAGTTACAGCCGTTGTTGTTGTTTTATTTCTTAGGAGCCTTAAGGACTAACAGTCACTGGTCATCAGTTACTTGCTTATACTGATACTTGTACTTGTACTTATTCTTGCTTAGAGACGCCACTCTGTTCGTGAACTAGAAACCAGGCACCGAACTCCCTTAAGATAGCTTACACGTAGGCCACCTGAGTGTCTGATCGCGTCTGCTATAAAACCACCGAACACCGCGTTTTATAGCCCCCGGCCGCCGACGGTGACGTCACAAGGCTGTGACGTCACCGCCGACGTGCCACCTAGCGGCCACAGCGGGAACCCGCCACCGAGCTTCGGTGGCCGCCGCCGAGACGCCGGCCAATGTTTATTACATCCCTCCCACCTTACTTTATTCTATGGGTATAACTTTTATAATAAACATTACTCGAGTGTCCAACAATGGCACCCGTGCCGTACAGCCTAAGGACTAGTATTTAAACCTAGATTCTCTTTAATCCTATAATTACCGTAGTATGTACCAGGTGAGTATCCCCCCCCTTATTATCATAATTAGTTACAATACCTATGGGCTCCAACAGTGGACCGCCCGTCTTTAACTCCCTAACTGTATAATATGTCAAGGCTTAATTCAGTCTATCGGCACCTACAGTGGGCCGTCCTTAAGGTAATATTACTTAATCCCGACTAGAGCGTGAACGACTTAAAATGACTTATAATAAATGACTTAATCTGGACTACCAGCACCAACAGTGGGCTGTTCCTAATTTACTATGCACTGAACGAGATATATACAACCGATCACCGGAAATCCACGGTCTAGAAGGGCGCGGTAAAACGATGCAGGAAGTGGGGACGTCTCTTCCTTGTCCTGGCCACGGGGATCCTCCCGACTCTCTGGGCCGCCAGCCCTTATCTTATGCTGCTTGTCTTATGCCCTGGGGGCTTCCAGGGATGTTCAGGGCCTGGGTTTCCTGGCGGGTACTCAATCCCCCACCAGTACTCCCCCTACCCCTACTAACCCCCTTCGCACCCCCCTTCCCGGCTGTCTTTCAGCTTCCCGGCTGCGCCCTCCGACGTCCCTGCCATCCCTTCTCACCGGCCACTGCCCGTCCCCTATTCCTTCTCGCGTCTCCCGCTCACCCTTTTGGCGACCGCTCTCCCCGGCTTCTCCTTTTCTTCCTCCCGCCTACTGGCTCCCCCTCTGCTGCTCCTCCCTCACCATCTGGCAAATCCGCTCCTCCAGGTCGCGGCTCAAGGGTGCCTCGGCTGGTCGCGGTGGCGGCGGCTGCGGGGTGGCCCTGGAGGGCCCTGGGAGCGGTGGGACGAAGGGTGTGAGGGTCTGGTGGCCATATCTCCCCTGTCCCTGAAATGGAACAGCATCGTATTTGCTCAAGGTGTCTTTGCGTCCAAGGCAATAACGTGTGTCATAGTCATCAAGGAATTCTGCAAAATGTCTCATATTACTCAGAGAGGTTTAGCCTACATAAATCATATTAGATACTGTGTTTAGATATGGATAAGGGCAAGTTTTATACATGTATGTGGAGCGCATTTAAGATTTTCAGTAAAAAAAAAGGAACTTTGTAATTTCAATCTTCCATCTTCCCGACTGTCTGGTACACTCAAATCTGAACTTAAAAACATGTATTAGGGCTTAATGAAAAGCTTATTATGTCTTCTTTCCAACAAGAGCAATAGCTTCAGGATCCAGACAAGGTAAGATAGTCTTAGAGCTTGGGGATTGAGCATACCCCTTGAATAACATGGTACCAAAATTGACCCAAAAGTGGTCTGAACCCGCACATGGATAATGAGCCGAAAACCGGTAGTGCATCCCAAGATAACATCTTGAATCTTGTTCAGGGGACCCTAAAGATAAAAAAAATACCCATCGCGTTGGGATGTGGGGGGGGGGGTGCATGGTGGGCCCTATCAGCCCCCGGCATAATACAATGTTCCCCTTTATTCCAGGATGAACTGTGCTTCCTGCTATTCGTTGACAATTCACGCCCTTCCTGGCCCTGCACCTGCTTTATATACTCACCCCACACCGGCTACTTTCACCCGACACCTCCTGGACTTTGCTGCCCCGATGATATGGGATACCTTATAGGAGTGTATTCTGCTTATTCCTATCTAATCACCCCATGGTGGTAAACATCTGATTGCACTTTGGACTCCACCCTGGAACATGGTCTTATTTATATACATTGGCTCTTTATGAGTCACCCATGGACTCTGATCCCCTAGCTCCTAAATGTTATTTCTCACTTGTTTTTTTGATTACTTTTCGAGCCCTTCTACTGGTTCTGGTTAGAACCGAATCCTTACATACAAATATCACTCTCCCATGTTTTAACCCATTATGTCAACATTATTTGTATACTTTTAATACTACCTGCTGTCTTAAATAAAAGACTCGCCTTACATTTCCTATTCTTTTATCTCCCCAATGCCCATTTTCCCAAAGCTCCCCCTAACTCAGCAGTAATTGGAACTAGGTTCCAATGCTGCCAATTTCAATATCACCAAATTTTCCAATTAACTCCTGAAAACATCTTTTTAGGTTAACTTTATAGACATTTCCTAAGAATAATGCTTGTAAGACATCTTGATCTTATTTGTGTAACTGCTTCTTTAGCCCTCCTGGTTTCTAGGCAACATTTTTTTGTTCAAAATCCTTTCAAATTTGAAGATATTATATAATACTTTTGGACTAAAATGAAATTTAATAAAAACCATTGTTAGGTTTTAGAAAATAAACTATCAATGAGAAACATGTAAAGTTGCCTGAATATTGGGTCATCTTGAGTTTCCATAGCTAGACTATTGGGTCCAATTCAGGTTTCTAAACTGGACCACTAGGCCGAGTTTCCTAAATTGTACAAAGGAGTAACTTATTTCTTACTCAAGAGCAAAGCAAATTTACAAGATATTGACACAACTAGCAAGAGGATATGTAATATCATACACTACAAGTTCCCTAGTTTGATATATTTTTGAGTAAAAGGAAAACGTAAGGAAATAGAGAATGATAATGCACACTGGTCCAATTTAGGATACTCATTGGTCAAATCTAGGCACCTGGTTGCCTAAATTGGACCATTTGGCTTTATCGTTTTATTGCACAACCTGACAAGAGAATTTCAAATCCCTGGATTTTTACACTACTTTAGCTGAAATGCCCAAAGTTCTAAGGCAAGTTGGGAGTTTGCATTCGCCCAAAGCACCAAACTTTTCTTATGAGTTTAGAGATTCCCAACTTGCCTGATTTTACCCTGGTTTCATATGGCATTTCCCTAGGCCTGCTGTCATTCATAGATCATTCCTATACTCAGAGTGAAACTTGAAGACCGGTTTTGACACAATACCAGCATTTTTAAGCCAAAGGTACTGTAATAACCAGAGTCGACACCGTATATAAAGAATGGAATATAAAGTTACAGCCGTTGTTGTTGTTTTATTTCTTAGGAGCCTTAAGGACTAACAGTCACTGGTCATCAGTTACTTGCTTATACTGATACTTGTACTTGTACTTATTCTTGCTTAGAGACGCCACTCTGTTCGTGAACTAGAAACCAGGCACCGAACTCCCTTAAGATAGCTTACACGTAGGCCACCTGAGTGTCTGATCGCGTCTGCTATAAAACCACCGAACACCGCGTTTTATAGCCCCCGGCCGCCGACGGTGACGTCACAAGGCTGTGACGTCACCGCCGACGCGCCACCTAGCGGCCACAGCGGGAACCCGCCACCGAGCTTCGGTGGCCGCCGCCGAGACGCCGGCCAATGTTTATTACATCCCTCCCACCTTACTTTATTCTATGGGTATAACTTTTATAATAAACATTACTCGAGTGTCCAACAATGGCACCCGTGCCGTACAGCCTAAGGACTAGTATTTAAACCTAGATTCTCTTTAATCCTATAATTACCGTAGTATGTACCAGGTGAGTATCCCCCCCCTTATTATCATAATTAGTTACAATACCTATGGGCTCCAACAGTGGACCGCCCGTCTTTAACTCCCTAACTGTATAATATGTCAAGGCTTAATTCAGTCTATCGGCACCTACAGTGGGCCGTCCTTAAGGTAATATTACTTAATCCCGACTAGAGCGTGAACGACTTAAAATGACTTATAATAAATGACTTAATCTGGACTACCAGCACCAACAGTGGGCTGTTCCTAATTTACTATGCACTGAACGAGATATATACAACCGATCACCGGAAATCCACGGTCTAGAAGGGCGCGGTAAAACGATGCAGGAAGTGGGGACGTCTCTTCCTTGTCCTGGCCACGGGGATCCTCCCGACTCTCTGGGCCGCCAGCCCTTATCTTATGCTGCTTGTCTTATGCCCTGGGGGCTTCCAGGGATGTTCAGGGCCTGGGTTTCCTGGCGGGTACTCAATCCCCCACCAGTACTCCCCCTACCCCTACTAACCCCCTTCGCACCCCCCTTCCCGGCTGTCTTTCAGCTTCCCGGCTGCGCCCTCCGACGTCCCTGCCATCCCTTCTCACCGGCCACTGCCCGTCCCCTCTTCCTTCTCGCGTCTCCCGCTCACCCTTTTGGCGACCGCTCTCCCCGGCTTCTCCTTTTCTTCCTCCCGCCTACTGGCTCCCCCTCTGCTGCTCCTCCCTCACCATCTGGCAAATCCGCTCCTCCAGGTCGCGGCTCAAGGGTGCCTCGGCTGGTCGCGGTGGCGGCGGCTGCGGGGTGGCCCTGGAGGGCCCTGGGAGCGGTGGGACGAAGGGTGTGAGGGTCTGGTGGCCATATCTCCCCTGTCCCTGGGATGACGGTGGCGGCAGACTCAAGCCCGAACCCTGGGGCCCGGCTGTCCCCATTGCTCCTGACGCCTGGGTGGGCGGTCTACCCGCTGCAGCCGACGGTGGGGGTCGCCCCACTCCCGGAGGGGGAGGTGGAGGTGGTGGTGGGGGCACGCCTCCCTGACCCATCCCTGGGTCGTACCTCTGAACTGTGGTCGCGTAGTAGTGTGTACGCCACAGGGATGGGCCCACCAGCTCCACCCACCTGTGCGCCTGCCCACCTACGGGGGTGTATTCCTCACCCAGGTCCGGGGATGGAGCCAGCCCCACCGCCCACTTCTGCAGCTTGTCGGGGTTGTCCACTCGCCGCCAGGGGATCCACTGGTAGGTGTCCCCGATCCACAGCGGCCTCCCCGCCAGCGGGTCCATCTCCTCCGCCCGCGGCAGCCCCGGAACCTCCGCCCCAGGGATCCTCTCTCCCCACTCTTCCCTCCACTCCTTTCTCCTGGGCCCCGGCCCCCGGTGGCCCTTCTCCTCCTCATACCTCTCCTCAAACTCTCGGCGCCTCCGGTGGGGGCCAGCCTCATACCGTTGACTCCCCCGGCCCTCTCGCCTCGTCTCCTCGTCCACTCTTCTCTCCTCCCGTCTCCTCCTCTCCCTTTCCTCAGCCTGTCTCTCCTCCCTCTCTCTCCTATCCCGGTCCTCTCTCTCCCTCTTTTCATGGGCCGCTCTCTCCTCTCTCTCTTTCCGATCTTCCCTCTCCTTCCTCTCCCTCTCGTCCTTCTCCATCTTCTCCTTAGCCCATCGTTCCTCCCTTTCCTTCTTTTCCCTAGTAGCCTTCTCCTCCCTCTCTCTTTTCTCGGCCATCTCTTTCTTCTCCCTTGCCACTCTCTCCTCCCTCTCCTTTCTCTCTTTCTCCTCCCTTTCTTTCTTATCTTTGTCCCTCCTCTCTCGGGCCGCTCTCTCCTCCTCCCTCTCCTTCCTTCCTTTCCTTTTCTCTCTTCTCCTTTTCTCTAGCCGCCTTCTCCTCGTCCCTCTCCTTCCTCTCCCTCTCTTTCTTATCCTTGGCCGCTCTCTCTTCATCTCTCTCCCTCCTCTCCCTCTCTTTACTGTCCTTCCTCGCCTTCTCTTCCTCCCTCCCTTTCTTGCCCTTCTCCTTCCTGTCCTTGGTGGCCTTCTCCCCCTCTCTCTCCCTCTTATCTCTGGGCGCCTTTGCTTCCTCTCCTTCCTTCCTTTCTCTATCTCCTGCTCCCTAACTAGCGGCCCCGGGTAGCGGCACGCCCCCCATCGTGACTGTGCGGGTCTCGCCCTCAGCCTCAGGCGCTGGGCTGTCCTCGCGGTCCAGCCCAGTAAGGGTGATCACCCGCCTGTCGACCGCCTCCCCCGGAGATGCCGCCTCCTCGTCTGAGTCCATAGTCAGGGGCACGCTACGGTAGGCCACCGCCTCTAGACTGGGGTCCTCCTCCTCCCAATCAAGCTCCTCCTCCTCCTGGCCGTCGTCCACTACTCGGGTGGCGATGAGGCCCTCCAGCTGGCCCACCGGCGCCGGGGTGTTGTTGTCGGAGGTATGGGGCTGAACGGGGGGTGGCATGGTCTGTAGGATGCGCCGCACCTGCTCCGGCGGCAGGCCCTGGCGAGGGGACCCCCCAGCGACCGACTGGCTCCCCCCCTCCTCTGCGTCTACCATGGCTGGCGAGGGGCGGTCCAGCGACACCACCTCGCCCTCTGGGGTCCGCCACTGCCGACGCTGCAGGGCCTCCGTCAGCAGCTGCCGCTGGTATCGCCTCGCCATCTCCTGAGCCAGCTGGCCTGTATGTCGGAGGAGACCCTCTCCGACCCCGGCTGGGGCTGGGTCGCCCCCCTCGCCCCGCAGCAGCGACCGCAGCAGGAGCGGGTCGCCCTCTCCCCCGGCAGAGGGGGCCTCCAGGACCCGGTCCAAGGTCGACTGGACCCATCTCCTCCACCAGGACCCTGGCGGCCTCCTGGTCCTCCGCTGAGTGGTGGCGGGACCGGCACTGCTCCACTGTGCCTTGGGCCTGGGCGCCCCCAGCCCCCGTCCGGGCCACCTTGCTGGGTGTGACCACCTCGTCATCCCCCTCCCCCAACTCGATCCGGGGTGGATGGGCGTCCCACGCCTCCGCGGTCACCCTCGGCTCCGACTTCCGCTTCCGATCCCTCTGCGGCGAGCGGCTGTGCTCCCCCGGCTGCGGAGCCGGGCAGACCACACTGCGCAGCCGCCGGGGCGATCGACGCAGGCTTGCGGGCACGGGGGTCCTTTCTGTGGCCAGGCGGCCACCCGTCGGGTGCCACTGCAGGAGCGAGGCCGTGGGGAGTCCTGAGCACTGCCACCACTCTCGGTGGCGGTGGCTCCTCCCCGGTGGTGGTGGTCGCTGCTCCGGTGGCGGCCCCCCTATACCGTATGGTATACAGCGGTGGCCGCTCGCCCTTCGACAGGCTCAGCCATGGGTGGCCCGGGTGCTGGGCCGCCATGTGGGCCATCAGGTCGTCCCACCGACCCTCCTTCGCCTGCGCCTGGCACTTGCGCCCCGGGCAATTCCATCTCGGCCCCTTCTCTGCGTGGACAGCCTTGATGTGGCGCATGAGGCTGTCCTTCCGCATAAACTTTCGGCCGCAAACAGAACAGGGGAGAGGCACCGACGACTTCTTCATGATGTCGGATTAGGTGTCGGTGTCCCTGTGGGGCCATGCCGCGCCTCGTTCTCGCCTTTCTAGGTCGGCGGTCCTAACTAGGTCACAGTGTAGTTCCCGCTCATTACACCAGGCGGCCTCCGCGTCGGCCGTCGGTGTCCGGTGGTCGGTGGGTGTGGCCGTAGCCACCTCTATTTCCCGCCTCTGCTGCTCCTCCCACCGCCGGTTCTTAGCCGTAAAAATTGCAACCACCTTCTCACTCATCTCTCGCGCCGGATTCGCCCTTCTCTGACCAATCGCAGGTAAGTCCCTTTTCTGTTGAATTTCACCCGCCCCACCACTCTCTCAGTGCTAATCTCTCCTTCTTTTTCAGGGCCCCAACCCCCTCCGTGGCCAGCCGGTGGCCGAAGGATGAATTCCGCTGTCCCGGGCCTGGGGGCCCTCACACCACGCCTCCTAGCCTCTCTCCGGATTCCCTCCCTCTCAGGTGAGTCACCCCCGCCTTTTTCCTCCCCTCTTACTAGGTACCAATGCCAATATGACGCGCACAAGCGCCCTCCTCTATTAGTCACCGCACCCATGGAAGCCGCCGAGTCGCCGGTGTCCCTGTGGTCGGCGGGAGTCGCCTTGGTTACCGCCGTAACACCCGGATGTGGCCCGCCATCCGCCGACCACATTAGGTGGCGCCACCACCACGGCAGCTCCAGAGGGCGCCACCGGTGGCCACTCCCCACCGGCGGCAGACCCCGCCCACCGGACCACCTCCGCAGGCTCCTCCCGCGGGGCCTGGGTCTTTTTCATAGTGCACCACCCTGATCTTCCGGCCCATTTTGATCTCCCAAACCGGGCCCCCCAAACTCCGGGTGATCGTCCATGGGCCCGACCACGGCCGCATGAACTTGGGACACTTGCCTACCTCTTTCTTGGGCAGTAGGTAATACACCGTGTCCCCGACGGCCAGGTCCTCCCCCCTCACTCGGGTGGAATAATTTCTCTCCTGGCGACGGACCGCTTCCCCCATATGCTTTAAAGCGTAAGCGTGGCCTTTCGCCATCTGGACTTGCAGTTCTGCGGCAAACCCCTCCCCGCCCCCGGCTCCCTCCAGGTGGCCACCTTCCGGCTGGGGGTAGATGAGGCTCCCCGGTAACAGCGTCTCCCTCCCCATCATCATGAAGTTGGGGGTCTGATTGGTCGACGCCTGAACCGACGACCGATAAGCGGCCATGACGAAAGGTAGTTGTAAGTCCCAGTCCGCCTGGTTCTCGTCCACCGTCATGGCGAGCATGGCCTCCACGGTGCGGTTGCACCTCTCCACCAATCCATCTGACTTCGGATTGTAGGGACAGGTACGGGTCTGCACCACCCCCAAGAGACGGTGCACCTCCCGGAACATCTGGGCCTGAAAATTCCTCCCCTGATCGGTATGAATCGTCCCAGGTGGCCCCAGCCGGCAGACCACCTCCGTCACGAAGGCCCGGGCGACTGTTTCCGCCTCCTGGTCTGGCAAGGGGATAGCCTCTGCCCACTTCGTGAAGTAGTCCATTACCAGAAGGATATGCCGATTCTTTCTCCCCGTCCTCGGCAACAGCCCCATCAGGTCCATGGCCATTCTTTCCAGTGTCGCCGCTACCGGCACATGTCTCATCATGGCCCGGGGGAGGGGTGCACGGCCCCCTTTCTACTGAGGCATTGCGGGCAGGTCTCCAACCACTGTATAAGGTCCATTCTGTAGCTGGGCCAGTAGTAGGTTTGCTGTAACCGACGTAGGCTGCGGGCCCTCCCGAAGTGACTGCTCAGGGGAGCCCCATGCACCTCTGCCAGCACCTCCGGCACCCTTCCCTCCGGGACGACTATCTGGCCCCCCGGTTCCCACCAGACTCGGGTAAGCACCCCTCCCTCTAGTCTCAGTCGTCGCACTTGTACCGCCAGCACCCGCACCGCGTAGGGTTCCCCGGCCAATTCGTCCGATGCGGGGCCCGCGTTCTCCGCTACCCACCGCTGGACCCTCCCCAGGATGGCGTCCTGGTCTTGCACTGCCGCCCAGTGTTCCGCGGAGGACAAGGTGGGACCCTCCTCCTCCTCGTCCCCCTCCGCCGCCCGGGACCTCCCGCTGGCCTCATCAGCCTCCGCGTCCGCGGCCGCCTCCCTCCGCGTTACTGCCCTACATTCCCCCGGTTGTTCGAACAGGGGAGAGCCACCCTCCCCCTCCATACCGCACTGAGTGCATGGCCGCCTGGACAACCCATCCGCGTTACCATGATCCCGGCCGGGGCGGTGCTCGATCACGTGATCGAACGTCTCCAGGAGTTGCAACCACCGGGCCACCTGCCCTTCTGGTTCCCGGAAACTCGCTAGCCACTTAAGGGATGCATGGTCTGTGCGTATCCGGACCGGCCGCCCAATCAGGTAGTGCCGAAACTTTTTCACTGCAAACACCACCGCCGAGCCGCCGGCCAATGTTTATTACAGTACTTTTAGTCCAGTATGTAGCTTATGTGTGGGGTTTCATGGCTATTCCTTTATTTCAATAATTGAAGCAGTTAGTGTAAACTCCATGATACACAGAGTCCAGACACCCACAGCAGTGCCTCATTATTTAAGAAGCAGGTTCAAAGCAAGTTCAATTCATATTAATTTCAATCCCTAAGCTTAGTTGTTCTGGGTTAATATCATGGTCAGGGATTCACCACTGTAGATATATAAGTATATTTGACTATCCATGGGACAGGTGTTTCTATTTTCATTCCTTGCTTCTTCAATGATTTATAAACATATTAGGTGTATGTTAATTATCATGTCAGGTTTTATTGTAAAAGCCTTATCATGCCAATAGTCATTGAAATCACCATTATTTTTATATCTATGGGCTTCTATAGATATACACATACTAGAAAAAACTACTATCCCTTAGACAAATTAACCAATTTTCTCTCTTGGCTAAGTCAAGTCAGATTGCCTGAATATAGGTTAGTCAATACCGCTAACATTTTGTTAGATGTTAGTCATTTGTTGGGGGTTTTGCCTAATTAGGTGTTTCACCTAACTTAAATTAGATTTACTAACTTGGATTTTTTTCTGTGTATAGAAATAATCTCTGGGCAGGGAAAGTGCTTAGGGGGTGGCAACTTTCCCACATGTAAACTTACATTTAGAGCCAGTGTTAGAAAGCAAAGTGGCCAATGCCTTGTAAACTTCCCACAAATAATGTAGGGTATATCAAAATAGATAGGCATACTTTAGCACACACTGATAATGAAACCTAGTCAGTACTGTATATACCAGCACATATTGACCTCAATTGCACTACTCACATAATTATCATAGAGATAGTCACTACTGACTATGTTTGGGCCACATAAAGTCATGTCACAGGTTTATGTGCACAGAAAACAGTTTCGGTATACCATGATGAGAAGCAACACCAACATAGTGTGAATGTATTCTCAAGTTTGTTTAAAATAGCATGATATTTTGATCTAATTGTCTTAATGTAAGGGGGGGGTGTGGGTATATAGGCCAGAGTATATAATTACACAAGGGGTGAATACAGGAATAGATAGCCATAATGTTCTAGGCCAAGAGATTTTGTGATTTTTTCGTCTATTGTCAGTTGATCTAGTGTCAGTTGATACTTGGGTGTTGCCAGTTGGGCCTTGAATGTTACCATTTGCCAATTGCTGATTGATTGGCAAGGGTGATGTAATGCATGTTGCTGTTTGCCAGTTCCTGACCTAGGTTGCCAGTTGTTATAAGTCTAAAAATCCTGGGTTTCGAAATGTCATTTGACTAGCCAAAATTAGCACATTTTACTATCTCAAGTTAATCAATACTGACTAAGATATTTCCCTTTATTTCTACACTGAAAATATGGGCCTCTATGAAGGTGATCAGTATTGATGACTTAAGGTCCTCTTTCCATGTTGATGACCTGAGGTAATCATGTTGATCACCTTGGGTCATCACTTTGATGATCCAAGTTCACCTTGAGTCATCAAGGTGATCACTCAAGGTGATCATGTTGATCACCTTGGGTCATCACTTTCTGCCACCAGGGGGCCCTAGTATACAACAATGGAAAATACAATACCCACTCCATTGAATATGTTGATTCTTATCTTCAATCTGCTTGATCATCAGTGTTTATAAGATGAAAGATGTAAAACATATTATCACACAGGAATATCTATTGATAAAAAAGAAACAGTTTGGCAAAATTATCAAAGGCATAAGCATGTTTGAAGATGGACACCTCTTTTGTCACAGAAACTATAGTTACAACCATTGGGACTAGCTGGCAATTGTTATACATACATCTAATGTGCCTCATCAGGGCATAAGTTTGCTGTAAGTGCCCACAAGAAAGGCTTGGTTGTGGGGGAGGGGGATAATTATGTATTTGCTTGAAAATGATAATCAAAAAGTATCAATTCATGAGAGAATGATCATTCACATGCTTCTCTTTGATCTGGTCAGAAAGGTACTCTGTAGTGGTCACCCAGGGTGATCACATGTGATCACCTTGAAGATCCTCCCCCCATGGATCAATAAGATGACAAAAAGTGATCACTACAGAAAACCTTTTTAAGCTTTATACTTTCTGTGTATCAGTGTAGCATGTGTGTGCAGGTTTTCGAGTAAAAAAAATTGCAGTTAGAATCAAAAAGCCTGTCGTTTATGCAATTTCCAAGAAAATGTTAGCGAGAAACTAATTCAGTTAGATTTTTAACAGATCAGGCAAACATAAGTACAACATTATTTGTCTCTTTCAGTGTTAACAATCTAGTTGTGTGTGGTCAGTCTCTTCATCCCCTTGGAAATTGCTTAGATTTCCCCTACTTCGTTCATTTCATCTCTCCAATATTCCCATATAATCCACTCAAGCAGCCATCTTCTGATATTTACATTATAAAATTGATATTTCCCAATACCGTAATATCCCGCGTATAAGGCACGTCTTATACGCGAATCAGATGGGGTGTGTGCCTTATAAGCGGGAGGTAAATTGCCTTGAGTTGGGGGTGCGGCTTATGGGGGGGTATTTTTACTACACTGAAAACTTAAGCCTTTGGGAAAGTCCTCTGTGCAGAGGACTTTGGGTCCTCTTTCAGAAATGATGACCCTAAGCCATCAATTTGAGGATGGGGTCATCATTTTGAAGACATCACATTTTGCTACCAGATGGCTCCACTACATGCTGTGGTGTAATATGTTTCACACTGGATGGGATCTTATAAGTAATTTGACTGATAAATGATATACTTATCCACATCAGAAATGTTTCAATAGCCATTGTATACATGCCAGATAGGACATACATCAGGATATTTCACTCAAGTTATTTAGAGGAAGCTATTGGGTGTATATATATGCTTAAACACCTATTGTGTGCTCAATGGAATAATTAAAAGTGCATGGATTGGCTGTCAGCTGATGTTCACATGTATTTACTGGGCCTGGCAAACGGAAAACACCCTTAATAAAGGCCTGGAAATTGGGAGGGGGCTAATTCCAAAAATAGGCTACTCACTATTTCATTATAAATGGAAATTAGAAATAAAGATATAGTCACCAAATTGACTTCCCAGACCCATCATATTGATTGCCTTGCTTCCTCATAAAAAGTTATCAATTTGAGTATTTTGGGTCATCAATTAGGTCTTCAATTTGAGGACCTGGTACTCCCCCCAGGAACCATCAATTTGAGGACCCAAAGTCCTCAAATTGAGGACCTAAAGTCCTCTGCACAGAGGACCTTTTTCAGCAATAGGTTTTCAGTGTATAGAACAGTACTAAACTGACAAAAATCTGCCCTCAGGGGTGCACCTTCTATGCGAAACAGCCTTCTCTAGGTTGGGGTGCGCCTTCTACACGAGCTGTGCCTTCTACACGAGAGATTAAGGTACATTCGACTACTCATCGCTGTGAGCCATCAGCCCTCCCCACCGAACATACATTAATAATGTATGTTCGGTGGGGAGGGCTACACATTGGTCAAATTTCTAAGCCATCATTCCATTCCACTTCCATTGTAAATGACCATTCACCTTTGTGAGCCAGCATTTCCCCACACTCTGGTTACAGTTCTGTGCCATCAATCGTTTCCTAATACTTCTTACACTTATGTATTGACATTACCTTATACTACTCACTACTTTGTGGGCCAGCATTCCCCCAGCAGTGTATACTTGCATTTGTGAACCGGCATAATGTAAGTTGTAACACTGGCCTATGTCCCTCAGCAGACATGGAAAGGCCATAAAAGGTAGTCCTGGCTGTAGATAATTGCAAACGGGCCAATCTAATTTCTTATTTCTGTCTTTTATTGAATGTATGAAAACATTTGGGACCCTCACCACATCTTCCATACAAAGCACAATGCAACAGACCTTTTAAACCTAGCGGTGTTACGTAATATGTACCTACTTTATGAATTGGAAATTCTACAACTGCGCATATTGCTTTCTAACTTAAGATATTGAAACACGATAGGGTCGTCGGATTCACCATAGAATAGGAAGAAAGATTATATTCTGGATGGTATCTTGCTGCCAAACTTGAATTGCTGTCTTCTAGCCCCACAGTCAATTAGCCACAAGTTTTCTGGCCCCATGTCATTTGGTCACAAACTAACTAGACACAAAACTATGTGGCCCCTATGTCATTTGGCATATATTTTAGTTTTCTTCTTCAATTTTGTGGACATCAACCAATCGTCTATAAAATCCCAATAAGATTTAGATTTCCTTAACTACGTCCATTCTACACAAAATCCCCTCTCCTCTCCCTAACTCTTTAAGGTATTTGTCTTCCCTCTCATCCACCCCCTGTTTAGTTATTTCTTTTCTTCTCAGTCTTTCATTTTGGACCTCTTTTCGTGTTTTTTTTTTAAATAATAAAGTATGATGATGTATTATGACGTATCATGTTATATGACGTATAAGACTGTAGGAAAATTCAAAATTCATTGGAAAGGGGTAAATTGCGGTCTGGTAACAGGCGGCCTAATGACATAGGGGCCAGTTGACATAGGGGCCAAATGACAGAGGGCTAAAGGGAAGAGGGGCCAAATGACTAGAACCCGCCAAACTTGCTGTTTCTGAGACGAATGGCAATAAAGAAAAGAAGAAAAAATACATGATTAGCTGTCAATCCTAAAAAGAAATCACGAAGCATATTAAAGAGTATAAACATTTTATTTCAGCAAAACGAGTGACTTCCCACCAAGTCTAATTGGAAAATAAGTGTTTCTCACTGATGCTTCCTGTGATTTTGTTTCATCTTTGTCGCAGAATATAAGAACCAAGTGATATGCACTATCTCTGACGCTGATTACAGTATAGACCTCTTCGATCACATATTTAGGCTCAGGATAAGGTCACATTTGGACTGAATGGTTCAAAAAGAAAATGACCTTGCCCTTTCTGAGAAATAAGCTCCAATTCAATCAATAAATCATTTCTATTGAATACTTCTATAACGTTATCTTCATATCAAATGATTTAACAGATATATGAATGTGCTTAGATAAAGTCCTATCCGTATAAAATTTCGCAGACAAGTACATATCAAAATTTCTAAAACAAATATTGTTTAAATCCATGCAACATTAATTTCTCATAGTGCGACAGGCCAGCACTAATTTACACAGAAAATATACCCCATAAGCTATGTGAACTTCGAAATTACGGTAGTATAAAAAAAAATCCTTTGTTCCGTAACCATTGAAAAAAGTTTACCAGAAACAACATGCGGGTAAAATACAAGACATATGAAGTACAAACCAATTCATTTACAGAACAAATAGTATGAACTTCTCCACATACTCCAAGAATTGTGAATACATTAAATATAACGTTAATAGAGTATATAATTTCCATTCATAAGCAGTACAACGTATTTACTATTCATAATGTAAATAAGTCATTTTTATTTTACATTGTTCATGCACGTGCCCATCAAAATGGATTGACATCGATACAATAACCTAACATGGGAGCAGAAAACATAATAGACTATGCCATGTCCTAGGAATAAGACTCCTACTCCCTGACATAGTCACGTCATTTGTCATTACAGGTTTATGCGTACAGTTACTCTGGCTTTAACACTCACTACTTAAGCAGTCCCCACCACACACAGAACTAAAATCGCTACCTAAAATATAAGGTAGAACCTGGGCAGGGGTATCACATTTACAGCAAACAGTGTACGCTGGGTCTTAGCACCGGTAATAACTAATAAAAAGCGTCATCTTAAACCTACATACATCGGCTATGCACATTCAATGCAAACACCCTTCAAGTACGATGATTTTGTTTTAATACAAAATGACATACAATAATATTGGGACAAAAAACGTTCAAACAAGGTTGTGAATCGTAAATTGATCGTCTTTATAAAGGGAATATACACCAGGTGTCACCTTTTTGGGATAAGTAGTGTTGTTCTATCGGTCTCGATATTAAATAAAACTACATGTGCCCTACTTTTAACTATTCATTTCAAGCAGGCGGATTACTTTCAGGGACATCCCTCACTGTTTACCACATACAATTCATTTTGATATGGTATGTGTAATGAAGGTGCCAATTCTTTTGTCCATTTCGCACACCATGGTGGCAGTTACATACCGTTCCACCTCGTGTCTCACAGAAGCAGCCAGAATTGGGGAGTCTTGTGGTCAAGGATATTATATATTAAATTAGTACTAAACTTTCAAAATCCAAGCCCTAATTGCGCTTTAAAGCATCCACTTGATCCCAGGGTACACCTTATACGCGGGGTGCACCTTATATGCGAGATAATAGGGTACATGGTAAGTACTCTTAGTTCCATGAAGACCTGAGAGGGGGCAACACAATCTTGGAAAGTACCTCCTCAAGTACCAAGCGTCCATAACACATGGGCGCCCCCTATGGTGATAAAACCGGTGTGTTGATAGACCTAGGACAGTCCTCGTTATGTTCGTTTTACCTACAAAGACATACCCTTAGTAGAACACTTTCAACCAAAAATGCCGTAATTTTGAAGAAAATTCTCATCAATTTCTTATAAATAATGTTCCTTTTTGAAGTTCGGTAAAAAGAGTTCTGGGAAAGTTTTCTTGCACACCAAGGTTGATTTTCCCAGAATTCATTATTTCGGCTAAAAGTTTTCCCCCGGAAAGATTTTTTCACAAAAATAGACCCTTTTGGATCGATTTGGGATAAAAAGTTGGTCCCCCCCAGGGACAGAACACCACTCGAACTTGCTTGCTCAGGGAGTTACTGGAGCAAGTGCTGACCTAAATATAACTTTGGCTTCATTTGGCACAATCTCAATGCAAATCTCAATGTAATAAAACATTATCCCGATCCCCTTATCCCGGCAACATAGGGAACAAAGTGTCATAATATTTGTACGATTCACGTAAAAATCATCATACTTGCAGGTATTTCGGAATCTAAGTAGGCAGATGTGTTTCCTCATATTTAAAGCATAGTAAAAATTTACAAATTCTATATAACTGTTTAAAATTGAAGTTCCACAGTCTTACAACAATTAAGAAAATTAATTAACAAAGTAACGATTTACAAATCTTAACAAGACAGTATATTACGAGCTACTGGGTGATAAGGGAAATGCTCCCTCACAACAAAACTAAATAACGGTAGTGGCTTTTCATACGCATATACTTCACAAAGATATCATCTCCAAAGGATCAGAGAGAAAACTATTAGGCAGTCGAGTAAGCAGTAAGGGAATCAAAACCGTGGTTATATAATATTCGAAAAGCTTTGTATGAAAAATAAACAGACAATATTTAGTGCTTAGAAAAAAAGGGAGTTCTTTAAGATAACCGGATGTATGTACTCTATTAATTTCATCCAAATCGTGCCAGTCTTCACCAGAATATTCAAGATGACATGGTTTTTTTTCTATTACAGATTTGTAGTTTGGCTTTTTGGCTATGTACTTACAGTGTAATCTTCAACTTGGCAAGTTCACCATTCAGCTTCATCTCAGAATATGAATCGTACCATGAGTCTACTCAAACCTTCAATCAATCAATCAATCAATCAACTCCTATATGAAAAAGGATAACAACAACTGACTTGTCTAAAACAGCATTACATGTCAAACCCATCTAATGTATAGTAATTCAAGGTGTCAAGCTCAAATGGATGTACAATTATAATGATGCAATCAAACATTAAATACCACAGCTCATAATCCAACTAAATAAGATAACCAACGAGCAATATGAATCTCAATACATAAAGTATATATATATATATATATATATATATATATATATATATATATATATATATATATATATATATATATATATATATATATATATATGTTAATAAATGTAGTCTTCTTTGTATAATCCCCTCTTGGTCTTTTTGGCATTATATCCAAAAATAAAAGTCCACCCGGGGTGATCTAAGGTTATCTTAGGACATTCATCTTTACTTGTATTCCAATTTTTGTTCAAATCTTAGGTGTACATGATTCAGTTTAGCTATAAATCGTAAATTTCCAGTATAGAAACCGATAACATGAAAACAAAGGTCTTTTTTGTGACATAGGAAGTATCCTCTACCACCAAGGGCCGTTCAAATTCAAAGTCATTGGAGTCATTCAAGGTTTCTTATTATTAGTATCTCATTGGTAGGACTGCTTTTAAAAACTGAGCCAATAGGTGTGGATTTAAGCTACCGGTAAAAGTCTTTTTTCAAGTTATCCTGTATTTATTTGAGATCTTTTTTTTTTGTTAGTTCTATTGTTCAATGTCGTTGAGAAGATGGACATTAAATCTCGTGTGGAACACAAGCAACATCGTGTCTTTTTTCTATGTATATGTTATTTATGTTACAGATTTTCTGATACAATAAAGTAGCATAGTAACGTTTTTAAAGTTAGAAACCGTTGTTGTCATATATACCATATCGCATGACTTGCACTACCAAGCATTAGAATATCATTTTACCAACATGGTATAGCAATAGTACATTCACAACCATTCGATACAAGTAGGTTTCGTAACTAAAAATGGTATTCAGAAGCAGCTCAGATCATCTGCACACATCATCACTTGCTATTAGCGACTAGGTACACGCAGGGCGACTGGATTTGGGATAGAAAATGGGACTTTTTCAGGAATCAGCCAAACTAATATATATCATTATAATATATGACGATGCAATGGTCCACATCCAGATAGGGTAGAACACATCGAACATACCTCTCCAAAAGGATCGTTATGTCACCTTCATACATTGAAACCCATCCGGTTTCAGTAATACTACCTATTGGTATTAGTAGAAATAAAAATCTGGAAGAAAGAAATATATATGTAATCTGTAGGTCCCTTTTGCTTGTGCCTTTTATATAAAAGTTGAACACCATGATAAAAGATATAATATATCTGTACGAAATGCTGCTCTCATCATGTAAGTAGAAAAGGCAATTGATCCACTTTGTTCTCAATATGTCAAACACAAATTCAGTCGTTAACCCTTTAACTCCCTACACTGCATATATACATTGTCCGGCGGGCGCTGACTCTTACCTGACGGGAGAGTCAGGCTTCCTGCATAGGGCTCATTTGTCAGGTGGCTGGAATTGTAGGACATAATTTTTTTATGTCGATTTCCTCTTAAAGATGGCTTCCTAAGACATGTTTGTTGCCATTTTGTGAGAAACCTTTAATACAGGGGCCCAGATTATTTGGTTTTCGCAAATCTGTTTATCAAGTTTAGCTCATCATCATCATCTGTTACGCACGAAGTGCGTTAGCACATGGCGCCTCGTTTTCCGTTTACCACCCTTCTCCACTCTTTTCTGTCTTGGGCCTTTTCTATGGCTGCTTCCGGTGTCAAGTTTAGCTGCCACGGTCGGCCATGTTGGATGTGGTTTCAGGTCTCACAACAGAGATGTTATTCATGAAATAATGTTATTCATGAGAATCTGCTTGGAGAGTGGAGATTGACTTCCTGTCTGGCAGAAAATGCACCTGCTGATAGCTACCCATTGCAACCCACACAGCATGTGCCAAATCTTGGAAAAGGGTGCGATCTAAAAGTTTCCAACAAAAGACGCTCTTCCCACTCACAGACAGAAAAACTAAGGTGGTACTCTTGTCAATACCATAAGCTGATTGTTGGGGATTTATTTCTGTCAAATGTTATTCTTAGAAACTTGCCGTTTCTAGAGCACCTGAAAGTTTTAGGTATGCCTTCTCCTGCAAAACCTGAAAAATGCAGATACAACCATGTTCCACTGAGGGGACGATATGTGAGATACAGGGATTTAAAGGGTTAAGTGTGTTTAGGGTTACAGTAGAACACATAGGGTGTATCGTATTCCTCGTGAGTATTCACTTGTAAAATCTCTATCATCAGAAAATCATGTGTATAATAAGCCTCTGTATTTGCCTACTGCAGCTTATAGACTCTTCCTGAACTCAGGGGCGGCTTACAGGCAGGTCCGGCTTATACACGTTTTATCAGTATAAAATTAACCATTTGAGGGTGCGGCTTACAGCCTTCCTGCAAAGGCAGTGTACGGATTATTCACATGATTTTGTGGTATACACAATACCTCATAATTCCATCACAAATGTACTCCATCAGTTATTTTGAAAACAACTCCTAGGATCTTTCAACTAAATATAAAAAAAAAACATACAGAATATATTTAATAGAATAAGAGCTTTAGAAAGAACTCCTCTTGCAGTATACACATAAATGGTACCCTTGGTATGTTTTGAAATAATGCCAAGGCCTTAACATTGTTACTTCTGGAGCAGGGCATATGTCTATGGATACAAACAGCAAAATGAGCACCAGCATAAATTCTCAGCTGTGGGTAGTTTGAAGGAGAGTACCCATCCTGTAGTACACCAAGTGGCACGTCGTGTAGTAGAATAGTATTTACTGACACTTGGAGTGCTAGTGACAGTAATACGTGTTGTAATAGTACAAGTGTGGGACTGCCATAGTTATTATACCAGGTACTTGGGGAGTTGTCTGGATACCAGATGTCAAGCAGTCTGATGCACTGACGTCCTGTGACGTCATGTCTGATGTGTCTGATGTGACGACGTCATGAATGACGTAAAACCTTAAAAAGATAAGCGCACTGTGGGGTCACCTGGGTACCAGCAGCTGACTAGGTCTGGTCAGGTGACCAGGAGGAGAAATTAATTATGATAATGTAATGATGAGAAAGAGAAGCTGCTGAAAGACTGGGATTAGTCAATACATTACATGAAGGATGAATACATGCATCATTATACGATGGTGCATCCTCTCCGCTTTTTCTTCTTCACATCCTTCACGGGGGGCCGTTCTTCCGCTTGGAATTTCCTGAAATTAAAAACAAAAGAACATCAATATGTGTGTGAAATTATTGCATTCACTCCAAAAGTAGCAAAGTCGGTATAAATTTGATGTTTCCTTTAGATATCGACTAAATTATGGTGTATTGAAGCAAATGGTGAAGGTAGTATAGCAAGTATTATCTATGTGATTATCTTGATAAAATTTTGAGGGAGATATTTTAACCCCAATCATCAGATCATACCTAATTTTAAATTATCGTTCAATTATTTTCATTTTACCACATGGTTAAAAGAATTACAGTTCAATCATTTTTATTTAACCACATGGTGAAAATAGTGTATCATGTACATAGGCACACTTCTCTGATAAGTTTAATATATTCTATACTCAACCAGAGTCACCGCATCTTCTGTACTAAGCACACAGTCGTTATCAGGGTTAGACTCGGGCCCCAGTCTCGATAAGGGAGATAAGAGTTATGACATCTGGGCTGCTGAGCTAGACTATACCAGGGTAGTCTCACTTAGACTCACCTTACAATACGGACTAGATCGTGGAATGCGTTGTCCACGTTCATCCTATTCTTGGCACTGGCTTCTATGTAAGTGACTCCTAGTTGTCGGCTTAGACTGGTTGCCTCAGCTCCACTCACCTTAATTCAAACAAATCGAACACATAAACCAATAATGAAGTGAGCTTTTTTACCTTTCTTTCATAAAATATTATTTTCAGGTGATCACATCCGCCTGTTATTGGACAATTTTCCAATTTTCGATGCTTAAATAAACTGCTTTTGGACTTCACAAACCATTATCATGATTTGTCCTCACATGCTAATGGCTTGAGGTGGCCCCGGATATACCACTTTTTTCCGTTTATGTAAAAGTTGATTCCATCTGCTTGTCATGATAGATTCTGCATTTTGGTAAATCATTGAAGATAAAGAACTTCTCAATAAAGAACTTCTCAATAATTTCCTTTCGTGAAGTACTAAATAAAAAAGGGATGTTCAAGACGTTTTGTGAAGTACTGAATCAAAAAGGAATGTTCAAGACGTTTGAGGAACCCTTAGAAGCGCAATATTTCCACCTGGTTTATGTTGGTTGAAGGCTCATTTTACCAGTAAGGTTCATATGCTTGTGTCACATTCACTAGAGACTAAGAGTTCATACTTAATCGTAGCCTACCTCTTTCTAGAATACACACCTTATACAAAAGGCATTTATGGTCATAAGCTGAGATAAACACACAGAGGTGGCTTATAGTTATACGCGAGGTCTTAGGGAGTGACCATTTTTTAACAACAGGGGGGGGGGCTGGTGGGTTTGTGCGTAAGCGTGAAAAAAATATCGCCCCCCCCCCTCTTGATGGGTCAAAATCTTTTTGACCCCCCTATCAGGGGCCGAAAATTGTGCCGAGCCCTTTGAACCTATAGTAACATGCGGGCTTTTTCGCTGAAAAAAACAGGTGAAATTATTTTGACCCCAATGGTCAAGGGGTCGAAAAAATTTTGACCCCCCTCAAACCCACCAGACCCCCCCCCCCCCCTGTTGTTAAAAAATGATCACTCCCTTACAGTAGGGTAAAAGAACAGATATCAGCGTGAACATATGCAAATATTGAGGATGAAAATGCCAGAACACAAAAATTATATGTAAGAAAATATCGAACAACAAGCTTCATTTAATCAATGAGTGTAAATTATTTGATCACAGAAGTCGATGAATTCTAGGAAAACTTGGACTTCATTCCTGAAAGTGTTCCACCTTCGAATCGGTTATTGCTACAAAGGAGTGGAAGGGCCTACAGTGGTCGGAATCTAGATCACATTCCTCAGACCGCCATCTAATCTTTATCTTGGCAGCTGACTACGGGAATCCACCCCCTCACCACCTACACACTAATGCCTCTGTTGCCATGGCAACGATCAAACTCACCTGCCTACCTTAGTTGTGGATAGGAAACACTATAGAACCCACATGTTTACTTCCACCCACTCGACACCACACACATTCTTTCTTAATCTGAAGTTACTTGCTAATCAAATATACCCAGAACAGAGAGGTGCCACTCTCCGGTAAACAGGAAGTGTCTCACATTGCTATTTTCTAATAGGAGATCAATAAAGGGTGTAATACAGAATTTATCGGTGAGAAAGGTAGGATTTCGTAAACAGATGGGAAATGTAACTTCTCTCTAAAAATCGAATGCTTTAAGATGATCACTATTCAAATAAAAGCTGAATTAAACAACTCACCACTCTGAGGTGATCCAAGTCGGCCTTATTCCCCACCAGGATCATTGGAAACTCGTCTCGGTCTTTCACTCGTAATATTTGTTTATGGAATTTGTAGATTTCATCAAAACTGGGTAGGGGTTAAAAAAGTAAGAGACATAAGAAGAGATCATTGGCAGTGGTGTGGTATGGTTATCAAACAAAAGTATGACTATGTTTTAGTGAAAAAGTATCAAGTGTCTGGTGCTACTAACTAAGGAAAGAACATTTTAACCGTCCTTGGCTACGTGCCCTTGATGATTTCATTTTATTTAAAAGAAAATGAAATGAGCGGTATTGTGATAACCTTACCTGCTGCGGTCAGTGACGGAGAAGACGAGCAGGAAGCCCTCCCCTGACCTCATGTATTGTTCCCGCATGGCACTGAACTCCTCCTGTCCTGCTGTGTCCAGTACTATGGGGGAAAAACAGAAATACACCCTTACACAATTACACCCAACCTTTAATTCGAAAAAATAAATGTTTCGGACATTCACTGCTTCCATGCCCGATAGATATTCCCATGTTAAACTAGATTTTTTTTGGTTAAAATCTTTTCAACATACACTCCGTTTGAATACTCATAGGGTTTTACAAGACGCGTTCTTTACTTTTTTTGGAAGGAGTATGGCGCCCGTACTGACGTTAAATTTACCACATGGGGAAGAATAGAATGAACTATCTACAGAGCAAAGGCTGGCTCCTTACTATATGTCTCAATTCGCTTTATCAGACTTTCTTTTTTGACAAACCACTACTATCCTCTTTAAGCATTGACGAAATCGTGAAAAAAAAAGATAAATCACAAGCTGTGACATCTCATTATCAAAATCAGTTGAAATTGATTTAGTGTTGACTTAGATCATAGGTACTGAAACTTCTCTATAAATAAATTTATCTGCAGAGCTGGTGGGAAAGCCTGCCTTATCATTAAAACAACCAAATGAGATAGTCAGCAGGTACTGACTGACCTGTGTGTGCCCTAATTATGTAGTTTAGACTGACACATATTCCCCGCGGAACCCCGGATATATACCAGTACATGTATATGTATACATAAATGTCTTTTGTTCTTGGGACCCCATTTATCACCTTATGCGCTACTGCATCAATAAATGAGGCAGAAATCTGATTATCTGGATGATGCATAGATGCATGAGCCCCCCCCCCCAAAAAAAAAAAAAAAAAAAGAAAAAAAGTGTGTTTCCAGTAACATGAACTGAGACCTGTAAAATAAAGATTGTATTTTTACGAGAGGTACCGTAATCTCCCGCGTATAAGGCGCACCCTGCGTATAAGGCGCACCCTGAGTTGAAGAGAAACCTATAAGGCTCACCTAGGCCTGAATTTTGAAGGATTAGTACTGCTTTTTAGAAAAATTACCCCGCCTATAAGGCGCACCCAGACTTCAGGCTTATTCTATAAGGCAAAGGAGGCATCTGATTCACGTATAAGATGCGCCTTATACGCGGGAGATTACGGTAACTTGTAGTTACGAGAGGTAACTTACGATACACTATGAGACGTCGGAACACATCTTTAAATAAAGAAGGTACCGTAAATGCAACTTACAACCCCTTGTAAAGCCATAAGTACGAGAAGCTTTTATTTAACGATCATTTTAAGGGTATTGTAGAGGGGGAATTGGTCATTCAGAAGGGGTATTGTAATTTTTTACAAGAAGAAGGGTCTTGTAAAATAAACACGACAAAGAGGTTATAGCAATTATGTACGAGAAGCATGAAAAAATCTAATTTTAAGTCCAAAAATGAACAAAAACCTTGATATAAATCATAATGTTCACCATATACTTACACAATTTAGTGAATACAATGCCCATTCAATACCCCAAACACCTCCAGTGTCTTTTCTTTTTTATTCATATTTTTTTCTTATTTGTGTTATATATTTTTGGTTGACATAAATCTCCTTTATCTAACATGTTTTAGCCTCTCGTAAGTTTAATAAATTTACAAGAAGTGGGTACCGTATTTCTTTATTTAATGATGATGAAATAGGGTCTCATTACATACTATACCCGATTTACGGCCCATTTACAATACCTTTTTTACGATACCTTTTTTATTTTACGATAGAGTACCTCTCGTATCGTAAATACCCTTTATTTAATGGGTCTCTGAAAAGCTAGGGTCGGTAGGTCGTTTATTTTTTTGTTTAATTTTTTTTTTTTTTTTTTTTGGGGGGGGGAGCCTTCCTTTACCTCGGAAGAGTCTTTCTCCTGTCCAATATAGACATGTTATACATCAACAGAAAAGTGATTTCAATGCGAATTTGAGAGGGTATGTGGGCACAATAATCCAACAATATACTAAAGGCCGAGTCATTCATTGCCAGGTGTTGGGGCTTGATAGATTATGGGGGAGCGACCCCCCCCCCACCACTATAACAAAAATGATCGCAACCCCCCCCCCCAACTGATTTTGCAAAGTGACCCTCCAAAAATCGGATACGCGCATGGAATGACATGTCGCGATGGGTATTTGAATTGCTCACATTTAGATTTGACTAGATACAAAGCTTTGATGTGTGCTATAGAGCACTAATGCCCCAGGGTACCTACCATATGAGACTTGTCACTACAGTGTGTCCGAGTCGTCAATGGTTAAGCCTACAGAGAATGCATCCATTATCGCTTGTATATTTCATTGGCGAATAACTCCTCTCTTGGCGAGTTAAGCATTGCAAAACAGCAGCAGGTCTTGAATAAGGATCCATATTTGGGAGTGGTCATTATTTATCAACAGGGGGGGGTGGTGGGTTTTCACGCAGACGCGCGAAAATTTTTTACGCCCCCCCCTCGACGGCAGTCAAAACTTTTTGCGCCCCCCCGCGCCGGAGGCGCGGAGAGTTTTCGCGCCCCTCTTTGATCTATAGTAGCGCGCAGGCTTTTTTTGCTAAAAAGAGGGTGAATTTTTTTAGCCCCCCCCTCAAGAGGGGTCAATATAATTTTAGCCCCCCCCCTTCAGGAGGGGTCTGAAAATTTTACGCCCCCCCCTCAAACCCACCACCCCCCCTGTTGATAAATAATGACCACTCCCTTAACCATAAAAAGGCATGAGACACTGTAATTCTCCTCCATTTTGTTATAATCAAGCATTTTCCATGGCACATAAGTCAATCGTCTCGCTGTCCGCCATTTTGGATTTTGCATCTCTCTGCGCATGCCCGAACTCCTCCTGCTGGAAGTAGCTTTTTTGACGGAGAAATCAATAGATTCTATCGATTTAACTTGAAAGTAATGAGTTTTAACATGTAATCCATGCATTTTGGGCAATAATAATCAATTTGACTCAAGAATATCCCCTCAGATTCAACATAGAAAAAAATTTATGTTAAGGCGGTTTTCAAATGGCGGGTCCATCTCTGCGCAAGCCTGAACTCTTCATGCCAGAAGTAGCATTTTCCACGGAGAAATTCGATAGATTCTATCGATTTAAATAGAAATTAATGAGATTTAACATGTAATCCATGCATTCTGGGCAATATTAATGGATTTGACTCGAGGACACCCCCTCAGTTTCAACATATAAAAAAAAAGAATCAATGTTATGGCCATCTGCTCATGTGTCAGGCCTGCCTGAAGTGCGATTGCAAATATGGCGGTCCGAGTTTTATCGTAAAAATTCTGTAAAAATTGGACAGGTAGCGATTTAAACTACAATATGGCGGTTTTATGGCTGTACCCTCCCCTCATATATAGGGACAAAGCAGACACACAAAAGATGTAGCACATATGACATGCCTGATTACTTCTACAACTGCTGAATTTTTGGCGTCTTAATCAGCAATTTCCATAGGAATCAAGGTGTTTTTGAAATCGCAGAAAAATGATCGCCATCATAGGCCCCATGTTGAAGGCCATGTTTTATACATATGGCTCTTCAAAAGGTGAGTCAAATATGGCAGCTCATTTGACAGGAAAAGACATGGCTCACTGACAAGAGAGATGTATTGTTGGAGAGATGAGATACCAATCTATCCCTTGGTTTTTTAATTAAATTGATAAGAGGCCTGGATCTACCAATGATTATACTGTAAACTTGGCGAATAGAAATCAGGAAAATTGGCCTCTAACGCGCCCCCAAAGACCCAGGAATAGCCCTGGGCCAATTCGATGTTAATTATAGCCAATGAAAGTCCAACAACTAAATGCAACAGCCAAACAAATTAATGGCCTTCAGAGATTCTGTAACATGTGAGCTTTTGTCTCCCTCTACCACAATGATCGAGTGACACTGGGAGTTGGATGGGTAGGGGTGAGTGTGTGTTTATGTGGAGGTGGGGCGAAGTCACATTTGTACTCCTTGGTTTGTGTGGAGCAGATTGAGAGGTAGGCGGGGTGGGGTAGGGTTTTTATAAGTCTATAACTACCATATTCGCCCACGTAGAAGACGCGCTGCGCGTATAGGACGCACCCCAAACTCAGCAGAGGCATTTTCACGTATAAGACGCACCTCTTAGGTACCAATTTTGTAAATTCAGTACTGTTCTATAGTAAAATTACCCCCCGTATAAGACGCACCCCCAACTTAGAGATCCTATAAGACGCACAAGGCATTTGTTTGGCGTAGAGGACGCGTCTTATACGCGGGAGTTTACGGTAGCTTCAGCAATGACTGTGCCCACGGGACAATCCGCTATCTCAGTATACCTTGGTACTGTCAACTTACATCTCAAATAGGAATGTCATCAATGCTTACCAAATCAATACATCGTCATTTACGAGATCGTGATTATCGCATTGATAAAACCATTATATAGATACAATATTTTGTCCTGGATACCAAGACTTTGGGCTTTCCAAATTTGAAGGAATTTTTACAAAAGTCCTATTAGGACAGAAGTTATGATGAAAAATGTATTGTTATATAAAAAATATATATGTGTTTCACTCTATTAGAATCAGCTCACAGAATTCAGTAACTTTTCAAAACAGTAGATTTTAGAGAAAGGACTCAAATGTGAAGAGTATATACAAATAGCTCTAATTTGGCTTCTATTTGGAGTATCTGACAAATTCTTTCACTGTTAGAAAGTTCCAATTATGGTTATTATGGTCTCCATAGCAATAATCGATATAATCGAAATATCGAGACCAAAATGATGATAACCGACATCGATGTAAATCGGATGTCAATGATACTCCTAAATCTCAAACCTGCGTCTGGTGTGCCCTTTGGCTAGGTCATCTCAATTTTCCATTAATGATCATGATACATTGTTTTTAGTAGAACAGATGTGGTGCCGCAATGCATACCCCTCAGGCACATACCATGTAACAAGCAGGTAATCTAGCCAAGATAAACTACTTGCTTCTTTTAGCATTGGCGCTCATCATAGCAACAGTCATCATGGTACTTGGGTTAGCTACATTAAAGGAATAGTTCCAGGCAGAATAACGCTACCACAAAACCTCGCCTATTAAGTCACCCACAAAAGAAGGGAATATCCAATAAGCTGCTGCTTTATGCAGAGGGAATTAACTTGCGACACCAATGGACTGACTATTAATTCAATTAATATAAATACATGATATTACATGGATATGAACCGGTAGCAGGGATACAGGTCAAAGGAAAACCACTTAAAAAAGTGGACTGCTATAAATATGTAGTGGTCAGCCGAAAATGTCATGGAGAAACCGGGACTCGAACCCGGGACCCTCCAACTTCTAAGCGGAAGCTCTACCCCTGAGCTACTTCCCCTGGCCTGACTTTCTCTACCTTCCAACTACCCTGGATCGGTATGGTATACATAGGGGGAGTGACACAATCAAGTGAACAGTCCCTCTGAAGGCTCTGCGCACCCGACGGGGGAATGAACCCCTACACTCTTCCCAACCAGCTTCAACCGTATCCCGCCAGAACCGGTTCTCCAGTCCAGTCTGAACGGTACCAGTACTGAGTCACACACATCAATTTAAGACTCCTGTTCCCAGGACTTACTGTGGGTGCTACCTGTTTCCAAGTCTCCTGGCACTAGCAAGTTGAAGCGCTTGTCTATACCATACCAGCCAAGGTACAGAGCTCTCTAAAGATCCCCCTTGCGAGGCAGGACTACTCGGTTTCTCCACCACTGTAGTGGTCAGGGGAAAATGTCATGGAGAAACCGGGACTCAAACCTGGGAACCTCCAACTTGGAAGCGGAAGCTCTACCCCTGAGCTACTTCCCCTGGCCTGACTTTCTCTACCTTCCAACTACCCTGGATCAGTATGGTAAACATAGGGAGAGTGACACAATCAAGTCACCTGACGGGGGAACGAACCCCTACAAATGCTTGGGAATAGCAGTGGATCATGACCTGTCATTTAATAGGCAGGTCAGTGCAATGTGCAGATCGATAAGGCATAAAACCTGGCTCTTAGCTCAAATGAGGTACTGTGTGAATCAGGAAACTGCCATACTTATCATGAAGACAATGATCATGCCCTATTTTGATTATGGGTTAATCTTTACCGCAAGACTAAATGTATCAATGTTGAAGAAGCTGCATGTACTTTGTAAAACGGGTATTGGAATTTGCTTATCTATATGGGACCCTAAGTTGGTACCGGTTAAAGACCTATACAAGCGAGCAAAGATGATGCCTATAGATTTACGCTGTATTTTCCTACAGATAACGTTATGTCATAGATTAGTATTTAATGGTCAAGTCCTATCACTACAGTCAGTGGGAACTAGATCATCAGACGCCCCAAGGATACTGCAAGCATGTCCTAAGACCATGGCACTAATAAATGACCCAGTGTACCAAGCCTTTGCCCAGTGGAACGCGCTAGAACCAGACTTAAGGTGGATTGTGGACAAAGAAAATTTCAAAAGAGCAGTGAAGAAAGAATTAGTCAGTTTCTTTAATGAGCACTGGAGGTCGTGTTGGTAAATTGTATAAATATAACCTTACCCTCTGCTGTATCTTTTAGAGTGAATATAACCTTACCCTCTGCTGTATTTTTTGGACCCGTCTAACTCCTATAGATAAACACCTGTATTGTACTGTAGTGTGAAGTGTTTGTGTCATGTCATGTATTGTTAGAGCAGAGCCTTTTTTGTAGTGTACTAGTTCATTGGTTATTACTGGTCAATTAACAACGGTTATTGGCTACCAAGCCCCAGTTACTGTTACTGTTTTTATAAGGCATACGAAAACCATGGTGTGATTAATATGATATAAAAAGCCCCCATTAAGGGATATATTGTAATACGTGATCTCAGAATAACTACATGGTTACGACCCTAAATATAATGTTATAAGAATCCTGACATGTTATGTGAACATTTAACCAGATCCATGTAGCTGGTTGTCAAGTTTAGAATATGTAGGGAGAGCGCCGAAATGGGGAGCCTGTAACTCTTTCTGAAATAAAAATCTGTAAAACTTGAAACTTGACTTGAAACTCAGGTCCGCTTGTAGCCAATAGACCAGTCCGGGCACAACATATTATTGTCCGCAGGTCTGAAGGGCCAGGGATTTTTTTTAGGTCTTGGAAAAGAATGAGAGTTGAGTCTTGGTGGGGGTTCAATAGAAATAGTGGTAAGTTTAGTTCCAAAGCAGAATTTTTTTTACCACATGGTTTACCACGAGACTTAGGCTCCTTATATGCTGCAGATCATATGCAAAATTTTAGATCACATCCCGTGACATTTATAGTCTTGGGTCCTTGTCTGACATATCAAGATTCCATCAATAATACTTTATTTATCATGTACTACACAATGGTGGGTAACTGGGGTTGAATAGAGTATAACTTCCTTGATCAATCATCATACCATACTACATGCTGTACAGTACATTTCTATGAACTGTGCACAGTTATTTGCATATGAACATCACATGTACCTGTGGGGCTCGTTTTATATTGTTTATCTATAAATCATACCCCAACAATATGTTGCACCGGACCCACACCCTAAGTTTGGAAGCATTCTCTTCTGGCACACCTGCCATTACCTTCGCATATAAGCCACACCTTATACAATACCGTAATCTCCCGCGTAGAAGGTGCAGCTCGCTTAGAAGGCACACCCCTAACTCAGAGAAGGCCTTTTCACGTAGAAGGCGCACCTACCTCTTCTGGATCGATTTCTGGAAAAACCCGCGTAGAAGGCACCCCCCCCAACTCACAGGGGGCTGTTTCGCGTAGAATGCGCCCCCTCCCCACCCCCTATTGTACACCGACCAGGCTGCTGCGCTGCTGGCTCTATGAGTCGATGCTGTCATCGGCACACGGTCGGCTTGAACCCGCCGAGGGCCTGTACACCGACCGGGCTGCCGCGCTGCTGGCTCTATGAGTTCAAGCTGTCATCGGCACATGGTCGGCGTATTGCCCGCCGAGCGCCTGTACACCGACCGGGCTGCCGCGCTGCTGGCTCTATGAGTTCAAGCTGTCATCGGCGCACGGTCGGCTTTATTGCCCCAAAGTACACAACTATACATGTTATGAACTCATAGTTAATATTAGATCGATATATAAAGGTTATCTATTGATTTTGGGGTGTTTTCCTTGGCCACATCAATGAGTCTCCCAATTGAAAGTCAGAAAAACCCGTATATAAGGCGCACCCCAAACTCAAGGCAATGCCCCTCCCGCGTATAAGACCCAGCAGCATTTTGTTTGGCGTAGAAGACACGCCTTCTACGCGAGAGATTACGGTAGATGAATTATATTGGCTACAAGCGGGTCTGAAGCTGGTTCTGGCGACATACACAGGCAGATAATTACAGTTTGACCTGTCTCCACTAATTCTTACCCCCCCCCCCCGCTTCTAACCTCAGGATGGGAGAAGGCACTAACCCTTCAGGGGTCAAAGTGTGAATCAATGCACCATAAACACTATGTCCTAACCTGTGTATACCCCTATAGATACAGACACCCATGCATTAAAGGGTTAACATGGGTTTTCACAGCTAAATCGAACTTTGGTAGACATGTATGGTGCTACAGATAACTTTATGGCATTGCTGGTATGGTTAAGCCTATGGGCAACAAAAACAAAATAATTCTAAGACCCAGAAGCATGTCGTAGAAATTCGTTGTTCCTCCATACAATCAACTATTCAGTGACAAATGTCACTGAATAATAAGATGGGACTAGCATATCCCTGGAAGTGGGCGTAAACCAGGCACAAGGTACCCATCATGGTATGTCTTATCGGTGGGGTTTAGCTCAACCAGCGAAATTAAAAGGCTGGATCCACCAGGCATCCGTACTGAGCCCTATACTAGTATAGTATGTGTATATGGCATAAAATATATCAATCCTGGAAACCCTACACTCAATAACAGGCAGCTGTCTGTTTGGTCCTAAGGGTCTCTGACATGATCGAGTTGATAAGAGTAGATCAATACTATGACTCATACAGCTGACGTGAGCAGCTTACAGGTTAGTTCAGAGTGGCTCTGTTCCACATAGATTGTTCAATCATGTTTCCTGGTGTTTTGGACTACACGTTAACCGGGTAGTCACTTTAGGACCTGCATTGTAAACCTGTGCAAGGAGGTAGGAAACATCCACAGGTCTATTGTGTATTTAGGGCAAATTTGAGCTATGGTCGCTGTTGGTTACCAAATAAAAAAAAAACAACTTTAAACTCGAACTTGATATGGACTTAAGACGCAGCCGACCTACACCACAGGTGCAGCTCAAATGACTTGCTTGAATTCTAGATTGCCTTAGAGGCTTTAATGAGATCTTTAAAGGTCCGGTACCTAAAAGTAGTCCCAATAATGAGCATACTATTATTTCCTCAATGCGTGTGTGGTGTGCCTTGTATGGGAGGTCTTAAAATGGTATCTTTACCAAATCACTTTTTTCAACTTTAGTATTGGACAGATAATTTCGATCTGAGGAAGAGCAATATTTTCAACAACAGAGATACAGGGATTATTTTAATATCTAAGGGAGCGTTCATTATTTATGGCAGGGGGGGGGACGACAATCTGTCAGAATGAATACGTCAGAAAAAACTGACCCCCCCCCCCTTCGGAATGGGTTGAAAAAAAGCGACCCCCCCCCTCTAAGAATAGGTTGAAAAAAAATGACCCCCCCCCCCTTTGAATACCTCAAAAAAAATTACCCCCCCTTCACTTGGTCATCCCCCCCTGCCATAAATAATGAACGCTCCCTAATAACTACCTGTATGTCTACCCAAGGGGATTCCCAATGTGAATCATAGTCCTTGTGATTTTACTACCGGCACTGGCTGAGACACAAGATCCAACAAAGGAACACTGCTTGCCATACACGGGATGTACATTGCATGCGAGGTACTCTAAAGTACCAATGGGTTCAAAGCAGCACAACTAACCCCCTCCCTACTCATTTACCACACCCAAATACACAAACACACAGATGAGTGTGTCAAAGTTGGACTATGGGGGAAATCCCCGTTCTCACTGCAGCCCCTATATCATGACTCACTTCTCCTCACTCGTCCACTAAGATGATAAATTACTTTATCATGGGGAACCCCATTCAAAAAGGCAAAAAGTTCCTATATCACGTTACTGTGATATCAATACATCTGTAGTTGCTATATGCATCGTATTTCAAATACTATTTTCAATCCTCCAGGTCAGTCCATTCAGTCCCAGGCAGAATGTTTACCGTATTCGTATTGGCCTGTTAAGCGCCGGGTCTTTGAATAAGCACCGGGGCAGTTGATTTAAAATTTTAATTTACACTAAAAACTATGTTTTGAATAAGCGCCGGTCTTGTTAAAGTGCCGGGGATAGAGTGGTAATGAAATCTATAAGCGCTTGTGGTGGGGGGGGGGGGGGAGGTTTAAACCGGCCTCTAATTTACAAAAAAAAAAACTCCTAATGTGTCGTATACTTACTGTCCAATCGTGCAACTTCATCATCAATCACGCACTGTTTGGTGTAAGAATCTTCAATGGTTGGATCGTAGTCTGTCACAAAATATGACTGGAATAAATGAAGACATGGTTTAACGATACAATTTAGATTATTCAGAATATTGATGCATGGACCTAAAACCCTATGTTACAAATATGGCTGTAAATATGTAAATATTGGCCAAATTTACTAACCAAGCATACCCATGGATTCGTATCAATTGACGATCCACATCGTTGGGTTACCATATAATTAGGCTACCAGGTACCGTAGTTCCAGGTGCATTCATTGCAGCAGCTATGTTCCTTTATCCCTTAAAATATATTGATAAGACAATCAATAGGAAGTTGCTAAAAAATGAATTGGACAATTTGTTTCACATCCCTCGTGTTAATTTTTTAGTCTGAAAAAAAAGACCCCAAAAGGGGTTCTACCGAATGGATTTTCAACCACCACTCCCCATCCCCTTCAAAAAAGGCTTGATACAACAACTTGTAGATTTGCTCCAGCGCTTCGATATATGCCCACCTCTGAGAACGCTGAGCTTTGAATATTCATTGAGCTAGATGAGTGGAAAGTAAACATTCCAGAGAGGGGAAAATGAAGGGAACCTGACTGTGAGCAGCGTGAATCCACGAGCCTCTACATGTACCCGGTAATACCTGACAGGCTGGGTTCAGTTCCTCAATTGAAGTTCCAAAGTACTGCTTCCTTATAACCAACAGTTTTACCATTCTATTAAAGGAGGTATTTATGCTTTGAAGAAAATTGTTGCTAATACACCGTACTTTTGGGCAGCCAAAGATCTAAAAAATTCCTAATTACCCTAATTCTTTTGGACTATGTTACCTGAACACAACATTTTTCGAGGCCAATGACACCGTCATTGGGCCAAAAAATATAATTGTTTGTTTCAGGTAACCCGACCCTACCTGGCCAAACAGGCCCAACCCTAATTTTTTTCTTCATTTTTGAACTACCATAATCTCCCGCGTATAAGGCGCAGCCCGCGTATAAGGCGCACCTAGAGTTTTGGAAAATTCTCAAAAAAAATGAAAAATTCATAACTTTGGTTCTACTGAATGAATTTTCAAAATTCAAAAACCTATGTGTAGCTTGGGCCACCCGGGACCCTCCTGGGCCCCCTTATGTCCTATTATGACCAAGGGGGCATGTAAGATATCAAAAGAAAGGTCTTGGTGTCCCCCTTGTGGATCCAATGAGAACTAAAACCCCCCGTATAAGACGCGCCTTATACGCGGGAGATTAAGGTAATTATAGGTCTTTGGGCAAGTTTTCAACCAATTTTGTCATCCCGAGTCACCGCACCTCAATCCCGAGTCACTGATAGTCATTGTGGCAGTTTAAAAAAAATTTAACAAAAAAAATATAGGATAGCAATGTGCATTGCAGGTAACTCGAAAAGCCATGTTTTTTTTTGCTTGAGAGAAAGAAGAGTTATAGGAGCCACCTTGAATTAAGACTTTATGACGGGTGCATAAAATATCATATTGTAGTATTATCTCCCTTAGATAAGCTGGTATCAGTGAGAAAGTTAAGGCATGCCTACCATCACTGCAAGGTGACGCTTCTTTGCTACAATGTTAAAGTATATGCATTCCATTTGAAAACCTTTGGGAACCTTTTTTCATGACCTTTTGTGGTACTGTTAACCACCATGGACATTAACTGGCTCTCCAGCCAGATGTGTTGTGGTATTAGAACTACATTATAACCAGGTTACACTACTTGATATCTGTCTGGAGCTAGTTCCTGCCTGTATGCTGATGTCATCCCCATGGATCAACATCCCATAGGCTCAGTACTGGGTATCAAAAGCGTCTTAAATGCACTCCACACAAACTGGCATTGACTTCTAGGTACTCATGACAGGATATCTCACAAATTAAAAAAAAAACAAACACTTCACTCTTTCCATATCTTAAAATAGACATTCTAAGCTCCAATTCCATGTACAAATTGTGAAGTTTATTGTGTCATTTAACATTTCGTTTGCCAATTTGATATCCTCCCCCTCCTCTTTTCCCCCATGTCTACTGAGGCACTGAAAAGTTGTTTTTTTTTACCCGGCTCTTTAATATAACTCGCTTTTCGTGTTAAAAATCTGACCTACCCTACCTAATTTTTTTCAGCAGGTTAACTGAAACACACAACCCTTTTTTGGGCCTTGGTAAAGGGAAACAATATGAAAGGCAATGGTGTGACAGGGATGGGAGAGGAGGGCCATGATATGAGTATGTTGGCCGAAGATGTGACTTCCAGATCGCTTACATGTCGGCCTCATCAGGCTCATGTAAATGCTAGGTGGGTCACTGCAGCCACTGGAGGCGTAATACAGCACAGCCTCGGCCAGCGTCTTTGATACCAGTTCAATAGCCTGGGGTCAGCTCTATATTTCACTGGACGTGTATTCAAGTTTATTACTTAATTAACAGAGATGTCAGTTGGGTATGGGCTCAACCTCTGAAATTTTTGGGTGTTAGCAAAGCACCCATTTCCCTCAATTTATCATACTAAAAGCACCTATCTCATCTTCATTTCAACCTGTTCCTACTCTTATACTGTTATAGAAATTGAAGAAACAACAACCCTAATGATACTGCCCCTACGCCGTAGAACTATGATTAATGCAAAGTGTAAATTGAATGTCCACGGAAACATTTCTCACGGAGCGACATTTTGCATACTACAACAGTGTGACTGTGACTCACTGACTGACTGAGAGTGTCAGACTCAGTCACAGTGTTTGTAAACAACTTGTCTTGTGCAAGTAAGTAAGTTGATGGCGACTGCGAAATCTACCAACCTGTATAAACTGTATTGTCAAGGCACTTTTCCCGACACCGCCACCACCGACAACGACTAACTTGTAGCTTTGGTTATAATTCCCATCATGGTTGTGATGCATATTGATATCCAACCTTATAGTTATACGGTCACGTTTTAGAGATGCAATCTGCTACGCCGAGTGCTCGGCTGTCAAAATGGCGAAACTTTTGACAAACTGAGTTGACTGCCGTAGTTTAGTAATAAAAAAAATTTCTTATGATATCTCCATAGTTGAATCATATAAACAGATAGGCGATAAAATATCAAATATCGGATTCGATATCATGAAGAAGGTCATTTCATTAGTTTACCAATAACCGAAAAATACTAAACTTTTAATAAACAGACAGCTCTACTTAGCGCCATATTGGATTGTGATGTCACCATTATGGTCGTCGCTGATTGGACTAAATGTACGGCGCAGGAAATTTGAAAGGCGGGACGAGAGGATCTTCGTACGGCAGTGGAAAGGGTAGGTAAAATAACAATACACGATCAAATCCCCCGTAGATCTTATCATTTATTCATATTTCCCAATAGAGTTTAAGCCCGTCCATTTTTGTATGGCCTACTATACTGCATTTACTCACCAGTAGATGCTAATTCACTACTTCATCTTCTTACTGTGAGTTGGGACAGCCGGGCTCAGGCCAGGGTTGCTGACCCCACTTGGAAACCGATCGAGCTAGGCCTTAAAGTAAAACTAGATGATCTAAAGACTAAAAGAAAATGCTTTGTGGTACTCTCGTTAAATAAACTGGTAAGTTTACAAGTGTCGCTTAATCAGGCCAGATGGATCAACAGACGATGGACCTGAAAAGTCTGAATGGTTCAGAGTCAGACCTTTCGACCACACGTCCACAGTCCCCACTCAACTTCTCAAGTCAAGTCAAGACTCAGTCTGACTGCCACTGACTGTGCCAGGCACTGAGGCAGTGACACTGTGACTCAGAGTCAGTGACTGTCAGACTGACACTCACATCCACAGATATGCCACTTTTCCTGGTTTACCAGGAATTCCTGGTTTTGATCCCAAGATTTCTGTATTCAGTTATGTTAAATTCCTTATAGTTTAGATATCAAGGTACCCACCAGCGAAATCGGGGAGGAAAAATTCCAATTATTAAACATTTTACAGTAAGTTAAATATGAAGGTTATATTGGAGCTTTAAAAAACATATCAACCACTAGAGACACCAGAAAACTAACACCAGACACAGATTTAGGGCATAATACTCTGCCAGAATATGAATTTTCATATTTCTATCACTTTGCCCACTGATACATTTAAGAGGACCAAAAAATTAAACATTTGGGAAGTGTTGGCTATTCATATCACTGCTATAGTGACAGCCAAGCAGGTGGCCACTGGCAGTGGACCACTGAGTGGTCAGTGCATGGCTGCACTCAGTGACTCACATCATGAAAACTGACACCTATTTCTACCACTTCTGTAGTGCTACTTGCTGCAATATTTCGGACACTATTTGTCTTGTATCTCTGGTTCTACACAAGATAGAAAGATAATTCCAAAAGAATTGAAAAATTCACAATGAGCTCAATCGAATGTGACCAATATTTTTTTTTTTTGCAAACAGTTTAAATTTTTTGTTGAAGTGCCTAGCTTAGATCGGAGAGGCTCGAACTGGCAAAAGGGGCTATGCTTGGAGAAATTGTCTGGCCCTCAGAGGGACGAATGTTGATGCCGCCGCGGTTCCCAGGGTGCCCGGCTAAACAGGGAGTTCGGGGGGAAGCCCCCGATCAAGGAGATATGCCAGTTCTCATCAGAATTGAATTAGATTCAGATGAGATCATCTGAAACTTATGAAAACTTAAATGGATGATTATTATTCAGATGAGATCTCATCTGAAAACAGTCGAAAGTGTAACAGCATGGTCCCACCACGTCCCTGAGGAATAGAGGCAGAGTGAATGTTTGTCTCCAGTCTGACGTCATTCTACTTCCGGCCAGGTAGAAATCCCCAGAAGTCACCCAGATGCCTCAAACCATGGAGCCCTTCCTTTAGTACAAGAGCAAGCCTGTAGAAAGTCTACAGTGTCAAAAAACAATTGTTGATTTTGATACTGTTTTTCCATTTGGTGGATTTTGGGGTTCTCAATTTAGTTATAAATTAAATAATCCAGACTTATTTTGCTGTAGGATATGGTAGATCTCCAGTGCAGCTCTGCTCTGGCACAGTGCCAAAAATGGCAGTTGGAGGTTTCAGTTGTGGTGCACACTTTAAAAAGGGTCTGGATATCTTGTATTTCCACTGAATTTATTCAAAATAACTTGATAATCCACAAGATAAAGACTTCATAATATGCTGGGCCAAGTTTCGGACCAAAACATTTAGTGCTTTATTCACAGCAATGGTGGAAAGGTTACTTGGCACAGTAACCTTGGTTAAAACAGACAGACTTGCTCCCCACCCCTACGGGCGCAGTTACCATGGGGTGGGGGCTCTCGACCTACCATGGCTAAGCCTAGTGATCATTATTTATCAACGAGTGGAGGTGGTGGTTTTGTGAGCGTATGCGCGAACATTTTTTTTACACCCCCCTCTTGACAGCAGTCAAAATTTTTTGTGCCTCCCCTCGCCGGAGAATTTCCGTGCCCCTCATTAATAATCTATAGTAGGGCGCTGGCTTTATTGCTTAAAAGAGGGTTTTTACGCCCCCCCCCCACATTGATAATAGATGACCACACCCTAATTGCAAATCAGTTCATTAGGTTTTAAGTTTGATGGCTTTATTGACTAATGTGAGTAATACCGTAATCTCCCGCGTATAAGACGCATCCTCTATGCCAAACAAATGCCTTGTGCGTCTTATAGGATATCTTAAAGTTGGGGGTGCGTCTTATACGCGGGGTTTTCCAACATCTCATTTGGGAAAATGCGCCGATGACAGCTTGAACTCATAGCGCCGGCACCGCGGCAGACCGGGAGGTGTAGATTTGCTTGGCGGGTTTGCCGCCGACCGTGTGCCGATGACAGCTTGAACTCATATAGCCAGCAGCGCGGCAGACCGGGAGGTGTCGACGGGCGCTCGGCGGGTTTGACGCCGACCGTGCGCCGATGACAGCATAGACTCAACAAGTTGACAATGCGGTGTGGCTTGCCGGGGTGTAGGGAACACGTGGGCCGATGACAGCATCGACTCATAGCGCTAGCGCCGCGGCAGACCGGGGAATGGTCCGCACGCCTGCCGGGGTGTAGGGAATGCATTGGCAGATGACAGCATCGACTCAACAGGTTGACACTATAGACAAAGCGGCATGGCTTGCCGGGGTGTAGGGAACGCATGGGCCGACGACAGCATAGACTTAACATTTTAAATTTGGGGGGTGGGGGGTGCGTCTTGTACGGGGGAACCTCCCCTGCTGAGTTGGGGGAGGGCGTCTTGTACGGGGGGTTTTTTACAAATCGATTCAGAGGGGTTGGATGCGTCCTCTACGCGAACCAGCATACCGTGAGTTTGGGGAGCGTCTTCTACGCGCACCGCGTCTTCTACGCGGGAGATTACGGTAGATGTTTAACGCCATTTCGACAGCTAAGGTCATATTCATGGCGAGAACTACATTACACAATTTCACAGAGGAATGTGTCAGTGCCCATGCACATGGGCACCACACACATCCTGAGGGGATAGTAAAGAGGAGATATAGACCCGTTTACAGGGCTGTGCAGTGCGTAATACACGCATTTAATGCTTAAATGTCGCATTTAAATGGCTAGAATGGCGCATTGTTTTTGCTAAGAAATGTGTAATTGGCCCATTGCAAAAAATTCTGTCAAAAGCCCTGCTTTTAAGTGGATTAGGGAAGCCCGATTGACTAATGTTCATAGGTGGGAAGGGGGGGGGGTACAGGTAGTTATGTCAGTTTCAGTAAAGTTAAAAAAAAAAAATGTGTTCAGGTATCCTGACCGACCCTAATTTTTTGACTGACCTTTTTTTTTTTTTTTTAGCAATTTTTGGTAAATTTGACCCAAAATTAAAGAAAATGTAAAAAAAAAAAAATGTCAATATATACCGTGAAACCCTGCCTATAAGCCAATTTTTTTTAAAAACGTTTTTTTTTTCTCATATAAGTCAATTTTGATCCCAAGTTGGGGGGTCGACTTATAGGTGGGGTTTTCATATAAAAGATTATAGTGTTATTATTTCTCAAGCCTTTTTTCTATAGGTCGAATTTGTTTCTCAAAGAGGGGGGTCGACTTATAGCTGAGGTCAACTTGCATGTTACCTGAACACAAGAATTTATTTATTTTTTCAGGCCTAACCAGGTTTTCATTCACAATGTCCAGTTCAAGGGACAGTTTATATCTGAGTACCTGCTATATTTACAAGGCACACCTCATATATAAGACGCACCCTGAGTTGAAAAGAAAGCTATAAAGTGCATATAGGGGCCGATTTTTGAAGGTTCAGTACTGTTCAATAGGAAAAATACCTCACTTAAAAGAAGCACCCAGACTTAGAGATGGTTCTATAAGGGACAGGGAGCGTCTGATTCATGTATTAAAGGGCGGCTGGCATGGAAAATTAACAACATGGGTACCGATTCAAACAGCGATCATAAAATCGTGGGAACCAGCGGAAAAATCACGACACCCTGATTGGTCAAGGGGTGATCACGTGACTTTTAAATGCGGGCATGCATTACCATGCCAGGGCCCCTTTAAAGACAGGCTGCATACACAGGAGATTACAGAATACGGTATACTGTGGTCGTAGATATTTTTGCTGGTACAAATTTTCGCGTCAACAGCAAAAAGCACAGTTTTGGGTGTACCGTAATCTCCCGCGTATAAGGCGCGTCTTCTACGCCAAACAAAATGCTGCTGAGTCTTATACGTGGGAGGGACATTGCCTTGAGTTTGGGGTGCGCCTTATAGGGGGGGGGGTATTTTTACTATAGAACAGTACTAAATTAACAGAAATCTGCCCTTAGGGGTGTGCCTTATACGTGGGACAGGCCTCCCTGAGTTGGGGGTGCGCCTTATACACGGGGTGCGCCTTATACACGGGAGATTACGGTACTTTAATTCACAGATTTTGGAAGATGAGACTCAATATATTAATGTATTTCTGAGAACGGGGATGAGGTGAAATGCATTGTCATACAAAAACTGAGATACCAGTACTCTTATAAAGAGGTCACATGAGAAATTGTTTTTGTTATTCTACCTCGAAGGAAATCTAATTTAACGTTTGCTTTTATAGACCACAGTATACAGTTTGCAGCTCCCGGCCTTTTAGATGATTTATAAGAACACCATTTACAATATGGGGCCACTGCTAGTGTATGGGAGAGTTAAATTCTAGTGTCATGTTTTTGGGCTTTTTTTTATGAAACAGTCAGCCCTTGCTTCCTCAGATTCGGAAAATGCAAGGAGAAATGTCTGAGGAAGCAAATTATTCGAGAATGTAAGTCCAAGTATAATAGAAAACATAGAGCTGGTTGCAAATTTTCTGTCTCAGGTAATGAGGGATCCAAGAAATTAAAGGAGCAAGGAAGCAAGGGCTGACTATTCAACTAGTCTAGTGCCTTCGGTATTTTTTTTTTGGGGGGGCATACCATTCCCCAGTACCAATCAATTTACTGACAAGTTTCAAAGCCTCAAATAACTGCAGCAAAATCTGCCACACCTTGTGGCGCCATGTGCGACCTTGACCTTTGATCTAGATGCGGTTATACGTGCTATCTTCCATAGCAACACAGGGCCAACGTTTGGGAAATTTCAGTCGCTCGGTTATATCTTTTTAATTTGCTGCCTTTTGTTGTCATGGTGTGATTATCTTTCAATTGATAATATAATAACGGTTCTCTTTTAAGTACAATTTATTTCCCTGGATTGGTTTGAAATAAGATGGAACAAGAAATGCGGTTGTGACCACGTAAAAAAACGCCTCCCGCCGTTAATGTCGGTATACCAGTGTTTGATGACATGTCTCATAAAAGCAGACATAAAGAAGATTTCACAATTATCAATTTCTCTATTCAGTAATTTTGTATTGTGAGACCTCATCAAATGGGGCAAATGCAATCATCATAGCGCACTCCCGTACCGCTGCGCGGCGTGGGAGGCGCTAAAAAATATATGTCAAACGCTCTGAATGTTATATCTATTGGATTTAAAAAGCAAAACCTGAGTTGATTCTGAAAAAAAGAACATACTAATTTATAATCGCTCTTTATATATAGGGTAATCAACTGGCTTGAGGTATTTTGTCTCAAAGACTTCTAGCTTTTCTTACCACAGGCATGTTGCAATGTAAGAAATCATGGTTGACATATTGCACAACGTTAGGACAATATTGTTTGTCTGTGAAATGAGCAGACTTTGTTGTTTAGAACTGCATTGCAATACAGGTAGACCAGCTGTTTCACCTCAGTACCGGGGATGTTACTGCTGATTCTACAGATATATCCAGTCCAATACAAATCTCTAGCTGGATAATCTTCTCTTGAAAGTAAATATTTATAAGTGATTTTCACAAGTTATACGCTAGTGTTCTACACATCATATATCATTGATTCTGACAAAAAAATGTCTCTTTATTTTTAGGTAAGTATAACGGCCAAGATGATGAAGGAGGGCCCTTTCGGGCATAGCCTATTCTTGCGGGCTGTTCAAAAGATTGAAGATGTCAAGAAGAAAAATGAAGACCACTTTACCTGGGTAAAGGAATCTCTTGCAGAGGCACAACGGACCTTTACTTCGTAAGTCACTTAAGCTGAAATATTTCACTTAAATAATGGTATCGTAGTAATGGGCATATTAGCTGGTTTCATCAATAGCTGATTTTAGCCCTATTAAAATAGAAATTAATGCAATATAAGATTATCATGTTCAGGGATGTGAGATTTCAGAATTTTCCTTAATTCAAATTGCCTACAGATTTACCCAAATTTCCCTTCTTTGATCATTAGTTTGCATACATCCTAAGTGCCCGCAAGTCCACCTACCGATTATCCTTGCAAGTTGCATGTGCTCGATTGAGAATGCAATACATTTGAAGTCATTCTTCCCTTATTTTTCCTCTTAGGCCAGATATTCAGCTTCTGCCCAAAACTCCCTCCGTGAAGCGTACTCGTCAGATGCGTAAAGGTGATAGTGAGGAGGATGACCTTGAAACTTCTAAACGACCAAAGTAAGTATGTAGACTTTAAAGGAAAGGAGAGATTATCGAAAATTTTATGTGCTTCTTATCCAAGCCATATGGGGTGAACTAAGTGCTTGTGTAAAAATGCATATTGTAAACAGCATACAGTATACCTAATCTTGCCTGTTCCCTTCCGAGCAATACCGGTATTTAGGACGGTAGTCTTAAGGGGTTCCTGATATCAGTGATGTTCAAGTTACAAAGACCCACCATATTCATATACAAAAACTACATTCAAGAGGTTATGATTTTTTGCTGGGTCACTTTCATTGCTGAATATTCACATGCTGTATGTGCCATGCTCTCTGTAACCGAAGTTTGTATATGTTACAACTGTGCAGACGAACCCGAAAGAACAAGAAAGTTGATGAATCTGACAGTGAGGCAGGTGTGGATTCTGGGAGTTCTGCAAGATCAACACGTTCCACTCGTACAACAAGAAGCTCACGTGCTACTCGCGCCACACGTGCACAGCAACTGAAGGATGATGAAGTGGTAACTGTCTCTCCAATTATGAGGATGGTCCCTGCAAACCTTAGTAAACTTGATGAGGAGCTTGTTTGTGCCTCACCAGTAAATGCTGTTTCTGTAATATCAGAAGAACCCATCGGAGAGGTGCCTCCGCAACCAAAGCCACGGACACCTAGTAAAGTGAAGGGGGCATGCAGTCCTGCCGGCTCACCAGCAAGGCCTGCCAAACCTAGTCCTAAACCAATACCAGGATTCACTGGGTTAAATGTTAAAGCAAAGGCCACTGCCTATGAAGAATTTGTATCCAGTCCACAAAAGGGCAATAGTGTCACGTCTGCAGATGAGTGTTCTTCACCCAGACAGCGTAATGCATTGTGTCGTGTTTTGGATAGTCTTCGCCGGTCTAACTCTCCAAGAAAACAGGCCTCTCCAGTAAAAGCTATTCAATCCCCCGACCTTAAAACTAAAAACAACAGAGGAACTATTACTATATCTGAAACTGAGGTCTCTCCAATTGAGATAGACAATATTGAATCTGATGCTGTACCAGTGGTGGAAGAGAATTCTTCACGTCGCTCAAGCAAGAGGTTGTCCCATGTGGTGTCCAAACCGAGTGCTGTTCGCACATCCTTGTCTCAGCGCAGGTCCTCGATTATGAGACACAAACTAAGACTCTCTACCACTAAGCTAGGACATTCTGCCAGCAAACTTGTAAGTGCATGATTCTCTTACTTTCTATAGATTTATAACTTGTTCCAAGTATTAGTTGTTATAAGAGCCAAATAAACTCGTGCAAAGTTTTCTGTAACACTGAAAACCCTCAATCTTTTGCTAGTGAAAAAAATGATGCGATATCCTGACAACTATTGAAATTATTGCTGAGCCAGTAATACTCTCCGCAACCTTTGAGGTGTTCAAACTGCAATTCTGGCATATGGAGGTGGGAGGGTTACACCTCGCATATAAGCTGCACCCAGATCTCTTTTCTGATTTTCAACTAATTTCTCCATGGGCTGGGTTAGCGCTGGGATACGATTTCTGTTAGCCAATTTGGCTAATTTGCACTGGTTTTCATTAGCCAAATTCACTATGAATAAGCCAAATATTTTTATTACTACCGTAATCTCTAGCATATAAGGCGCACCTCGCATATAAGACGCACCTAGAGTTGAAGAATATCATCAAAAAAATCATAACTTTGGTTCTACTGAATGCATTTTCAAAATTCAAAAGGCTATGTGTAGCTCCGCCCCAAACCCCACACCCCATTGAATCCCCCTATGTTATTTTTTGAGTTAGGGGGAGTGTAATATATAAAAATAAAGCTCTTGGTGTCCCCCTTGTGGATCCAGGAAGAACTAAAACCCCTCGTATAAGACGCGCCTTATACGTGGGAGATTACAGTATATTTTAAAAAAAAATGAAGCATTTACCATAAACTTAGGTCAGCCATATATGACAAGTGTAGAAAATGATTGGCTTAACCGTTCGTATCGGATTTGTTTACAAAAGTAGTAGGGCCTATTTGATGACCTTTGGCCCTGATTTGAAGCCCCTTCCCCCATTTAACTACTACCGTATTCTCCCGCGTAGAAGACGCGCTGCGCGTATAGGACGCACCCCAAACTTATCAGAGGCATTTTCGTGTATAAGACGCACCTCTTAGGGCTCAATTTTGTAAATCCAGTACTGTTCTATAGTAAAATTACCCCTCGTATAAGACGCACCCCCAACTTGAGAGTAAGCTATAAGACGCACCAGCATTTTGTTTGGCGTAGAGGACGGGTCTTATATGCGGGAGATTACGGTAGTAGTATATTGATCAGACCTGATACCCAGGTAAATTTTGGAAAATGTCTAATTTAATATTGGGTCTTGGCATTTCTTTTCTGAGTGGCGGGGGGGGGGGGGGTTCAAGCACCACCCTTTCTTTCCTTATTTAGACACAGGGCATGGCGTTTTTTTTTTGTTTTATTTTCCAAGGTATGAAATAGACATATTTTTATTTCCCTTTTGTCCTAAGTTGGCACAGGCATATCAATCTGATGTCTGATATAGGTCTGCTGGAAATGTAGGTTGGCACCGACACCTTATGTATCATATAGATAGATATAAGCTATTGAAGTGGCTTTAACAATCATTACTCACAAACTTTTTCCAGAATCGGTCTTCCTCAATACGACGTACACCATCTAAATCAAGAAAGCCAACCCCAGCTCCCATTACTCTAGGCGATGGTCCAGTGACTCCGTCAACAAAACAACCAGACTTCACATCAGACGAAGAGACACATTCAAGGGCCAAGACACCAAAATCAACTAAGAAGACAGAGAAGACAATAAGAAATCCCAACACAGAGTGTGATGCTGATGTCGAAGATGAAACAGACACTCCAACAGCTTCGATGACACCAGTTGCAGCTCCACGCACGACACGATCAAAGATGCGGCTGAACAAACCTGCTCCTCCTAAACTCCCTGTTGGCTCCAGTGAGGATGAACAACCCCAGGATGCACCTACACGGAGTACCAGGTATGTTATATGGAGGTAGCGTGATGAATTAACAACTAAATGAGAAAATATCCTTTATTTACTCCAGACTTTTTAAGGGGTATTACATAATACCTGGTACCCACCATACAGGCTGTTATCAGTTCTTAACTCGCAAGTTACCAGATCAAGCAATGGCTTCTTCTTTGGATGAGCTAGTACTTTGCTTGTCGTTCAACTTTGAGTGGCCTAACAGTAGCGATAGATTGGAGCTTATTATTTACTATTAATGACCATTATTGTGGAGTGAATGATAAATTATCCTTGAATATTGCACTAATCCCAGAATGAATTCCTGATCGGACTTTATAGATAAGTAAATGTCTCATTCTTTCCAGAGAGTAAACAGGTTCAAATTTGTATTAAATTTTAAGGTCTAAGATGCGAGTGAATAAAGGTGCTCCACCTAAACTCCAATCTGGATCCAGTGATGAGGAGAATTCAGGAGAACCTGCCCGCACTACCAGGTATGGTATAATGATAAGATATAATTCATCTTATGATATAACTGATTTGTTCAATTATTAGTAGACTGTACAAATATATCTATCAACCTGACCTGTTTTTGGACACCAAAAAATGTAATCACGCATAAGCAAGCATTTCACTGTAGCTGCAACATCACATAATTATCGAGTAAATGGTTTTTAACTCGATTTGTTTACTCACTTTTAGATCCAAGTTGAGAGTAAACAAGCCAGCAGTCGACACTCAAAGTCTTAAGAGACCCCCTCAAGATGTAAGTGTTTTTGATTTCTTGTGTTTCTCGTGATAAGACAAGTCAAATGTTTGCTCTTAACTATTTAATACTTAAATACTACCGTAAAACTGTGCATCTTTCATGTTATGATAAACCACTTCTACTATTGCCTGAACCTTTTCTGTAAGAACAAGTTGTGTGTTGCAATCAGAATTCTTGTAACATGCCTTCAATTCTTGCATATGAAAATACCCTGATATGAGATTCAGAATTCAACTGCCTTTCCAAATGTGTTTACTATATTGTGCAAATATAGTATTTCAATGTCAGTTTTGTATTGTCGGCAAAGTGGATTATCAACAACTCCTTTGAACAGTCACCTTTTTTTCGTATGTTAGTCACACTTTACACCTCAACAATTTTCGATTTTGTAAAGCATTACTCAAATATCATTCTATTTTACACCCATCTATTCTTGCTGTTAAATTTGTATAACAGAGGACATCCAATTTGAGAGTAAACAAGCCGGCAGTCGACACACGATGGCTACTGCGAGATGTACCAGTAATCCATTTGTTTGCAATAGATCTATGCAGCTGATCTAAACCCACAGTGATAGATTCTAAACCATGAGCGCTTTCTTCAAGCATATTGAACCTCCTCCTAAATCATGAGCACTTTCTTTCAGAATATGGAACCTTCATCACCACCGAAGAGGCAGTGTGTTGATGGTACAGATTCTCAGGACAGGTAAGTCCACAAGTTATCTACCTTAAACCTCTGCATATAAGCATCATCCTGACTTTGTGGATGAGTATTGTGGTAAACATATAAACCCCTTGTATATGATGCACCCTTTTGTTCAGGAAAACCTTTTTAGCAGAAGTAAGCCTTTCAAAAATTCAGGGCACAGCTCAAATGTGGATTTTCAATGTTTTCACCCAGAAGACTAGAACAAGAATGGGCATCAAAGTATAAAAGAAAGTTTGGTCTTAGATGTATCAAAGACACAATGCAGAAAAACTTAGTGAAAAAGACAACAGTAGTTAACTGTACATGGAATGGAGGAAACCTAAGTTCCAATCACATACTCTACTTTATTGCAGTGACGGTGTTGTGTACAAAACCCCATCTCCTCCTTGTCCTAAAAACAAGGTAAGCTATAACACTATTTCATTTTAATTCTATTCAATTTTGCTAGTATGAATTGAATTCAAATGAGTTGGGGAACATGAATTGGCAATTTTCTAAGTGCAGTCGAACTTGAATTACCTACAGGTAATTCGTGGTCAAGCCCATTTACAGACTACAAGCTTCTTGAGCCAATTGAAGAAGACAGTAAATACGCCGAGCAACCTGAGCACCACCATCACATCATTCATTAAGCGAAACACACCCATGAAGTCTTCAGTGCAGGTTAGTTCTTTGAATTAGTTCATAAATGTGGCATATTGGGGGAGCGAAACAAAAAAAACAAACGTGTTTATCAAATATACTGATCAATATGTCCATTTACAGATAACCATGCATGAAGCATTTAGTCCATAACTGGTAGAATGCCACCTGGTGTGGCGGAAACAGAACACCACACCTGTACACCGGTGGCTGTAGAGGGTCCATCTGGTGGTGAAATATTCGTGTACCATAGTTCTTTTATATAAAGTACCGTAAACTCCCGCGTATAAGACGCATTGCGCGTATAGGACGCACCCCAAACTCAGCAGGATCATTTTCGCGTATAAGACGCACATTTTAAGGGTCATTTTTGTCAAACCAGTACTGTTCTATAGTAAAATTACCCCTCGTATAAGACGCACCCCCAATTTCAGTACATCCTATAAGACCCACAAGGCATTTGTTTGGCGTAGAGGACACGTCTTATACGCGGGAGTTTACGGTAGTCATATCAGTGTTGCAATGTTGTGATTACAGAAATTAAATTCTTGGCGATCGGTAGGTAAAGTAAATAGGTGCATCTATTGTTCACTGCCGGTATTTTATACAGAACCTTATTATACCTCTTTAATCCTTCCCTACAAAGTGTCTTGAACGTTCTGGTATATTGTATTGCCCTTTACTTCTGTAAGGGTGCAGGGGGGGGGTTAGTACAAAAGGAGCTCGGGCCTCCCCAGCCCCAGGCCATCTTTAAAAGGGGTCTATGTCTTGCTTTTTTATCCTCTCTGAGTGTGGGTGGTGTCCATATGCGCGGGCACTGGCACATATTCGTTCCTTGAATCTCCTCTTTCCTGTCCCCTCTTTCTTACATATGTCTGGTGTCCATATGCATGGGCACAGGCACATGTATTCCTTTGTGACGTGATGTCTAATGTACTTTTTCCACCATGAATATGACCTTAGCTGTCGGCTTGGCGTTAAACAACCATTACTCACTCTCACTCACAAAAGGAGCTTGTCCTTTCTTTGACAGTGTTTTCATATTTACTTATTGCTTATGAAAATGACACAAGCAAGGACTCGCATTTGTTTGATCCAAATTCCATCTAGTCAACTTTAGATGCATCTCATTTTGAATCACGTTTTCTCTGCATTGGTGTTCGCCAACTTTCTTCTGTGTGATATTAGTGTTCCGTTTGTAAGGTTTTGTTATTGTTACGATTTCGTCTGGGGTAAAATGATTTTGACACCATTATATACTAATGGCTAGATTATTGCAATCAAAATTGGTGCAAACTAAAAAGAGATATCTTCATAAGCTGCACCTAAATGATATCAAATCCTATATGCCACACTGACCGTCTGCTTTGCATTTTTCAATACCAGAAGGACAGAGAAATGCAGAAGAGAAAAGAAGTTGAGGCTAAGAAGGAGGCAACAGAACAGCGACTGAACAAGCGTCAGGAAATGCTCCAGCAGCGAGCTGAAGAACAGCGCCGGTCTGTATTTTTTTACAGTTTGAATAATTATTAAGTTAAGTGATTATACTTGAGAAAAATATCTTTGTACCTTAGAAACATTGTCAACGAGTCTGTAAATGATGAATGAGGATGAATATAGACGAATCAGGAATCCAGTTTGATATCCACTTTATTCAATGAAGTCCACGAGGTGTAGGTGATAATACAGTATATGGTAGCCAACAGTGTCCAAGCCTTGCCTTGAGCTGGGGGCTCTTATCCCACGTAAGTGTGTGAGGGATGAAGTATGAAGGTAGAAAGATGAGTGAGCTGCTCCACTAGGAGGTATTTATAGTAGGAGCCGCTCACCCAGCTCATCCTAAAAATAGTATCAGGTGATCTAAATATAGCAGAGATGCCTTTTTCCTATTTCCTTAGGAATTCTGAATTTTTTGGTTTTCATTCCTATAGGTATTTCCTATTGTAAATTGAGAAAATTAGGAGGATTTCCGAAATTTTGGGGATCAGTGAGTGGTATCCCTGATATAGTAACTGGGGACCTCCAGTGCGCATGTGTAGGTGGATCTAAACATAGCACTGGGGGTCACCAAGTTCAGTGTGATTCTAAATATAGCTGCTGGGAGGTTCCCAGCAGGCACCAGTGGAGCTGGTGGGTCTAAATATAGCTACTAGGAATTCCTGGCATGCTGTGAGCTGCTCATGATTAATGGGTGTATCCTCCAGTGGGAGGAGGCGGGGTCACTGAGTGCAGTTTACACCGCCAGCCTTTGGTCTATAGGTGTGGCTTGGCTTGTGGGTAGACTCGGACACTGTGTTACATGCTAGAGACATGGTGAAAAACAAATATGATAAATACAATACCTAATATGGTCTACTGACAACATTTCAGTTTTATGAAGGTAGCTAATCTTGAAGCTTGTACATAACCTAATCCTTCACAGATGATGATAAAGTAGGCTAGCTCTCTCAATGTAACAATATTGATTCTTTTAGGCGTCGAGAGGAGCGACAGGCCTTGGCAGCTCAGCGACGAGAAGAGAACCAAAAGCGTACACAGGAGAGTCGTAATGACATGCAGCAGAAACAAGAAGAGAAAAAAGATCTTAAGGCGCGTATGCAGGAGGAAAGGCTCAAAGAAGAAAGGGAAAGGCAAAAACTAAGGTATTTGAGGGCTTCCAACTCAACAGCTGGTATGTCCGTCCTCTCTGCATGCTCTCGCTATTCTCTCTTTGCTTTCTCTACTTGCTACCTTCTATATTGTGTTATGTTGGAAACCAGCTTATTCTTACGATTTTCTACTTCAGAGATGACAGAGTTTCAGATTTTCTCTGATTTCAGAGGCTCAAAGGTGATATTTTACTACAGAAATAATAATAATAAAAAAATTTAATGAATATTTTAAAATTCTGATATTTCTTAAAGATACACCCAACTCCTAAGTGATTAGTTTTGAAGGTATTTGTCACTGTGATTGGCGTATAACCCCCCTTTTGAAGTGCCCCAAAATAATTTTCTGAGTTTCGCCAAATATCGAACTTACATCTCTGCTACTTAATATAAACTAAGGAATGATAAACCCAGCAAAAAGTAGATCACATGTCCAGTCTTTGTGAATAGTTTCCTGTCGGTGTTAAAGGATGTTCTGGAAACCTTTTTAGAATGATAGCTTGAAAAACTTTCCATTAAAAAAAAAAAATAGGGAAAAAAAAGGCCAGGAACAAATTGCAAAATAATCTAGATGTGACTTATTGTCTTTCATATGGGCAGAGAGAAAAAGTTGGCGGTTGCTGAGATGAAACGGAAACAAGAGGAAGAGGCTAGACTTGAAAAGCTTCAAGCAGCTGTGCGTATCTACTTACTAGTATTCACCAAGAATACAGTTGTCTACAGATGTATTTGATTGCCTGAAGATGTGTAAATGATTTTGTTTTAACTTTATAATCCTGGAATAAAATCGTCAAAGGGACTGCTTGCTTTCTAAATATAACAAATGTGTAACATGTATCTGAATTCAGTACTGTTTGACCAGGGTATTTGCACAAGTTGAAAACGTTGAATCTTTAGTTTTATCCTTATTGAAATACATTTATATTCATCTTTTTCCCAGGAAGCAGAGGCTAAGAGACAGGAGGAAGCACTGCAGAGAAAACGTGAATATGAGGAAGCTGAACGGCAAAGACGACTTGCTGAGCAGAGACGCCTAGAGGAGGAGAGACGTGAAGAGGCTGTAAAAGAACGGCAGCGGGAAATGGAGCGTATTCACCTTGAGTCAGTGGAAAAGGCCAAGAAGGAGGCTGAAGAGCGAAAGTTACGGGAAGAGGAGTAAGTTCATTTTGAGTACTAGTGTGTTCTTTTTCTTCTCTATTTTTCCTTGTATTTTTGTCACTATGAAAATCTGTGCTGGGTTCAATAAGGCAAAATAAAATGCCCACAAAAGTCCCTTACCCTCTAAGAAGCGGACACAAAAGTTAATTCTAATCTATAAAAGTACACAGTCCTCTTCTCAGGCTTCATATTTGTCCATAATCTATGTGCCACATTCATAATTCAAGTTATTGTGAAATGGCATTGAATATAAATAATGGAGTTTCAACTCAGTTGACCCACCCAGCAGGCATTTGTTGCATTGTGTTTTTCTTTCTATTTAGGTTGAAGCGTGAGCGTCAAGAGCGGGAAAAACGTGAACTAGAGGAGAAAAAGGAACGTGAAAATCTAAGAATGGCAGAGCTTGACAAGATCCGTGAGAAGGTATGAGCAAGAACATTGTGTACTTTGTGACTTTGTTATCAGCGAAAACAGGATGAGTAAATAAAAATGTTAAGCCTGAATGCTATTAAAGGAAACTTTAAAATAACTTCTTGTTCAGTGATAACCTTTTTTGAACCCTCAAGCCAGGTAAAATATTAATATGTGCAACATTTTTTGGTTCTGTAATCTAGGAGCGGTTACGGTTGATAGCAGAGTCTGCTAAAGCTACAGCACAGCGGGAAGAAGAGAAGAAGGCACGCGACGCAATCCAGAAGCACAATAGTGTGCTGAAACAAAATACTTCCCTCATGAATGCCAGTAACACCAGCACAACGCAGGGTGCAGCCAAGCCAGCACTCAATACCACAATCACCAAGGAGCCAGTCTTGGAATCGTAGGTTTTATTTTGTTAAGCTGGGACCTCTATAGCTATGTGTTTTTGATAATTAGTACATGTGTGTATATGGTGGTTGAGGCATTCAAACTAAAAAAAAACTTCAATGTGATTCCACTCATTTTGAAATAGTGTTAAAGGTTGACTTGATTTCTTTCGAAAATGTGAAAACTAGTATTCGCCTCTGGCCTTAACTAAAGATATTCACGCTGGTGCAGGAATATCTGAGAATCATTCCCTTATTCTTATCACTCTTCATGATTAAAGCATTTATGATTATTGAACATCTGGTCGATTATTCATTGCAGCTACGAAATGACCCCAACAAAGAAATATACTAAGAATAAGAATAACCCTAACAACTACGACATAAATGATCTTCACTCTGATGATTCCACCGATGATGAAGAAGCACCTAGGCGGCCAACCCCTGCCTGGGCAACAGGTAAATTGATCATACATAAAGTTTCTCTACTCGATTGCAATTCTTTTCCTTGTGCATTTTCTCTCTAAAGAAAGACTTATTTGGGACAAGGGCTTTCACCCGTCCGCTCCAAAAACAAAAACAAAAAAAAAACTAAAGAAAGACTTAATGTATCCTTTATAGCAACTATCAAAATGAGATTTCACAGATAATTTTAACCACAGAGAATTTATTTTCACCAAAAATTGTTCTTCTATAGGCTCCAATCTGAAGGCTGCTATGATCAACCAGCACTACCACCCACCCGATCTTGACACCATATTCCCCATGATTCAAATGCCTGATCTCAATCTCGTCTTCAAACGCAAGAAGCCCCGGTTTAACAAGAGAACAAGTTCAGCATGCTGGGAGTCTCCTATCTTAAAGCATTCAGTGCCACACTAACATGTATGAGTGTTTGTGTATATATATATCGTAGCATTAAGATGTAATATATAGTATGTTATTTCTCATCATGGTTAAAGACCATGTGTGTACATATATAAATATATATAAATATAAATACTTTGGTGAGGCTCTAAGGCCGACTGTGTCTTTGAGTCTGTACTTTATGGATATGTAAAAATCGGGGGTCGAGTTGATTCCCTTTTAGAAGTGGTATGTGATTGTGTGAAAGATGGAAGATGACGGTCAAAGTGTCTTGTCTTACTCCTAATTTCAGAAAAATTATGTCGAGAATTGAGAAACTAATATCCTGAGGGGTATATGTGATTGCACCCTCTGATATGATTTCATAAAGGTCAAAATGAACCAGTATAGATAAAAACATGTATTAAACTGTAATATACCTTATATATTCGCTAAACACTCACACAGACATTCAAAAATATAATGTTACATAGAATATGCTACAAACAGAGCAGCAGATGTGAAAATTCTTCATAACGGATGGATTGTTCCTGATTTTAATCGTAAAATTAGTATGAGCACCCCTGATGAGGCATTTCTCTCTAGCTGCAGTTGAAAATGTGTTGTCTTGGATATTTTCCTTAAGACCTGAATGAAAGTGCCAACGTGTGTGGATTATGTGAAAGCTTTACACAGAATATGCTTTACCAGGGATGCCACTTTTACTGGGTTAACCAGGAATTCCTGCTATTTGATAAATATTTTTGTATTGAATCTAATTGATTTCCTGAGAAAATGTGCCAAAATAGTATGTTTTCCTTGTTTTTGGTGGCCAGCGAGTGGCATCCCTGTTGACAATTTGTTAGGTAGCAACACTCAACAAAACATGCATTATTTAACAAATTTATAAATAGATAGCTAACCGTGAGGAACCTAATGATATACATTTATGCTAGCTTGATTTGACTGTCTAAGTAAGGAAAGATTATAAATAAATTTGCTGTACATGTTAATCTAAATGTACAGAATGAAAGGTACCGTAATCTCCTGCGTACAATGAGCGTCCTATATGCAGGGTTTTAGTTCTCCCTGGATCCACAAGGGGAACACCAAAACCTTTCTTTTGATGTTACACTCCACCAATATTGCACTTTGAAATCATTTCTCTTCTGCAATGTTGTTGCACTTGGGAATCACCTCAATATGAAAATATATACGTATGCAAACAGTGAAAAATATATCTGAGGGATGAATTTAATGTTCTTAAACACAGCCTCCTCCTTTCTCACCACAATAACAGCACCCCTCCCCTACTGTTGCACTTAATGATGGCACCATGATTCAGACTGCCTTATGGGCATGATATCTTAAACCATAAAGGACCACACAGTGCTCTGATATACTGACATCCTTTGGTTCTGATGAGCCTACCCCCATCCCCCTTATCAGTGGTTTTGTTGGTCCGTCTGCTTTGGGATCCGACCTCCTTTGGTCTGACCACAATGGTCAGACTGGCGACCTGGCTGTATCAAAACTGAAGGTGCGTCTTATATGCAGGATGCGCCTTATACACCGGAGATTACCGTACTATCAAAATGATGATAATTACAGCGGTGTTGAATTCTTATCGCAATTATTTTAGCCAAGTTGTAAAAGATATTTGCCTGTAATTGGTTGTAACAATTCCAGATGTCTTTTCTTAAAAGCAAGAGTGAATGTACTTAACCATAGACGAAAGAAGAAAATATGAAAAGTTGTATGAAATAAAGACTATCCAAAAAACATGCAAGTTGTACTCTTTTTAACTCAGAAATGTTGAATTATATCTGATAGGCCTATATCTTAATTGAAGAAGGTGTATTATCCTTGAACGAATTTATATCTTTTGAAACGTGGTAGATTGCGTAGGCTGCTTATATAAAAATCACAAAAGAAAAACAACCACAGCTAGCGTTGATTTCAATCCTACAAACTACCCCGGCTTGGATAGTACAGTACTATTTTACCTATCATAAAACCCAGCATATAAGATGTGGCATATAGACAATTTCAAGCCTCTAGTGCGGCTTATAAGATTCCCCTGAACTCTGGTGCGGCTTATACAAGGGGTTTTACTTACATAGACTTAAGTAAGGAATGAACCATTTCAGGCCTCTTATAGCTTTCTCCCAAAATGGGCTTCCTTAGCCCACTTTTCTATATTTCTTCTTTCCTATCCCCTCAGGATGTGTGGTGCACATGTGCGGGCACTGACACATTCCTCTGTGTAATTGTGTTATGTCGTTCTCTCCATGAATATGACCCTAGATGTTCAGGAGGACGGTAGATGACCCTAGATGTTGAAATGGCGTTAAACATTGATTACTCACTCACTTTCTCCCAAAGTGACTTATGGTAAAATGATCATGAGTCGTCCACTTGGACCTCTGCATTAACTTTTTCAATGATCTTTGCTATATGAGGCTAAACGATAGGGAGCATCAGAAAATGGTTGTGAAAATTATCCTAAAGTGTCTGTATTTCCAGTAAATGAGATTACAACTCTTATACTTATGCTCATCAGGCCCTATAAGGTTTCATTTCCCAAAGCATGTGTTATTTTCTTCATCAGTAACATGATTCAGCCAGAAGTACCTTGAGTCGGCCACATCATACCTTGACTCAACTACTGTGTAGAAGAGTGTCTATTGTGTACTTCATGCAAGGAAAGGGCAGATTTCCAGATTACTGATAATTGACAGGATGTGAATATAATCCATTTACAACATTTAGGAGTTAGTACATCCGAAAATCGGATTTTCTAATTCCTGATTAAATCTGTTACAAACACTTTATCATTTTCACATCAAAGGGATAAGTAAGGGAGCGTTCATTATTTATGGCAGGGGGGGTGAGAATCTCGTTCAGCAAATACCTGAAAATGAAGCGTCCCCCCCATGTGAATATCCCAAAATGAACCGCCTCCCCCACAGAAATATCCAAAAATGAATTGCCCCCCCTATGTGAATACCCCAAAATGCAGTGCCCCCCCCCCCATTGTGAATAACCCAAAATAAAGCGCTGCCCCCCCCCCACTCATTACCGCTCACTATAATATACTAAAATTGATTCCCTCAATAGAAATATCCTAAAATCACTCTTCCCCTTAGCACATGAAATGGCAGTTTCCTGTGCTAAGGGATTTTCCTTTGAACAACAATGCTGGCTACCTGAAGGCACATAGCACCTTACTATGTGTGAATCCCTTTATGTTGCTGCAAGCTGGTGTAGTAGAAGGTGTGAAAACTCCTGTAGACACAATCACTACCGATGGTGGTACCACTTACAAACATTGATTGTTGCCCCAATGGATGCCATTGTAAGTCCCCCTATATTCTATTTCATCAGACATACTAAAAAAATTCTGCCCCCCCCCCCCCACTCAAGGGGTCAAAATTCTTTTGACCCACACCTGAAGAGCCAAAAAGCATGTGCGAATGCGCCCTTTTAACCTATTCCGATGTAGCAGGTTATCCCATGGGCGTGGCCATTGCTGGAGCTTGTTACCAGTGAGTTCTACAGATAAGACCTACCAGATGGGGTACGGCCCCCGAGAGGACTGCAGTGAACAGTTGGGATCATCTCATTGGCTGATAATTAAACCTGCTAAGTCTGTATAGTAACTCGTGGGCTTTTTAGCTGAAAACAGGTGAAATTGTTTTGACCCCTCTGGTCAAGGGGTTGGAAAAACTTAAAAATGATCACTCCCTTAGCCCTCTGTATCCTGACAATACATACTTGTGAGCAGGTAAGGGGTAAAAGACATGCATGCGGGGGTATATGGATGATCGTTTCTGTTTGCCTACTCACACTTTTGAATAAAAAATCTGCAAATTTAAGTACACACGCAAAGTGTCTTTTTTACCTTTTCCGCAAAAATTCATACACACGAAAATATCTATGTTTACAGTAGATATTCTGAATTTGGGAGAATGCTATAAGTTGCACCTGATGCCTAATAAGGTTCTGATTGCCTAATAAAGTATACACTGCTTTCAATGTAATTAGTGCACATACCCTAATAGGTGCACATCCCTCTTTTAGACTAGGAATTATTGTGAAACCCTGTTCATAAGCCGACCTCAGTCGTAAGCCAGGGCTAGAGTTTGGGAAAATATCATGAGCTGATTTAGGGTTGAAATTTCAAGAGGTTTAGAAAAACTCTATAATTCATAGCAATAAAACTTGGTCATAAGCCAGGGGAGACTTGATGATTTAGAAGCCAATTTTGCTCGAAAATAGGGAAAAAAATCTGGCATATGACAAATACCAGTGCCCTAGAATAAAATATCCCCTTGCACGAATGTCCTAAAATAAAGCGCCCCCCCTACATGAATATCCAAATATGAAGTGCCTCCCCCACAGAAATACCCTAAAATAAAGTGCCTCCCCCTCGCAAATGTCCCAAAATGAGCTGCCCCCCCCCCTCGAAATGCTCACCCCCCCTGCCATAAATAATGAACGCTCCCTAACTATAAAATGTGATCCATATGCAGAAGAGGGTCAGGCCAGGGGGACCATTATATTCAGCCTCAGGCCTCCAGTGCATTTCTAATGGGTGCAACTTAATTCGTGCCCTCCAAAATGTGCACCTTAGGCTTAAATCTATCAATAACATTAAAATTTTAATGGAATTGCTGAGAATAAGGATAATTAAAGTGTACAGTTGAGTAATAATAGTCTATTTGAACATCCTGTCACATTTTAGAGATGATTTATTTTTTAGACCCACTCATCGGATATGTCCCTTGACTACTAGGACACTATTCTAAGTTTATCCTCATTCAATATTTGCACTTGAATATATATGGCTTGCATATAATCATAAACAGATCTCTATTTGCATGGATATTATCCCAAACATGCTATCATTGACGACCTGTTGAAGGTGATAGACCTAGAAAAGCCAGAGATGGAAAGATAGCAGGTGTTGCATCTTCCCTTCTTGTATGTATGAATGAAATAGCTTAAAATATTATAGGGTGGCCATTGATAATTCAAATTTGGCACTATACTCATGCAAAGTGGCCGACTCAAGGTCACTCTATACGCGGGGTTTTATGTAGAATAGTTATTTAACTGACAAGATTTTGGCAGGGGTGGGCTCGTGTCGAATTCACACAAGACCCCAGATTCACACCAATGACAGTTTTAATACAGAAATTTAATATGAGCATTTCTTATTCATTGCATATTCACTGGGGGGGGGGGGGGGGGCACTAGGGCCCCAATCCCAAAACTATGGAGAAAACCTCCTACCCAGACTCCGTAGATTTGTAGTTCTCATTTGTGCTTTAGAAGGGTTTGCAACCTAGATCTATAAAGCCGCTGGTAAAAAATCCAAAATTTCTTGGGGAGAATGGCCTGAACCCCAAAATTATGGAGAAAACCTACTCCCTAAATTTGTAGTTCTTATTTGAGCGTTAAAAGTCTTTGCAACCTAGATCTACAAAAACCGCTGGAAAAAAATGCTAATTTTCTGAGAGATATACATGTACGCCAGTATTTACAATGGTACGTCTAGAAAGTTTGATATAGCATTGTCACAGACGGGGTATGGAAAAGGAAGGGACTTACACCTGGATTTATTTGCCATTTCCACCCATACTGAGGATATGAGTGAGTAATGAGTGAGTAATAGGTGTTTAACGCCATTTCGACAGCTAAGGTCATATTCATGGCGAGAACGACATTACACAATTTCACAGAGGAATGTGTCAGTGCCCATGCATATGTGCACCACACACATCCTGAGGGGATAGGAAAGAAGAGATATAGACCCTTTTAAGTGGGCTAGGGAAGCCTGGTACTGAGGATATAACAGACAAGTTGACACGTTGGAAATAAGTACAAGTTGAAGTAGATTGTGGTCCACATGTGTTTATTTTCCATTTTCTATCTTACAGACTGTCACTTAACAGTAACGACCGTGTGACTAGTCAGAGTGTTCCTCATTTTACTGTTCTCATTTTCCCAATAGAAATATTTTTGTCCCTGGTGTTTAAATACAAATATCTAGTTTGACGGGTCTCATGCAGCAGCCGAGCGGGCAGAAAGCGCCTTCAGGTCCTTCATACATTGAGCTAGGCTCTCCTTCTCCTGTTAAAAAAAGTAAAATGTGAAAACAAGATATTTTTAAGTTCACCTTTTTTGCCCATCGTCATGTGCTTTACTGTCATTTAACAATACTGTTAAGTCCAGATTTCAATCAAGATTCACACATATGACAAGCTAAAAGATAGGTTTCTTTTGGGAACTCTTAATTTTTTCTTCAGTTTTCCCTAAGCTCTACCAAGGTCACTCTTGTGATTCGTCCAGGTCCAATGTTAGTTAGTAACTGTATCATGGGTGGGAGAGGGTTTGGTAAATTTTTTCATCTGAGGGTATCAGCCATCCTCAAAAAAGCATATGAATGCACAATTTTGCTTCTAATTCAAAATTATTGTTTTCTTTGGAAAGATTACCCCCCACCCCATTTTCAGTGTTTAAGTGCACCGCTATGTCACTTGCAAGATCAACATTTGTTAAATTTTAAGGGCTCAGCATTTTTTCTCGTCCGGGATTTGTATGTATGCATTTATTTCAACTACTTACTTGTGCAGGTGTAATTCCCTTGACTACACTGTCGACAATCCAGTTGACCATGTGTTCTTGCTCAAATCGGCGTTTGGTGTTCTCGGTAGCCAGTTGGTAATCCTATCAATGTACAAACGTGTAGTGTAAGGGTGTTTTGAATAATGCTACATTTTAATCACTGAGTTGAAATACCTTTACCTTTTACCATACTGTTAACAATTGTAAAGCCATTCATAAGCCACATAATGGTAGTGGCACATTGTTTTCTTTGCACACTTATAACACTTTTATTTAGATGTCATATCATAGACTCATACACTGACTTGGGTCATGAGGCAGTTGTTTTTTTTTTTACCTGTTTTTTTTTTTTATTTTATTTTTTTTTAATTTATACATACAGGCATATCTCATGGTGATACAGTATGAAATCAGGTCACTTACAACTCGCTTCTTCACTTGTGTGTGAACGTCAGCAAGGCGTTGGCGATAGATGGCCTCCAACTGGAGGTCGACATTTTCCCGCTTCACCTCGAAGATGTGCTTCTGTCCTTCTTCTTGCCATACTCTGTTGTCGATCTCCTTAATGAAGGTCTCAGCTCCTGACTTAGCTTCAGCCAAAGGCTGATGCCAATGCTTCTCGTTGTATTGCTATTGGAGGGAAATATTGTTTGTTTAGTCACATCGTGTGTAATAGTGTATTCTTCTTCTGAAGAAAACCCAAAATATACTTTCATTTCAACCCATTCTCCAATCAATTTATGTGTCATACTTAACCTATCGTAATACACCGCATATAAGACACAGCTTTTACATACGGATGGAGCCCGACTGCATCTGATAGGATCAGCACAAGTTTGGGATGCGCCATATAGGGGCCAATATATTGTACAGAACAGTGCTAATGCTTTAGAAATTTCCCCTAGCTGTGCCTTATAGGATATGGGCCTGACTTGGGGATGTGTCTTCTATTTGAAGTTGGACGGTGCTGTAAATCCCCAAGTATAAGGCGAATCCTGCATACAATGCATACCCAAAAAATTGTGAGATCCTATAGGGCACACCTCGGTGTAATTTTGTTGAGTTTAGTACTATCTTAATGTATATTATCCTCGCCTTCAAGGCACATTTGTAACTTTGGCAACTTCTATGAGCCATAGCAGGGGTATATCCTCACGGCTGGGCCACACCTTATACGCTGGGTTTTATGGTTATACATTTCCTAGAGCAATTACCCGACATGCATATATCTGCCGACATGCAGTGTATGTCTTGTAGGCGTATTGTTGGTAGATTCATGGAACTCACCTCAGTCATGTTGTCCAGGTACGCTCCCATCTTGGGGCCGAATTTCTTTGAGAGGTAGATGACCGCACCCCAGAAGGCGACAAACTCTGTGAAGCCGTGCTCGACAATCCAGAGCTCCTTGGACAGGAGGAAGGTGATGAAACCAGCACCAAGCACATAGGGTCCTGAAGAAGCAAGTTAACATCAGCTATTTCGTGATGTTTCATACATTCCATAGAAACTGCCAAAAGATCTTCACCGCGTCATTGACAAAGATATGACAAAAGATAATGTCATACCATATCAAAAGGTCTTTCAACTGATTTCATATACCACATTGCCAGGGTATCTAACACTAGGACAGTGTTAGAACCTGCTGTTTTCAAGCCCCAGATAAGAGCTTATACCTCCTTCCAAATGGGTGTGGCTTATACGTCAGATTCCATCCCCTTGGTAGTACCAGAACAACAGCTTCTGTTGGGTGTTCAGGTATTTTCTTGCAAATATTGATTGTGAGTTATAGCCCCTTTAATATTTCATTCCTTAGATAAATTAATTCAAAACAGTCTGATAAATAGCTTAAATGCCTACCAGTTACACCGGTCTTCTCTCCGATTGCTTTGAACCAGGACTCTGGGAAGATTCCCATCCGGGTCGGTGGAGTGGTCTCAGGCATTTTGAGAGGAGGGAAGTTCTTCATGTCACGCTCAGGTCCATAGTAAACCTGGTTTGCCTTTTCCCAGTTCTCAAGGTGCTTGCTAAGAGGAGTCTCGCTGCTACTGCATCGAGCCAGGGAAAGGATTACCCTGTAAAAGCAAGACATTAATTCAACACTTAATCTTTATTCTTTACATAACACTTTATCACATCTCCAAGATTCAAGAGATACACTGTACATATATCTATTAAATACCAGTGGAGTTCGCTGATAATACCTCAGGGGAACTAAAAAAAAACAACAAAAAAATCTAATTCCCATTTTCTGGTATTTGATTCTTCTGTCATCAATGATACCGTAAACTCCCGCGTATAAGACGCGTCCTCTACACCAAACAAAATGCTGGGGAGTCCTATAGGATGTATTGAAATTGGGGGTGCGTCTTATACGAGGGGTAATTTTACTATAGAAATGTATTGAATTCACAAATTTGACCCTTAAAATGTGCGTCTTATATGCGAAAATGCATTTGCTAAGTATGGGGTGCGTCTTATACGCGCAGCGCGTCTTCTACGCGGGAGATTACGGTAGTTCTACAGAATCAAACAATGTATACTTTTTGCAATCTTAACAGCTGAGATTAGAAGTAAAGACGAAACTTACTGTTTTCGGACCTCTGGCCTAGCCAGAATTTGGCCAAAAGACCCTGAAAAAGAAACAATAGATGTGATCATGAAAACGATTTGAGTACAGAGGTTAGACCCAAAAGGAATGGTTCCATATCTCTTACAAATTGTGTAATGAAAATTACAGTTTTTTTTTAGTTGCAAGCTGCGTCAGCGGCTGGGAGCGTAGCTACCGTAGCAACTCCATAATGTTTTTCGGGTTTCTCCGTCACCTATGACGTCATTGGTGACGTCATGCTGCCTCAGTGACGTCACCCACAGTGACTAGCGATGGAGTGGCAACTCCTATCCGTGGTCCTTGCCACATTTTTCTTGTTATCAATATCTTTATCCTACTCCAAGGGTTCCCAATATTTACCAGTGATGGTAGCCACAATTTCTATCAAACTTTGATATTACATCCTTGGTTCCTTGCCAGACGGAAGTAGGTCACAGTGCTGAGAGATTGGAGACCATTTTCTGAATATTTTCCTGTGCATGTTATTGGAGACAAAGGAATGAGTCTTCAGTATTTGATGAGTCAGTATCATGACTCTGTATACCTGACTCTATTTAGGAAATTGAGCAGAAGTTTTAGAGAAATAAGTAGGTTATCCCCCCTATCTCTTCAGCATTGTGACCTATTTACGGCTGACACGGTGACGTCATAAAACGTTCCTCTTTGAGGCTAAAATCGTAGTCCTGCAGAAAGCACTTCGGCGCCCTATACTATAGATATTGGTCTGTGTCTAGTGGGGAGATCCACTGTCACGAATTTCTTGTGCCTTACAAGTTACACTCATAGTCTATGATGTTCAAGAGCAGTCAACAATATCAAAAGATGTTTATTTCTGTAAATCTTGATGCACACTACTGCACTTTGTCTCTTAGACTGACCCAGTATGACGTCCACTGCTCAAGCATTTTCTGTGACAGACAACACACATACAAGGGGTAGAGTGCAGAATCTGGTTCCCTGCCTTGTGACGTTATAGGGTTAGCCTTAATGTGCCGTAGGTAAAGGGTTCGCTATGGATAGGCACTTACCTAATATTTCAAGACTTTATCCCATTAAGCCTATCTAATGATCAATGGATGGATCTTGAGAAAAGAAGTGGATTTGCTTTTTAAATGAAGTCTCTATGTCAATTTAAAGTGGAATTACGACCGGTCAAAGGTACCAAATCAGACCCAGAATTCTGCCATAGTTAAGAGTTTAATTTGGATCTAATTTTGTGATCAAGTAAGATGAATCTAAGGTATACTAGATCACTAAAATGATTATTTTGGGCAATTTTCTTTTCAGATAAGCAAGATATACCCTCAAGAATGTAAATAATGATACATTTTATCATAATCAAACAATGTAAAAGCAAACGTTTGATGTCATCTTTTCCCTTGAATTGTGCACTCTGACAGAACAACGGCAGAATATCGTCTTTGACTCAGGACGTTTGAATGATCATAACTTCCATTTGAATTGACATAATAACTTCATCTAAAAAGCAAAACTACTTATTTTTATCATAGCTATCAATTTCCCACCATATAAAATACATACAATAAGGTCTTAATTGATAGGTAAGTGCCCAACATTGGGGAGGTTGGGATAAGTGTCCAGAGATAATCTCGCCAAAAAAGTTTGCAGGGTCTGTCAAACATACTGCAGCCCCTTAGAAAAAGAAAATGAAAACATTTTTTAGATCATTTTAACCATAGAATAGGTGGGAACCATTTATTTTTAGGTGCTCAATGATCTTCTCATAATAAAATGGTTCTAAACTTTTAGTTGAACTTTGATGGGGTCAAAGGCAAAATTCCCTGCATTCAACCTTGTACAAAAAATAATCATTTTAAAGGTCTAGCCAACCCTGTTAAAATGAGCCCTTGTTTGTAAAGATCCTCCAGTGAATAGCTTCAGAATAAGCTTGCAAAGAAAGGAGAGTTTAAAACTACCCAGTTTTAGCTTTATCACAGTTTCACACCTCTTCTGCAGCAGACTCACACAGTGGAGGTATTTCAGTGCCTACTATGGAACCCTCACCGGGGACCCAGATACTGCAGTTGTTCCCATACAAGATAAAATAGCAGGAAAATTGCGGTAGTGGACCCCCCCCCCCCACTTATAGACATTCCGTCAAACGTCTCGCCCTATCAGGGCATTAGCACATTAGGCTATGGAGGCCGCCATTAGACCCCGACTGCACTATGACTAACACCTTCAGCCCCCGTCTCCGCAGTAAATGCCAGGGATGCTTCCCATTGGTCAATAATACAATAGCCATGTGCCGTTATACGGATAGTCACTCACTCAGCCACTCGCCACTGTACCACTGGCACTCATAAGTGGCGGATCCAATGCTGCAAATTTCTTACAACTTGCACTCACACATGTGTTCTCACAGAAAACATCCCTGTAGTGGATCTTTTCCATGCGACGTCCGAGCAGCATGCAATAACATTTGCAGAAATCAAGGTCTTTTGATTCATTCTTACTAATGCTCTCAGACGTCAAGCTGTCTAGTCTGTATGTGCCAGACTGTATCACGGCCCCTGGGGCTTGTTTACAGTCTGGCCCACTTGGTGGGAAAAAGGCCCTGAAGGGGTGTTCCCCGCTTCAGGATTGCACTTTTTTCGGCCACTTATACTCGGAATTTCTCAAAAATTTCAAGTGCACTGGATAGCCTGACTTGTCTAAACCACTTGGTCTGAAAGCTGGATGGCCGAAATTAAATATAATCAGTATAGTCTATAGATCTAGTCAATAAGTCATACTGTGACTGTCAGAACTGGGGATGCAAGTTTACATTGTCAGTCATAGACATAGACATCCCCATGGTATCATTGAAATCGACTAGCCTATACATAATACAATGAAAACATACCAACTGTCAAATTCTCATGACACATCTCAAAATAGTAAAGCACAGCATAAAACAGAGAGTGTCTCACTGGATGGTCCTCACTGCCAAGAAAACACATTCAGAGATTGACACTGCAGTGACAGGCAAGGTCACACGCGAGCCGAACCGGCATATATAAATAGAGATATTAGTAGAAATACACAAATCTCACATACCAGTGCATGAAAAAATGTGACGTGCAATCTTGCCAGAAATGCCACTATAACTCATGACATTAATTAGGCCTACCTGAGCGGAGTGACAGCCTGGAAAGCATCGTTCTTTAAGTCTTGGAGTCCACTTCGTCCTTCAATATGGCGGCCACTGGCCTAGACAACGATAACCTCGCACTCTGCGAGATGAAGGAAACAACTTATTACGTTGGCTACTGTACTGGAGGCTTTTGCCACACCACGCCGTCCAGTGCGAGTAGACGCGGCGTTTTCTTGCGAGAGGCGCGCTGCGCCGGATGCCCTCTGGGCGCAACTACAGCTACCCCCTTTAATTTATTGTTCGCTACTCTTTGAGTAAAGCCTTTTTTTCTATAGGTAGCTTAAATCATATAAAATTGAAAAAAAATGAAGAAAAAATGGGGGAGGGGGGCAAGGTAGGCCTAGGCCTACTTTTTAAAGTGTGCCTAGGCCCATGGGCGTGGACTGGTTACCAGATTTAGTCTGTGTAGGTGTTATCCATATGCTATAGCATATGGATAACACCTACACAGACTAAATCTGGTAACCAGTCCACGCCCGTGCCTAGGCCTATAGACTTTCGAAAAATAAAAGTTTTTCATTTTTTTCCTCTAAAATGAGAAAGTAGGTATAAAACTTTCGTGATTTTCCTGAGTATGACCTCAAGGCATGTTCTTTAATGCGGTTGCCCTTAGAACACTGAAAGTATTAACCATGTCTTAAAAGGCATATCCATTGCTGCTTTATTGGACAACTAAAGCTGTAAATCAATGGTGTAGGCCTATGGCTTATGCCCAGAAGGCATACAGCAATTTCTACCTGATGAGGTACAAGTCTAATATATAGACCTATTCGCTGAGGGCATCATTTTATTATAAGTAATATCCCCAGGGAATAAGGCAGACTAGTAGTCTCTCCCTGAAAGTGTACTACGTCAAGTCCATACGCCCCGAGGGCATCGTTGATAATGCCACAAGGACATGATTATTCTGTTCTGTATGTGACTACACATTTTCCTATGATTTCGATGTGGTATGCCCTGGGGCATCAGCTGTTTCATTGATGATGGCCGATGGCCATAGGCCATATTCTGGTCTTTTACTCTAGAGGAGAGCCTGTTTGTAGTACCGTAATTTCCCGCGTATAAGACGCAGTGCGCGTATAAGACGCACCTAGAGTTTTGGAAAATTCTCAAAAAAATGAAAAATTAATAACTTTGGTTCTACTGAATGAATTTTCAAAATTCAAAAACCTATGTGTAGCTTGAGCCCCCCGGACCCCCCTGGGCCCCCTTATATCTTATTATGACTAAGGGGGCATGTAACATATCAAAAGAAATCTCTTGATGTCCCCCTTGTGGATCCAATGAGAACTAAAACCCCACGTATAAGACGCGGCTTATACGCGAGAGATTACGGTACATTGTATTCCCTATAGGGGCATAGTGAGATCATTGATTCCCTCAGAGATTATTCTGAACTTTCACCAAGTGACCATTTCTAGCAAGCATACAGACAGACATTAGTATTAAATGTGGTATGCCCTTGGGCCGCCATATAGCCTAGGTGTCCTTGGGGCATACTTTTGTAGTTTGAGAAGGGACTACTCAGGTAGCCTGCACAGAAAACCTAGGCTTGTTGAAAAGTAATCAATGCAGATGACTTTAGGTCATCATTCCTCACTGATGAAAGAAAGTAATCAATTTGATCATACCATTTCTCCCACCAGGGGGCCCTACTTTATGATGATGTGACATGTCTCATACAATCCAGATTATTGTTGTGGTAAAATTGATATATATATAAAATTGCCATAAATGTATCAACATGCATGTTTGAAGTGGGGAAGTTATGTAAAATTGTGTTGAAAAGGGGAAATGAGAATGAAAGTAAAATAGGCATATTCAGAGCATAAACACCTATTCTTTGTCAATGGTCCTATCAAGAAGTATGAAGATAGGCATTAACTGCTCCAACGTATATAACTATGAATCCCATATCTTCAAGGAGAAGACCTACTCTAATAAATGAATGGGGGTTATGTTGAAGGGATGGGGTTGGGGGAATTCCAAAACTATTCTTTTATTTATTTTCAGCAACATTGTACTTCAATCAAATTGCTTATCCAGGTCATTATTATCTCAGCATGTGAAAAACTAATCAGTATTGATGACCTGAAGTAATTGTATTGATGACCTGGACTAATCACATATGATGAAAGGGGTACTCTCCCCAGACTGCATCAAATTGAGCACCCTAAAGTGATCACTACTGATTAGTTTCTGCAGTAATAGGTTTTCAGTGTGCAGCTATGCCGGGGGGCCACTTGGGAATATTTGGGAACCATGTGCATACAAAAGCTAGCGGGAAAGAGGTCCTTTTTGGACCCTAGGAGCAGACCGGTTAAAAAGGGCCTTTTTGGGCCCATTACGAGAAGAAAGGGGTACCATTTTAAAGGGCTTTTCAACGGCAAAAGAATTTTTGAAATATTCCCACTACAACCAGAGTTAGGGTTTAATATCATCAAGCCATTATTTTTTTTCTGAAATTCCAGATGCTTTTCAAGCTGAACTGACCGGGAAAGGGGTATCATTTTAGAGGAGAAAATCTCCGAAAATGGCCGGGAAAGTGGTATCTTTTTCATATAAATCCCCAAAAATGGCCGGGAAAGGGGTACCCTTTATGTAAATAATCCGTTAAAAGGGTATCAAAATACAGGGTTCGTCTGTCTAGGTTTTAACAGCAGGGAAAGGGGTTGTCACTGCTGTCGACCCCTTATGGTTTAAGGTCAAAACACATAGGTTTGAGTTGGGAGGTCCAACTAGGAAAGGGGTACTTTTTCAAATTTTTTTCCCGTTGAAAGGGGTACGTTTTTACGAGAAATTGCCCCTCTATATTAAAGGTTCCAAAATGTGGGATGGTGTACGCACATGGTTACTATAGAAAAGATACAGAGTGGTCCCTCCGGGCAGCTATGCCATCAGGGCATTATCTCTTACAATAATAGGAATGCCTCCAGGGCATATCGTGTACTTGCAGCTATCTGCATAACATTCAGCAGAAACGATGCCCGAGGGACATTCAATACTCTATTAAACTCGTACCCTATTGAGGCATCACTACGGTTGTATGCCCTGAGGGCATGGTCTCTATGATGATCTCATGGGGAAGGTTGCCTAATTTGGACCAGCTCCTAAATTGGACCACCCTTGTTTCCCCTAGTGGCAGTAAAAGAAACTAGGTTCCAATGCTGCCATTTTTTAGTCAATATCACTAAAGTTCCTAATAACTTCCAAAAATGTAATTTTTCTGAAATGTTATACACATTTTTCGTGGAAAATGGTTTTTGGACCTCTTGATCTTATTTGCGTCACCACTTACTTAAGCCCTCCTGGTTGCTAGGCAACATTTTTTTGTTCAAAATCCTTTAAAATCTTTAGATGTCAAATTATACTTTTAGACTAAAATGAAATTTGATAAAAACCATTGTCATGTTTTAGAAAACAAATTATCAGTGAGAAAGATGAAAAGTTGCCTAAATTGGACCAGCTTGAGTTGCCTAAATTGGACCATAGTTGTGATATTGGATCCAATTTAGTTGCCTAAATTGGACCACCCGGTGGGGCCTATGCCTAGTTTTCTAAATTGGATCAACGTGTAACCTTTTTCTTACTCCAATACAGAGCAAATTCACAGGATATTGATAGAAACACTAAGAGGACATCTGATATCATATATCAAAAGTTCCTTAGTTTTATATATTTTTCAATATAATGAAAGTATAAGGAAATACAGAACAATAGTGCATATTGGTCCAAATTAGGATACCAACTGGTCCAATTTTAGGCAACCAGGTGCCTAAATTGGACCATTAGGCTTTGATTTTTAATTGCACACCCTGACTAGAGAAGATAGGCATTAACTGCTCCAACTTATATAACTATGAATCCCATATCTTCAATGAGAAGACCTACTCTAATAAATGAATGGGGGTTATGTTGAAGGGATGGGGTTGGGGGGATTCCAAAACTATTCTTTTATTTATTTTCAGCAACATTGTACTTCAATCAAATTGCTTATCCAGGTCATTATTATCTCAGCATGTGAAAAACTAATCAGTATTGATGACCTGAAGTAATTGTATTGATGACCTGGACTAATCACATATGATGAAAGGGGTACTCTCCCCAGACTGCATCAAATTGAGCACCCTAAAGTGATCACTACTGATTAGTTTCTGCAGTAATAGGTTTTCAGTGTGCAGCTATGCCGGGGGGCCACTTGGGAATATTTGGGAACCATGTGCATACAAAAGCTAGCGGGAAAGAGGTCCTTTTTGGACCCTAGGAGCAGACCGGTTAAAAAGGGCCTTTTTGGGCCCATTACGAGAAGAAAGGGGTACCATTTTAAAGGGCTTTTCAACGGCAAAAGAATTTTTGAAATATTCCCACTAGAACCAGAGTTAGGGTTTAATATCATCAAGCCATTATTTTTTTTTCTGAAATTCCAGATGTTTTTCAAGCTGAACTGACCAGGAAAGGGGTATCATTTTAGAGGAGAAAATCTCTGAAAATGGCCGGGAAAGTGGTATCTTTTTCATATAAATCCCCAAAAATGGCCGGGAAAGGGGTACCCTTTATGTAAATAATCCGTTAAAAGGGTGTCAAAATACAGGGTTCGTCTGTCTAGGTTTTAACAGCAGGGAAAGGGGTTGTCACTGCTGTCGACCCCTTATGGTTTAAGGTCAAAACACATAGGTTTGAGTTGGGAGGTCCAACTAGGAAAGGGGTACTTTTTCAAACTTTTTTCCCGTTGAAAGGGGTACGTTTTTACGAGAAATTGCCCCTCTATATTAAAGGTTCCAAAATGTGGGATGGTGTACGCACATGGTTACTATAGAAAAGATACAGAGTGGTCCCCCCGGGCAGCTATGCCATCAGGGCATTATCTCTTACAATAATAGGAATGCCTCCAGGGCATATCGTGTACTTGCAGCTATCTGCATAACATTCAGCAGAAACGATGCCCGAGGGACATTCAATACTCTATTAAACTCGTACCCTATTGAGGCATCACTACGGTTGTATGCCCTGAGGGCATGGTCTCTATGATGATCTCATGGGGAAGGTTGCCTAATTTGGACCAGCTCCTAAATTGGACCACCCTTGTTTCCCCTAGTGGCAGTAAAAGAAACTAGGTTCCAATGCTGCCATTTTTTAGTCAATATCACTAAAGTTCCTAATAACTTCCAAAAATGTTGCCTAGCAACCAGGAGGGCTTAAGTAAGTGGTGACACAAATATGATCTAGAGGTCCAAAAACCATTTTCCATGAAAAATGTGTATAACATTTCAGAAAAATTACATTTTTGGAAGTTATTAGGAACTTTAGTGATATTGGACCATTAGGCTTTGATTTTTAATTGCACACCTTGACTAGAGAAATTCAAATTCCTAGATTTCTATGCTATGAACATAAAGCTATAAGGTACCATCACAAGATGTATAAATTTTACATTCAAATTCATAGAAATAATCACTGGACAGGAAAAAGTTCTTAGGGGGTCCAAATTAGGCAACTTTCCCCTATATGTCAGGACAAATACTGGTAATGCCCAATGACCCAACCACTCCTCTATTAGCCTATTAGATGGGTCTAGACCCCTAAAATTGACAGTGTGACATGGCCTTTTCTTAAAATTGACAAAGGACATGGAGAGCTTCAAGGGACAAGGACATGGGTCAAAAAAGATAGTGACAGGGGACATGGACATTTCTTAAAATCGACATGTGACATGGAGCTTAGTGACAAGGACAGAGGAAAATAACAATTTAGTGACATTTGACATGGGCTTTTCTTAAAATCGACAAGGGACATGGGGACCCCCCATCTAGACCCCCTATTAGGCGCACATCGGATCCTCTTCCCGGCAGCGTGGGAAAGTGACACTTGAAATTTTCGCGTCAGTTTGCAGGCGGCGCGTCCTATCATCTCATCATCTGTTACGCACGAAGTGCGTTAGCACATAGCGCCTCGTTTTCCGTTTACCACCCTTCTCCACTCTTTTCTGTCTTGGGCCTTTTCTATGGCTGCTTCCGGTGTCAGATTAATTTCCTGTAGGTCTTTTTCAAGGGTTTTGAGCCATGTTGATGTTTGTCCACCTCGTAGTTTCTTTGTTTTTCTTCTTGCTTCTTTAAGTGCTTGTTTTGCCGGTGTTTGCTCGTGTAGCCTTTCTGCATGTCCGTACCAGCGTAGCCTTCTAGTTTTGATGGTTTTGCTCCATTTTCTTTGTTTTGTTTGACGGTATAGCTCCTCACGTGAAATTTCCTGTGGCCATTTGATGTTTATGGCTCTCCTCAGTAGTCTTCTGTGGTATGAGTCGATTCTGTTGTTGGTGGTTTTGTTTGTCGTTCACAGCTCTGAGTTATATAGGAATATGCTTCCCACACAGGCGTTGAAAACCCGTAGTTTTGTTTCTCGTTTGAGGCGTTTATCTTCGAACACGTAGCGTAGTTTGAGTAGGGCGTTGTTTGCAAGCTGTTTCCTTCTTTTGATGTCTTCTTGTGTATCTAGTAGACTTCCTAAAATTTTGCATTTTTTCCACCTTTCATCTCCGTGTGCCTTTACTTCATATTCTTCGGTTTTGGTTTCATTTACTCGCAGACCTCTGGCTATCAGTTTTGGTGCTACTATTTCTTTCTCTGCTGTCAGTTCGTGTTTGCAGTTTGCAGCCCCCCATCCGATATCATCAGCGTATTTGGGCTTTATCAGAACTCCTATCTCTTGTGGCCTGCTATAATTATGATCTTGTAGCTCTATTTTGGCAACTTTTGGCGGTTTTCCGTATGAGTGTTCACTGGGTCCGGTTGTGTCTTCGGTGTTTTCTGTTTCCAGGGCCCTGGCCAGGTATAGTGTGAACAGTATCGGGCTAAGGCAGTCCCCCTGGGGGACGCCCATCTTTGTGGGGAAGGGTTCTGATGTTTGCGATCCTATGCGTACAATCAATCTCACATCTTCAATTAGGATTTTTGTTAGGTGTAGTTCGGCCGGACTGAGAATTGATTTCAGATCTTCTAGAAGGGTTTTTCGCCTTACGGTGTCAAACGCCTTCGACATATCCATCAGTGTGATGTTCAGCTGGTAATTTTGAGATGTTACTGCCTTCTCTGCCAAGATCTTATAGGCGAAGGTATGCTCTGTGGTTCCTCGGCCTGCCCGGTATGCGGCTTGTTCAATGGGGATTTGTTGATCGATCTTCCCGCCTATCCTTTTTATTAAGCATACTGCCAGGATTTTCCTGAGGATGGAAAGTAGGATAATTGGACGTAGGTTTGATGGTGGACCTTTGGGTTTGCCTGGTTTCTGTAGTGGTGTGAGTATGCCGTCTTTTATTTCCGTAGGATGTTCGCCGGTCTCTGAGATTTCATTTAGGATTTCTGCTATTCTTTTTGGTGTTATATCTCCCCCGTATTTCATCTGTTCTGCTTTAATGTTGTCAATTCCTGCGCTCTTGTTGTTTTTCAGTGTCTTTATTGCTTTTCTTACTTCTTCTGTGGTGAAAGGTGGATCAATCTTGCATGGTGGTATGTTATGGATCTTCTCTAGTGCTTCTTCTGTGAATGTCTCTTTGAAGTACTTTGCTACTAGCCGTGCTTGCTCCGCTTCAGTTGTTCCCTGGATCCTCAATTTTCCCGCAAGATGGCGAGGCGGGAGCACCGACCAAGGCTGCCATCTATATTAAGAGCAGAGTGTTTTCCCGCGCTAGGTCTTGCGAACCTTCACTGTATACTGCAACACAATATCCACAAGAAAGTCTCATCAGTGATCTTCACACTGGTTGTAGCTGTGACAGTTCTAATTACAATGGTAGAGAGATAGCTGAGAAAGCGGCAATAAAACTTCATCACATTGAACAGGGATAAGGGAGTGGTCATCATTTTTTAACGGGGGGGTGAGGGGGACATAAAAATTTCAGACCTCCTGAGTGCCATAGCAATACCATTGCAAATGAGATCAGTCACTGATGCTAGATGCACTTGATCTCATCGATGTCAACCCATCAAAAAACGCCGACTGACGGCCAACTGACAGCCGTCAGTCACTGACGGACTGCATAGGGACAGTATCATTAGCCCTTTAATTGTTTCTAGTTCTATTAGAGCTTGGAGTATGATCATTTGGTTCACTATTCATCCCTAATCATTTTAATTCCACTATCACTGTACACAGGCAGCCGACTCCAGCCGCCAGCTGGCCGCCATTGCTGCCTGTGACGTCATGACCTCATTGATGGTTTTCGAATTAAGTACTTATATATAGCTGCTTGTTGGACAAAGTATATACATTATAAGGAATCTGCCCTGTCATTTGAACAACCTCAGAAATAATCTTGATGCTGTACTCACAAGTAAAAAAATGCAAAGGTATGCTGGTAGAACTGATTATTGCCTAGTCTGTAGTATGTCCTAGTACTTCCATGGTCCTTCTTCCCTTTATCACCCTTCTTCCGTGTAGAACGTCTTGCACTATTCCCATGTAGCAAGCCCACTCGGGGCCAAATTGGTTTAACCAGGGATAAGGTGGTTCAAAGTGGGCAGCATTCGGTACACGGGTTTTAGGTTCGGCAGATGCTGGGTTTCCAGTCAGGGCCACACAGGGCAGCCCAAATCAGGCAAACCGACTTGAGCCCGTTGGGCTCCCAATGGGTTTTGTCCTCAGCATATGGTCTGGGCCACATTGGGCTGACCGGTTTGGGCACTGGTCAGCTTTAAAATGGGCAACCACAGTGGGCCCAGGATGCTTTCAAAATGGGCATCCCAAGATGGGTGCTTAGCTGCATAAAGTCTTCTCAGTCTGGGGTGAGAGTGGGTTTGGACAGGGCAGCCTCATATTCTGGACTGTTCTGAACTCTGTGATGAGTGTTCCCCCTCCCTCTCCCTCTTTTCTTTGCCCTCCCCACCCATCCCCTACCCCTTTCATCTCCTCCTCATTCCCCTCAACCTGCCCTACCCTTTCCCCCTCACCTTCTCTCGCCCTGCTCTCCCCTGCCCTGTCCTTTCCTCCCCTGCCCTCCCTTACCCTGTCCTGCCCTCCCCTGCCCTCCTCTCACCCTGCCCTGCCCTCCCTTGCCCTCCTCTCACCCTGCCCTGCCATCCCCTGCCATCCCGTGACCTCCTCTCACCCTGCCCTGCCCTCCCTTGCCCTCCTCTCACCCTGCCCTGCCATCCCCTGCCCTCACCTGCCCTGTTCTGCTCTCACCCCACCCTGCCCTGTCCTGCCCTGCCCTCACACTGCCCTGCCCTCATCCTACCCTGCCCTGGCCTCCTCTCACCGTACCCTGCCCTGCCCTCCCTTGCCCTCCTCTCACCCTTCCCTGCCATCCCCTGCCATCCCCTGCCCTCACCTGCCCTGCCCTGGTGTCCTCTCACCTTACCCTGCCCTGCCCCTTCCTTGCCCTCCTCTCACCCTGCCCTGCCATCCCCTGCCCTCACCTGCCCTGTCCTGCTCTCACCCCACCCTGCCCTGTCCTGCCCTGCCCTCACACTGCCCTGCCCTCATCCTACCCTGCCCTGGCCTCCTCTGATCCTACCCTGCCCTGCCCCCCCTCCCCTCCCTCCACCACTGCTGTAGGAGATAGGTAGTCCCCCTTTCCCTATATCATTAATACACAGGTAGGTTCATAGTAGGGATCCAGATATTTCATGTAAAATGCAACACTGACTAAATAACAGCTTCATGTCTTTCTTTATACTAGTAGGCTTGCAAGGTGTATTTGTGGTGTGGGGGCAAACAGGTCCCACACCTGGCTGGGTATAAGAGGACTATATATAGAGGCAATTGAAAAACCAAAAATATCCCCTGCCCCTGTAGGCCAGTCCATGGCAGACTCACTACAAAGTGGTTTCACAGCACTCCAGGCAGAATTCTACTACCCATACAAAACTTATTTCTTTTAGACATAGGACAACTGGAATAGACTACTATATTAGATATGAAGTAATAATGTGCAGACTTTCTCATAGTCTGGAAATACTTAGATGTCTCTAGTCAAAAGTGCAAATCAAGGTCATCTGAGTAGTAGTGGAATGGCAACACCATTTCTATTGCACTGAACTTAGAACAAGAGCAGATATGCAGAGGTACAGTCATTATGAACTTGAAGGCTCTCTTCTCTACTCCTACATAGGGAAGTAGTGGGGGAAGATTGAGGCCAGAATGTCACTTTAATGAATCAAAGTGCCTTCTGTTGGCTGAATGAGTTTGATTCAAATGGATGGTTCTGCTCTGGCTTTCTACTCAGGTAGATATTGCATTTACTGCTTTGGTGATTGGGGGGCGGTGAGATTAGCTCAAGGATTTGTTGTTCATTGACTTTTGGAAAAAAAGAATAAATATTGGATAAATTTTTCAAAAGGAATTTTTACCATGTCACCACTAATATTTCGTCAAATCGGGCATCCCACTTTGGGCCACACCACAAACCCATGTTAAACTCACTTTGAGCCCAAATCGGTGAGCCCACTTTCAAACAGATCTGTGCCCAAATCGGTTAGCCCAGTGTGGCCCAGACCATTTGCTGAGGACAAAACCCATTGGGCGCCCACTGTGTTAACCCAGTGTGGCCCACATCAGGAGCCCGCTATGGCCCAGACTTGGGCCACACCATGTTTGCTACCTGGGATTGTCTGTTGATGCAACTAGCACCCCAAGTAGCAGCATATCAAGCTGATCTATTGAGTTAAAATGAATAAAGATTATTTTCGAAATACTGATTATGATTTGATGAAATAAAGTTCTACAGACTAGAGATATTTTAATTACTTTAATATTTCAAGAAAATTAAATAATGAGGAGGAAACTAGGTCATATAGGGTCACATGACTGGACTTGGCCTACTTGAGCTAAGCTCGACGAGCTAAGAAACAGTTATTTAAGAAAATAAAATGCTAAGTACAAACACATGTGATGATATTTATCTAGGTCATGTTGGCATCTCCTAAAAAAATCATATCTAAGTGGTAGAATTATCACATTTAGAAATTTCCAACACACATGGACATGCACGGTGTTGTGAACACATTGGAATTCCTTGATTTGAGATCTAAACTTTGAAGGACGCAGAAATATAAAATACTTACATCAGAAACTATTTTTTGTCACTCACCTAAATTTGTCACATTTCGCCTTCTCTTCATCCCAGATCTGCTGCACTGGATTTAACACAGCTAGAGCAATATCTTCCTCAACAGATGATGCCTCAACATCCTCATCATCATTCTCCTTAGACTTAGTCTCCTAGTCACTATCCTGGTCTGAATCCTCAGAATCATCAAATTCCTCAGGGAATAAAAATTGATCAATGAGAACTTGACGCCAATGTCCCTGGTCAACCCCAACTGACGATAAGTTTACCCTATCTATCTATAGCCTTTACAGCAGCTGCGACCTTGTATGAATTAACCCTTATACATGCCCAGAACTACATGTATTGGGAAGACCATTTTTTGTTATGTGTGATAATTATTATCATTTTTTTTTAAGATGATATAGCAGGCGGATAACTCCATATGGGATATGCTTCATATCATATTTTCTGGAAGCTATTGTGGTGAGCTTTATGATGAGGTGAGTTGCAATATTCTATTGGTGAACTGTTGTAGTTGCCATGCCAATGGAATAAACAAACATCTCTCTAGCAGATATGCCACTTTTCTTGGTTTACAGGGAATTCCTAGTTTTGATTCCAAGATTTCTGTATCAAATTATGTTAAATTCCTTGGAAAATCTGTTCAACGTATATTTTTCCTCATTTTTGTCAGCCAGTGAGTGGCATTTCTGCTCTAGGTGTATTTGAGTGAAGACTGGTGGGTGAAAACCTGGTAAATGTCAGATTATTTGATTGATTCTTGCCCCTTCTTGCTTTGTCAGATAACATCACTACATACCACAGGGTTATGGTCAGGGCTTCTGGTGACATGTTTGGTTTTGGGAAAATGTTGGTACAAATGGCAATGAAACACGCATTCTACACCATTTTCTCACTTTAACAGTCCGAATCTAACATGTATTCAACAGGAAATGACATCTATTGCACACCCTTCCTAGATACACCCCTTTTTTTCCAAGGAGAGGGCATGTTGCCATGGAAACCATGACTCTTAATGACTGGAACCCACCATATTGATCAACATCTTAAGCTGCAATAGGTATCATTTCTTAATGAATAAATGTTAGAAATGGACCACTCAAGTGAGAGGATAGTGAAAATGTCTGTTTTTCTTTTGATTTTGTCGATTCCATTACCATGGCAAGTACAACAGTTCACTAATAGATATACAGTTGTGCCTGTTATAGGTATGAACCTACATACCGGATGTACATTCTGCTGTAGGTACATTTATTCTACTGCCTACTTACAGGGGTATTTATAGCCCATTTACAATTGCTACTGAGAGTGTATGTAGTTGCCACCTAAATTCTATGTAGATATATAAGCCTACATTCAACATTCATATAGCCAGTGTGTTTACTGGGGTTAGGATAAAGTATAGGTGAGTTTTTAAAGGGTGGCGATCATCTTTGGATCCCATATCAAGAATTACATTTTTTTTTTAACATAAGATTGTTTATACATATGATTTTAAAAAGTGAAAGGAAGTTCAATGTTTACGGTTTAGTTTGTCCAAAGCAGAACTCTAATCATGGGGCATTCGGCATTCTTACATAATTAGAATACAGTCCAGATCACTCTAAAGATTACCAGTTTATGGCTCTCCCACTGCCAACCTGCTGGTGGCTGCCTGTGGTTGGCATAGGTATCCAGTACAAAACTCTGCTGACAGGTGGCAAGACATTCTAATCCCTTAAACACCTGCTTCAACCTGTTGGAATACCAGTGCCAGTGGATCCATAACAGCTCTCTCAGACTGCATACGGTACAGTTTGGGCACATCCGAGACTGGTCTCAGACTGGGCCAGACTGAACTAAGTTTAAAGTTTAGTCTAGGATAGAAATAGAGCCTATGGATATGCTGCAGCAATGCTATTATTTGGGTGGTTGGGGGGGTCATGTCTAACAAGCTCATACTGCTTGTAGTATCAAGTCCACAAATGGATGAAGTGGTACAAATGTTAAAGATTGGAAGGTATGACAGGTATACTCACAGTGGCTTACACCCTTAACACATGTACTCAGTTACCTTGCCCCTGTTACCCAGGTACCCTAGGCTCTGCATGGAAAAATGATCCGGGATCCCGTATTATATTCTTAAAATGTGGGTACAGTGATCTAATAAGAAATGGTCCAGCCCCACTGTAGCCCTAGTGGCGGAATTGGGTACTGGTTGTAGGCCTCAGATTTAGGTATAGTGAGTTTTGGTAATGTGAAACAAAAGGAGGCATTTCTGAAACAACATGACCTCTTCTGTGTAGAGGTTATACGACAATACCTGAAACGAGAAGAATTATACCGAGAGTATATATGTAATGAAAAGGATAACTATCTGTGACATAACAATGTTATGCTGCATAGTGCTTTATATTACGTGTATATACTATTTCAGTTGATTGATTGGTTGATTTCTCTTAGTTTTTTGTGGGTTTTTTTTTTCTTGACAAATCACGCTTTTCAGCAATAGAATTGGAGCAACCATCAGTCCTCTTTCATCTAGGTACCAAATTAATCTACCAGATTAAATCCACTCCTAACACCGAGCTGTGTTAGGCTGTCTCACTATGATCAAAATTTAAACCTTAGTTCGGTGGCTGGATTTTGAGTTCATGAAGTCGAAATGCGAAGATATAGATCGTGGAACTAAATTTTCCCATTAATGAAAGAAAAGGTTAATTTGAATGCGAACTTAAAGGGAACTTAAATATTGGGGAACACCGCTCTGGTGCAAAATCACATCGTTTATAGTGTGGACAAAGTCACCTGTGTGTTTATGATTTTATTTTTTAAAAAAAGGCCAATAGTGAAATAACAAGTTTCTTGAAACCCTGTTGCCTTGGAGCGTTCAATCACCAGGTATTCTACAGTATTCCTTACTGTGATTTATTATTATGACTTTTAATTTAATTGGTATCTGGTAATTTGTAGAATTGACCATCAAATCCCATCCCTTGTCGTGAGTCCCTTCATTTGAATTCATAGTTCCCGAGAGCTGGCCTCTGAGTACTCAGCAGAGGCATGCAAGAGATGCTGTGCACTGCTGTCAAGTCGGCAGAGTAAGCATGCAGAGCTCTATTTGTCACTACTTCCCGGACTATTGCCAGAAAACATCAGTATTTACGACATAAACATCCAACTTAAGAACACACAATTTTGTACACCATCCACACTAATGGACAATGAGCAATATGCCTTTTCTCTAATGAATTAAAGAGTAAAATCTCCTTTCTCATTGTCGTAAAACGTTGCTTCTGACAAGGGAGTTGTCTGTCAATGTGTTAGCCAGACAGTCTGGGAACACACTGGGTAAGGGAGTCCATGGATAATTACAATGAAAAGTACCATTTCTCGGCCTCCTTCGCCCCCCTGAAGTCAACATATAAGTAAGTATTACACTCAATATGTTTTGAGAGCTTGATCTCATTACATTTTAGATTCCTTCAAAATTCTACTTCTGTTTCTTGTCTAGGAGGCCTGTTCCGCTACTGTGTCTGTAGGTGTAAAACATATAATATTGAGTTGTATGCAGTGGTGTTAAGACCATGTATACAGTCAACATGGTGCCATGCTTTTTCATTCTTCTTGTGTAAAATATGGTAGTATTTAAGGTCAAGCTGAAAATGGCATGTGGCACGCTCGCCCGGGTGAGAAGTTCATTTGACTATACTACTTACATGTGCTCCTATGAGAAGTAGTAACATACGCGCGTATTCAAACAATGAACTTCAATGATGGTAAAGTAGATTGCTTAAGACAAGAATGACTAAAGGAGAATTGAATGTATACCAGGAGACTAGCTGTGCTATAATTATATCTGACTGCCTATAGGGGGTAGACTCAAGCGTTCTTTATACAGTCCGATATTCAGTCAGAAAATCTGCCGATACTTCCCACATTACATGTTTGTATGTTCAATGTATCTGCCTGTCCACACATAGGACAATTCCCTGGTCGTTAAAAGTCAAAGCAGTTTGCTAGGTTTTATTTCAACTCTCTATGTGGAGATGATTAAGGCCTAAATCTGCTACTCCAAACATACCTTCGTCACATATATGCCCACATGTGATTCTATTGAAAGGAATTAACTAACTATTAAATACCCCATGGCATCAATAGCTTTACATGTCCTTCGATCTAGAATAAAATAACAACACCGACCCCTCCCAACTTCCTAGTAGGCCCCTATATTAAATTTGTAGCAAACCATGCCAATTTTAGGCCTAATAGTCAAATGGGCTAGGCCTACAAGCCAAACATAAAACCTTCGCTGAGGACATCTCTTCCTGATATGGTTAGACCACTTCTTCTATCGGACCATGGGCCATAGGTAGAGCATGTGTGAAGCTGTTGAATACTGTGATTTGATTCTACTTGATCTAGACTGTCTACTAGTACTAGACGAGCACCCACACCTCCCACCTCCCCTCCCCTGGAGGAGCACGTACTGCACCACAGCACCGCCCTACGGCCACTGTCTGAGTCACTATTGATTTCTGTGGCGGCCACAAGACAGATACCAGCTGCTACAGCTAGAGGCGCTACCCGTCTCATTGGGAAAACAACTTTTGTTGTTGTCGTGTTGTCTTTTATTTCAAATTATCAAATGCAGCATTGGTGGCTGTCATAGAAACAGGGTGCAGCCCTACGTAGTTTCTATATAAATGTGGCAGTAGAAGGCCTTATAGTGACGTCCTAAATCTTCCCATATCTTACGTCTGTTTCTATATTGAATTAATACTGAATGTTAAAAAAATATAGAGCTCGTGTGTGACATCCTGCTGGATTCATTTGAACATAGCATCCATGCAATTTCCAAACCGCGATTTCAGGTAGAAATTAGAATCATGACACAATAGCATTTGGCGTCTACAATAGCACAATTGTATGTGTGTACTTTCGGTCAATAAAATTCTTCAACAACAACAACATCTACGTATAGGCATATAGGCCCTTCATCTAGAATACCGGAATATCATAGGACTATTTGAATGGCAGAGAATAACTTAATTCATCAAAGAGGATTAGAACAAGTCTAAATATCTATCTTTAGCAGGATGTGTGGTCAAAATGCATGCAGTAATTTAGGGCCTAGTATTAGAGCAGGCTGCTGCGCCATCGTCCTCCAGCTACTCTGACAGCAGCAGTCAGTGGCCACTGGCAGCAGCACCAGCAGCATTGCTTATGAAAATGGAGGCAGTGCAATGTTAATGTGGCCCTGTTCCGAGGGGGCGGGTTGGGGACGAGTCGGGTGATCCTGTGACGAAACAACACCCACCCACCCACCAGCCTCAGCCTGGACCCATGAATGGTTGGTCCCCCTGTACCCCTACAGCCATGGCGCCTACCATGGGGGAGGACTCCTGACCAGGGTCAGCTAACTGGGCTGGTGGTTTCCTAATGATAGCTCTGACACAATATTCCCACATCAGAACAAGGAGACACACAATAGAGTGAGCCTACACTACAGAGCAGCGACTGGCTGCTGAGGATTGCTAGCTGGGGAGGCTGTTTCGATACGGGAGCTATGAGAGTCACTGACGAGCAAATGGAGTAGCTCGGGCTGAGGCAACGGGAGCAGCTCGCCTGCTGGGCGGCGAGAGGGGCGAGGTTTGGAGGACTAGGCTGACAAGATGTCTTATGTTCAATGTTTGCCCTCCTACCCACATCAGTCCTACAAGTAAGTATTGGCCCATGAGTGTTTAGTTCTATTGATCAGTGCGTTGGTGTATGGGGGTATTGGGCATTGTTAACAGATGGTTTGCACACTATAATAACATCCCCTGCCTGCCCCTTCAGTCAGTCAGACATAATTATCCCGTTACTCTCCTATCATTAATTCTACATCCTCCAGTCTGTGAAGCCTTCCACATTTCTGGTTTTACACAGACTGCGACACAAAGACCACCATATGTACTTATCTGCTATATTTGGGATAATCTGGTAGATGGGCATTGTATGACACACTGAGGGCATATTGCATTGTGTGATTATGATTGCTATCCATATTGCTATGGATAACAGACGTCAGATGACTATGCGATATTCAGGATATGACGTAGACAATACTAGACATAGACCAAGACAACTACACAGAACTGTACACCTATAAGGCTGCAGTGTTGTGGATTGCTGATGTGGCAATATTCTCAATGAACCTACGGTAGATCAAGATGGATTCAAAGGGAGGAAGGAAAGTAACTTGATACACTGGCCTTTCTAATGTGTAGGATCCTGGTATGGGATCCTAATCTTGGCCTATATGCCCAATTCCTGTACAAGTCTAGCGTTCAACATACACCATTTGTTACAGACCTTTGCCTTAAAATAGATCCATATCCCTAGTCAGGTTATTGTGACGTGTCCGTTTATGATTTAGCACAGTCTTTATAGAAGGAAGTAAGGCAATATTTTACAACAACTGGCAGTTGTTGCAATGCAGTTAAATAGTTATTATGTTCCCTGCAATATATTGTAGATTTAGCTTCCTGTCCATACGGGAGGTATAAACATCTAATGTGTGGGATAAACACCTAATATGGGGGTAAGATGGAACAGAGGTAAAAGAAGTCAAACACGTTTACACAGACACAATGAACACCACATAATATACTTATCTGCTGTATATGGGACAATCTGTTGGATATGCCTTTTATGACAGGCTGAGGGCATATTTCATGGTATGATTATGATTGCTATCCAACAATCCAACATATTGCATTGGTAAACAGACGTGAGATGTGATATTCAGGATATGGAGCAGATTGAAAAGCAGTCAAATACTTTGGAAGAAATATTAGTTAGGGAATAACTAATATATTCCTGTTATAACACAGAAAAATCATCCGTCAGCCACCTGACAACACATGAATAGTAATTGTAAGTCTAAAGGTGAGATGAAGTTTTCTGGGAGTGCATTATCCATCTAGATAATGCACGGTCAATCAGCCAAGCAGAACGCAGTATTAAGGATAATGCACTATGACTTTACCCAGCCGTGTTATAACACTCTTTAGTGTTTACTGAATGACTGGATGGTGGATCTTTCAAGATGTCCATTATATTGGCTCATGTTATTGAATAAACCATATAGTTTCCACAGTCAAAAATAAGTGGATTATTAACTGAGAGTAGTATAAGGCAGATTTAGATATTCATTTCATTGTTCCACTTACAAGTTCTAGCTCATGTTCACTCGGTATAAATGAGGGTTTCTACCATGCGTGATATATATCATCAGAAATGTAATTTTGTTTTACAACTTTTAAAGCTGTTTCATATAGTGTAATGCCCGATTTGTCTAGATTAAATCGATGTTCAGATTGTGAAAGGTATTAAAAAAATAACATTTTCTTCAATCGGGAAAAGATTAAAACATATCACAATCCAAAATCCTTACTTCCAACCAATGATTAGACAAAGGTGCCGAGAATTGGTCGGCACTGAAGGTTCTTGGTGAACCTATGGGGCTCTCGTATTCTATACTTGAGATAAAATGACGTAAAATGTAAGATAATTCAGTGGCGGCGGAACTGGGGGGGCAGGGGGGGGCACATGCCCCCCCATCTCTCATGTTGGGGGGGCAAGACTATGTTTTTGTCCCCCCAACTTTTTCCAGAAATATTGCACATATCAGCACATTTACCATTGCCCCATTATAGGGTCTACCATTTTAATCAAATACAGCCTTCAATAATAGTCTTAGATCTCCCCAAAATGCACCATTTGACCTCTAAATCTTTCAAAATTTTCCATAGGCCCTTAGGAAAAGGGGTCAGGAAACTTGTCTTTGGTAGTCCCAAGCGGGGTTCCAGGAACTAGACCACTAGTCCTGAGGACTATATTTTAATCCCCAGGACTACATGTAGGCCTATCTTCACAGTCTCAATGGTTGCACACCTTTAGTCTTAGGGACTAGAGGCATAGTCCAGAGACTGTGTTTTTAGCCTGAGGACTAAACAAGTACATTTTTAGTCTTTTGGATTAAAAGTCTGAGGGGTATATGTCTGAGGGGGTAAATATCTAAGGGGTGACTGTCATGGGGTTAAATGGCATGTGTGGAAAAGTCTGGTGGTAAATGTCCAGGAGGTAAATGTCTTGGGGTAGAAGTCTTAAAATCCACTGGTAGATCTGTGGTGACTTCCCCCCTCGAAGGTCTATATGAGAACAAGTCTTACACTCGGAACCAAATATCAACAGAGCCCATAGAAGGTGTCGTCTATCCTGAAAATGTACCAGAATGCACATTTTAGCCTACATATTTTCAAAATTTTTTCTGGGGGAATCTTATGCTCATAACCAAATCTTAGCAGAACCTACCCTGAAAATGCACCAAAATGCACAGTTTGGGCTGTGAATTTTCAAAATTTTCCTGGGGGGAAGACCCCCTTCTTACAGCACCACAACTATGAACCCAAATACCGTTCTTATTCCAATAAGAATCAATATACAAAAAAAATCAATGCACCCCCCTCCATTTATTTGTTTATCATCTCTCCCCATTTTGTTCCCAAGGCGTTGCTGGGGGAGGGGTAAACAGTAAACCTATGGGTATTCCATACCTCCGCGATACCTCCCCCGGTATTGTGGAGGTACGGAACACCCACAGGTCTACAGAGTAGGGGGGGGGGGTCATGGACCAATATCTGACCTTTGCCCCCCCAACATTTTGATGGTTCCGCCGCCCCTGAGATATACTGAATGTGACATTGGGAAAACTATGTCTAGATATCATAACTTGGGCGTGGGACCTCTTATAGTATGTATATTTTCATTGTGATCATAACGACTCTGGTTTATGAATCGGCGCATGTCCACTATACCTTGTATATCTAGATTTGACCTCATGGGTGCTATCACCTGACATGGCAGTTGACAGACATTGGTAGCATCAGTATACTGATGTTGATAATACTACTGCTAGGGAGTGTCTGTATATGTTTATCAGGTCTGAATAAATCTGAATAGCAATGCTTAGTGTCTGATACAAGCGTGCGACAGACTCATGATATAGTTGTCCTGCCCACACAGATCAGAATTAAACAAACAGCGGCTGCACACGTTTTGTTTGTGCCATGCAGAATGAGGTGGCGAAATGATATCTAGTACTAGGCTAGACACAGGATGTGATGTGGAATCCCGCCACCATTAATTGTAATAGTTAGAGATAGGGAGAATGGTTGATATTATTGAGACGGACATTGGACAGCAGAGGGAATATTCAGATCGGCAGCTAAAAGCTAACACTGAGAAAATATTCTTACTCACATGAGTCTAGATCCAGACTCAGGCAATGTCGCCAAAATGAGTATTATTTGAGACTCAGCCTGATCCTTGGATGTTACTCAGGCAGATCCTGAGGCTGATTCTGGGAAAATACTCAGGATTTGCCTGACTATCAATCAGGTCACAGCTGGGCCTATATATATATATATATATATATATATATATATATATATATATATATATATATATATATATATATATCTTCAGCAATGGCCCATTGGACAATCCGCTAACTCTGTATAAGGTCGAATCCCACGACGTAATTTTCGCTGAAAAGTTTCTGCATTTTAGCAACCTGTTGCAATTTGGTGTTCTTTTTGTAAATTGTAACAGGTGTAACAGCTACAGGGAGGTATAAAGGCAGGGAGACCCTTGCAAATTGGATGACAATTAATGATCCAGATAATTAGATATTTTTTCCTTGTTTAACTGAAAAGTTTCTGCAATTTACAGTATAATTGGCATGAGTCAAAATGGAGGGGTCACTCCAGATATCTATTAGATTATGAACATATGATTTCATAGACTATTGACATGACATCCTGTGAAATGTGTGTCCATTATTGCTAATCAACATTAAAGAGATGTATTTGATTTATTGTCACCATTTGATCTAATATCAATAATAACAGTTCCCTAGACATAACATGTGGAGTCACACCCCCAAAATAAAAGTTTGAAGGCTGAAAAATCACAGCAGTGTGGGCCAAATTGCAGAGATTCATGGCACATTATAACTCACAGTGTGTTTTGAGACAATCTTAGTACCTGCAATAACCCTTGCAATTTTAACTATGAGCAAGGATCACAATTTGCAAGAGGCCATAATTGCAAGGTCTTTTGAGTGGTTGATTGCATCATGGGATTCGACCTATAGTAATTTCAACACTTCTGCCTCTCCTGCAAAACTTGAAAAATGCAGATACAACCTTCTTGCACTGAGGCGACGACGTGTAAGTGGAAATAGACTGTCCATCGTGCAGAGTTGGGAAATCAGATAGATGTATGCTGTATCTATATACCTATCTTAGTTTCAAAGCATCGACGAGCCATCCGCTGCAAGTGCCTCGATCAATACCCCTTATTGGAAACCTTATGTTTGTCTAGAGAGAAAGAAATGTACAAATCTTGAAAGAACTAATGCAGTATGAAGTATTTGCTCAAGCTATAATTGAAGAAACGTCCCAGAACTAATACGGTGTTCCCAATAGGATTATGCCTGAACTCGTTAACCTGCAGACTTCACATTGTGGCGGCGTATACTGTAGTTCGCCAGGGCACTTAATAATACCTGCGAATTTACCACAAATAATTATGTTCGTCCATGACGTTGCCACATTTCGAAACGCTGCCCTGGAAATGTCACATTTTAGAATAACACCAGCAACAACACCTTTGCGTGAAAGGTTTCAACCAGAAGAATGGTTGTGGTTAGGCTTTAGTTTGAGTGTTTATGGCAGTTTTCCAGCACACATTAGACGAGCATCACAGGGATGAGCAGATATCGATGGTCTAAGGTGGTGCCAAGATGATAAATTCCACATGAGCGATCACTTTATGCTAGACTATATAAAACACAAGTTTCTTTTTTAAAGCACAGAGAGCTTATTTCAGGAAAAAGTTTTGCTTGCACTAAACAAGATTAGCAGGGGGCAACTGCCCCCGCGCCCCCCCCCCTCTAAATCCGCCACTGGATTTCATTGTCTCCTTTATTCCCAGGATTTAGCCAAAATAGGGTCTTAATCCAGGGGCGTGCCCCCTCATTTTTTTAAAAGCATGGGTCCGCCAATGGAAGCAACCATGGATGCATATACTTCTGCTAGCAGGAGATGACCTTGCTAAGAACACACACAGGCTTATAAGAATGGATAGTGATTGAAGACCAATGTTCTCCCATGGTAAGGCGCTAATTTTAAGAAATGCCCATGTTCCCTCTCCCTACCATTTTGTCATCTTAATGTCCCCTTTATGAAAGTTCAAGTAACATGTTGGGACCATGTCAATAGTGTCAAAGTCCCATGTGCATCAAAGGAAATGTTCATGCCATGATACAGTAATTTCCAATAGTCTTACTCTCGATATTCGACTTTCTGGACATGCCTGGCTCCACACAGAAGGCTAGACACCAGACATATACATTTGTATTATACAGTCGCGATATCTCAGATGTAGGTTGCTGATTAAATTTGACTTGGGTGACTGCAGGTGAGGTTTTAGACCCAGGAAATGGGAATACAATTCTGTCAAACCTCCTGCCCGTCTAATTTCACACTAAAGTTGACTAAACAAATGTTTTGCCATTAGCATCATGCTTGCTACCAAGTTGTTCTTTTATGTCTTTTTCTACAAAGGACTCCGTCAACATTTACAAAATATGATGGCTGCATGTGGATGGTTGTGATTTTCATTACTACCATTTTGTGCAGATGTTCCATGGATTAACCGTATAAATTAATGAAAACAACTACTTCATGTTTTGCTAAAATATGGAATTTACTTTATATACACTGACTCATGTCTTTGACATAGTTCTATGAATACACATTTATTAGTTCAATCTTCTTTGTAATATATGCCCTTAATGAACACATTCATGATCTTTGTGAGAGTAATAGAGTATTTTATTCACTAATAGCGTACCCAGGAAATTGTAAACCCAGCTCTAGCTGAATGTCAGGATTTCCCAGTGGTGGGCTTTGAAGCAACCGATATACTTCCGAAGAAATTACAGTATATGTACACTTTTAGCAGTATTTGAGTGAATAGGAAAGGTGAGATAATGCTAGCAGCCCTCTTTTTGACCATTCCCTGTTCACATAATGCGCATCTTAACCACCTAAATATTTGAGTACCCCCGGTAATAATACTCGTAAGTTTAACAGATTATACACCTTGTAATCTTTATATATACAAAAAAAAAACAGTTTGATTGTACCATCCGCAGTAGCAGCGGAGCCGTGAGGGATGTTGGGGATGCAGTCCCTACACTTTTTCAGGTTTTACTATAGATTTTTTTTCACTATAGATTATACTGAAATATAGTAGAACTCATATAGCTCACCCCCAAAACTTTTTCAGCTGCTCCGCCCCCACTGTAATCCCCAATTAAATGAATAACTAAATTTCCCCAATATTTCTGTTCTATTTACAGTAAGCTATATCATTTCCCTTCCCGTCACTTATTAGCTGCAATTTTTAATTGCATTTTGTCACTGCAATTGACGGCAAAAAAACTCAGATGTAACAAACAATGCAAGCTGTAATTATTCAGATTTCAAGGTAACGTCAAATTCCACCGAGTGGATAACTTGGAATGTACTGAGAAAAAACACACTAATCATAATGACGTAGGTGCAACGAATTCTTAACACAATACTGGGCCCAACATCCCTTAAGTCCAATAAAAGTCAATATCATCGCAGTTGAGAGTCCTATCTACTTTTACACACTGCTTGGCAAATACGTGTACAGATCTTGTCAGTACAAATATACTGTGAGGTTTCTGTGTCACATTGTAGACCGCTACCAATTTTATGAAATGGCTTTGTGATGTTATCACAATCAAAACCGTTTTAATAAAGCTGCTCAATTGACTTTTGTGCAGTTATCCATCTACTGTCTTAAAATACGGAAGTTGGTCTTCCTTGATGGTTTTAACTGATTTGACTCTGGGATTATCCCAATATGACAGTTCAATTTCAAATGGAGTGTGTCCTTCATCAGTTTCTTTCAGCAGTGATTAAGTAGTCACTATGGCCATTTGAGTACAATAATTGATATCAAGTGACAGGTAAACCCATTAAGTATATCACACCCCGTGTATAATTCGGCCCATAAAATACAGTTCAATTTCCTCAAGGGACTTTCCTTTAGTTTCCGGGACATAGAGATACACGAGGAAGGTGCCCAAGAGTGTTGCTACACAGAAGAATCCGTATCCACTGGCCTGACCAAAGGTGTTCACAAAGCTCATGAACTGTGATGTAATCAAGAAAGAAACCCCCCAGTTAGAAACACAAGAAATGGCTGACGCTGCACCTCGGACCTTGACAGGGAATACCTCTGACATGAGAAGCATCGGAATTGGTCCCCAGCCAATAGAGAATCCAATAATGTAGAACATCAAAGATCCTATCGCCATCCACGTCAGGTGTGGAATCGGTGCAATGGCTGCCCAGTGGTAGTATAATGCCATTGTGAAGCAGGATACCGCCATGATTGTTCCACCAAGGAACAGGAGGATGCGGCGCCCAGCTCTGTCCATCATGTAAACTGCTCCGGCTGTGGCGACCACTTGGACGGCACCAATTGCAATGGTAGCCATGATGCTGGAGCCCTTCAGTCCAGCACTTTCAAAGATGGACACTGTGAAGAACATGACAACGTTAATGCCTGATGCCTGCTGGAAGACCATCAGCATGATTATCACCTTTAATGGACGAAATGCTTCAGGCTTGAGGAGGTCAGACATGGAGAAGGTATCCCCCTTCATGGGCAGGCCATCCTCTATCTCCGCTAGCTCTTCCTCCACGTCCATGGTGGACCTCAGCTCCTGGAGGGCTCTGATAGCTTCTGCCCTTCGGCCCTTCAGCAGGTACCACCTGGGGGCTTCTGGTACCCTTGTAGCCAAGGCTACGACAGCAATGGGTGGAAGGCAACCAATCAGGGCCAGTGAACGCCATTTGAAGAACATTCCCAGAGTGTAGACAATCAGAATTCCTATGGTAATGCTGAGCTGGACCCCTGAACCTAACATGCCTCTGTAGTATTTGGTAGATGTCTCTGCCACATACACTCCCATGGCTACAGTGGAGATCCCAGAAGCCATACCAGTCATCAGTCTGCCAAGAAAGAGAAAGTTTGTGGATGACGGGCCTGCCATTGTTATAAGGATCCATCCCAAAAGCATGGGAATGCTACACACAACGAGAGAACCCCTCCTTCCAAATTTCTCCAAAGACCAACCAGCTATTGGACAGCCAATTACAGCCCCTGCCGTCATGAGGGCACCAAATGCACTGGCGCCCTGAGAAGATATGAGGTTGCTCTTCTCCATGTCAGGTATGGCAGGTGAGCTGTATCCTATTGTAAAGCCAAATGCGAGCCCCGCAAGGTAGGAACAGCTGGCTGCTAGATACATGACTGCTTCTCCTGGTTTTATGTTGAGTGATATCTTGCTGTGCAACCTAACCATGCCAATCGCAATGGTTCAACAGCCTGCAAATAATTAACAGACAGAAACCACTCTCAGAAGAAGCACGCCTAAGCAAGTCTCATTCACAAGCTTATGTAGGCAATCAATAGTAGGTGACACCAGCTATCCTCACACTGCCAACCCACTGCCACACAAACTTGTGAGTCAGCACTGCTTCTTTACAGCAGCAGTCCTCTACTGTCGTACAGTGTAGGTGTCTGCAGGCCTTACTCACGTTATAACACGGCTTGTGGCAAACACACAGCAGGTGTATACTGTCTGTTATTGCCACATCACAATATGCGATGGTCCCCGATGACAGGTGCTATCACTACAGGGACTCGTGTGGGACACGTCGCAAACCAGCAGAGGCTCTTCGATCCTCCGCTACAAAAGAGCTCCTGTATAAATTGTGCATGCATTCGTCGTTCAGTGCTGCCCGTAGTGGAGCAGGCCCAGCGTACCAGTGTACAGTGTGACCTAGATAGGGAGCTCCAGCCTTCTCCCTGCGTTCACGAGTATCAGTAGTCAGGGGTATCGTGTCCACTCATAGGATCATCGGGGCCTGCTGCCCTTAGCCTTAGGGAGTGGATATTTTTTGACAATAGAAGGGGGGGGGGGGGGTGAGGTGAAGGGCGGGGGTTGGTGGGTTGGATCGGTATTGGATTGATGTGTTGCGGTGAGTACTTGAATCTCCCCAGTGTGAAGGTTTATTACCGCCCCCCCCCCACCATATGCCTGTACTACGGAGCCCTGGAAGTGACATTTCTTGTCTTTATATAACCTCAGGTGCCTTATATATACTAACTTCGAAAATCCACTTTGGGTAAATCTTATGTATATAGCTATGCCCGGTAGCTATGGTTATACTTAAGAAACCCACCATGCCAAAGCAGAAAGATATGCTTATATTTCTCTACATACATAGTTAACTAAATGGCGCACTGTTATGCAAGGAGCACTATAGCAAGGAGCTCCATGGAACATGTACCATGTAGCTATATAAACAATGGAGCTCTAAGCCTAGCAACATGGACCACTATTAAGGTTAGAGCCCCATGGAGCTGGAGTATGGAACTCCATGAAGTATGGAGCTCTATGCAACATAGAGCTCTAATGCACCATAGAGCACAATGGGAATGGTGACCCATGGAGCTATATGGGACATGTCCCAGCATGGCACTCTTTGGAGCTAGGAGTATTATGAAGCATGGAGCTCCATGCCCCATTAAACACCATGGAGCATGCCGCTTCATATTCCATGGAGAATGGAGCTTAAGCGCTATAAAGCATGGAACTACCTGGAGCATGGAGCACCATGGTTCTTGGGGCACTATGGCGTATGGAACACCATGGAGCTCTATGGAACATGAAGCAGCATTAAGCCACATGAAACATGGAGCAGCATAGAGCATAACTCTCTTTGGAGCTCCAAGCCCCATGTTCCATAGAGCTTCATGAGGCATGAATCACCATGGAACTCTATAGAACATGGAGCATGGCATACCATAAAGCATGAGGGTCCATGGAATGTGGAGCTCCATTGAGCTGGAGCTCCATAGAGTATGAGCTCTTCCCTACCTGTTACTGGGGCTACTTATAATAACATTTAGTCCTGTCTTATGTATATAGCTCCAGTTATACATAAGAAAAATACCAGACAGAGAAATTGCTTTGTCTTATGTATATAGCTCTAGTTATACATAAGCTCACCAAACAGAGAGATTGCTCTTCTTATGTATATAGCTCCACAAGTTTATACATAAGGAAACACTGAGCAGAGAGAAATGTTGTGCTTATGTGTCCCTATATACATAATTAACTCAGTGGTGGAGAGAGTGAAGGTGATAAAAAGCAAGGAAGGAAGGGCAAGGAATGAGAAGGCAGGGTGAGAGAAGAGAACAGTAGGAGAGATGGAAGTAGAGAAGGGGGAAAGGAAGGATGGATGGACCCTTCCCCTCCCTCCCTCTCCCTTTTTGGCTAAGCTCTAGTTGTTCCTGTGCCTGTCTTTCTCTTTCTCTCTCTTTCTTCTATATTTCTCTTCCTCTCTTCCTCTCCCACTCTTCCTTCTCATCTGTCTCAATGTGTTTCATGGCCTCCCTCTCCTCCTTTAACCCTGGCTAGCTTCCTCCCTCTATCCATCCTAAACCTGCTCGTTCCAAAACTTCCTCTTCTCTCTGACCAACATCATCCCATCCTTCCTCCCTCCTGCCTCTATTCTCTCCTCCCTCTCTTGATTCGTTAACCCCCCGCCCCCGCCTTCCTTTCTGTGTACCCATTTCCATGTCTCCCTATAGCCACCTACCTGTGTCTCCCCTTCATCCCCCCAGCTCCCCCCCCCCGTCCCCACAGACGGAAGATGGGAGAGCATTGCAAGAGGAAGAAATAGAGAGAGAGAGAGAGAGAGAGAGAGAGAGAGGAGCGAGGGAGGGGGAGAGGGAAAAAGAGAGAGTGAAGGAGAAAGGGGAGTGGTAAGAGGAAGAGTTCACACAGTGGCAGTTGGACAGAGTGGGGAAGAGGGTCAGACTTCTGGGATGGATGGACTTTCCCACGCTGCAGGAGCTGTTCACACTGGCTATTTATAGTAACATACTTTAGTGCCTCTTATGTATATACCTGTGGTTATACATAAGACACACATCCAGACAGAACAGAAAGTATGCTTATGCACCTTGCTATTTATATATATAAGAAATGTCACCTACAGGGCTCCGTACTACGCTAACAACTCCCGGCCCACCTGGCATGAATGACTCGCCCGCCGGGATGACTCGTCCCTTAAACGGTGCCCTTATACTAGTCAAGGGTCGTCAAACAAGGGGCATTTCGAATGAAATCAACATGTCTCCTGTTCACCACTAGGCCTATTCCTTAAAAAAACACTTTTGATGAAAATTTCAATATATAAGTAGGCATTTTAACACACACATAAGGCTTACACAAAATACCTCTAAATAGGTTGATGTTACCCCCTTCCTCTTGTTCCAATATTCTCTGGATGAACCAATATATTCCATTCACAACACAAATCGATGATGCATTATGTCTGATGTACCGTGCACATATACTCACCTGGTATCTTCTTTTAATAGACGTTCAATGTACCCGTATTACATAATAGAGTGATGTAAGTCTTTGTGTAGGCTCATTCACGTTTTTTTCTGTCAATGCTTATTAGTTATATCTATCTAAGTTGTTTGCACACATTAGATTACTCTGATATAACTTTCCATTTCTTTCAGACTCACCCATGATGTAAGCCTGGACAGTCTTAATGATGTAGACAATGACATTAACCTCTCTCCGGAGTACAAGCCCTTTTCAGGGTCGTGGACAAATACTGGCCCGAATCATACTGCATCGGGCTCCGACCACATAGACAATGACTTCCACAATACTCATGTCAATGCCAACAACGTGCGCAACACCGAGGCGCATGGGCAGTCCACTTCCTGGGCGGCCTGTCGCACGACCAACGGCCATGTGGACGACTGCATCTCGGAATATATATCGTCACGGACGCCGGCGCATGGAAACACTGCTTGTAGTGGGCCTCGTACACCGGCGCACGGAAATACTGCATGTAGCGGCACAGAACACTTGCAGCGACAAAAAGGCGCTCTGGGCCTTAATGTCGTTTGTAAAACACGTCGCAATGAAGAAGTGCACAATTTGATTGACAGCGACGATGTTAGCGCCACCAGAAGGCGCCACCGGACGGCCTCAAGGTCACGGTCGTCTGCTTCGAACTCCCCGGAAGTCGCGCGGCGTTGTGTTCCTCCCGCTCAGGCTCAAAATCACAGCGCCAATGGGCGTCCGTCGCCGGATCCGGATGTTGGCCCCGAGTGCCCCCGCACCCTGGAGGACGGAAGTGGTGACCTCTATCGGGGTAGGAGGAGTACTACCCCTCAAAGGTCACTAGAGGAGGAGCTTGCACTAGCAGCACAACAGCGCCTGTCCAACAAGTCTTCACCGGAGGACGACCAGGCACCTTCCCGCTCCTTCTCCCGCCAGGACAGTCGCGCCTCTGACAGCAGCTACAGCGACCACGAGAACTACAAGAGGCAATCGGAGGTAAGATATTGTCATGTTCTTACAACCCAGGAAGCAAGGATACATTGGGCCAATGTCGGCTTATATCGGGCCAATGTCGGCTTATATTGGGCCAAGCATGGCCCAATGCTCCATTGCTGATTGGGAATCGATGTCCAATCATTAGACTAAGGGGTACATCTTTCGAGGTTGACAAACTGTCGGACGCTCGGGATCCTGGCCATGGGACTCGCCCCCGGGACACGCCAGGGGTCTATTTGAGAACAAACAACGATTTGCCCCAAATTTGAGTTCTTGAACGATCACAGAGTGTACGATCAGTAAATAGACATTGTGGTACAAAGTGGACGATGTTGAACTATTAAAATGGCTGGAAAAGAATCTTGAGTTATTCAAAACTACAATTGAAATAAAACAATTGTATAAATTTGTATTCAAGCCCTGTGCAATGCTGTATATATTAGAGGATATATTTAGTCAGATTCTGTGATCTTAGTGGTATTTTGGTGATCGTAGAGCTATTTGGCGATTGTTGGTTGTTTTGAAATAAACCCCAGGGCTGCATGGATGACGACTTATGGGCGTAACGTTTCATTGTACGATCTGGCATTGCAGTAGCAGCGGCTTTTGATTGAGCTAGCGACGAAACAATAACCTTGCGGCCATTCCAGAGGAAACCGTTATAGAAATTAAAGTGTTACGCCATGTTACTGGGTACATTGCGATGGTTATACATGCACTTTTATTTCTTGATGTAATGTAATGTTCCCGTATACATGGTCTTTGTCTTGTATCTGTTCATCTAAAATATGATATGACTGGACTACAAATAGACAGTATGTAGGCTATAACCTTACGCCATTACCGTATGTATTCCTCCATGTGTAGAACACTGACAGGGGCGGATTTAGAGGTACTTAAGAGTTTACCTAACTTTTTTTACCCTAGAATTTAGCCAAAATTTTCAAAAACCTTTTCAAAATCCTGGATCCGACACTGGACTGTTATGCCCATAGTCCTCTGTAGGCCTCTATCGCCAGATTTTATATATAGGAATTGTATGGCCCAATCGGCCAACAGGCCAAGTGGACTATGGATATTGGGGATGATGTTAATTTTGAGTGGGCTGAAATTAATCGAGTGTCATAAAATAGCTTTGGAACCCGGGTGTCGATAGCAACCTCTCCAAACATATTTTAGATCATTAGTGTCCATGGCTCATTTAATCAAACACAAACACTGTGCCTGATGATTGATCGGAGACTTAGCTGGTTTAATTATTAGCCAAGGAGAGAACTCCAATCTATTCACTGCGGTCCTTCGAGGGCCAACTGGTACCCATCTGATAGGTGTTATCAGTAGAACTCGCTGGTAATAAGCTCCAGCAATGGCCGTGCCCATGTGACAACCTGCAGTTAGGGACTTTGGGTATGACAGACTTAAAGGCCAATCTTAACCGTTATGGGCGAGTGGCCTGAGCACACTGGACGAATACATGTCTTTTTGCTACAGGATATCACCTTGTGTTCTGATAACGTAGTGCATTGAAAAGATAGTAAATCCTGACTCTCTATACCCCTGGTATGTTTTATGTGCCTCTACTATATACACACTCCTGGATCTCTACAGGTGTTCATAGGTGATGGTCTAAGTACATTGCAGCAGGTCGTCGAATATAGACTATACTTTGGATCAAATTTTAGGCTCCAAAATATTCAAATAAACTCTTAAGTACATCCGCGACTGCTCTGCCGAATGCTGGTGTTGTAAAGATACCGCTGAAATTGTTGTAGATCCGTGTCCAGTGTTTGCTTTCTTTCTGGAGATGCTGACATTCTAAAATATATCCCGATATAGGAACATCATACTGAGAGATGCCAAGCGGATGGGTTTATGACATAACGGGGGGGGGGGGGGGTCATAGCATGGGAGGGGGGCATAGTACAGTATATTGTAATGATATATATATATATATATATATATATATATATATATATATATATATATATATATACACACACACACATACATACATACATACATACACACACACACACACATATATATATATATATATATATATATATATATATATATATATATATATATATATATATGCCTGATATATTGCGACCAGTATACATGTAGTAAACACATTTAACTGAATATCATGAATGAGCACCTATTTAACAGCTCCCCCAGGGAAGACTAAAGGGATTTCCGGGTTTACGTACATGATCCTAGTCATGCATAATTAGTTCTTGTCTGATCCCCAGGGACAAAACCCTGGAAAGCCTCATCCTTTGTAACGAGGGAGTATGGCAGGCTGAATCCAGGGTTGGGGAGGGGGGGGGGTTAAATCACCTGCGGCTGACTCAGATCCAGGCAAGGACATGAGCTGTACTGGGGGATGTCTCCGGGATGCCCCCCCCCGACACCCCCCCCCCGACACACACGCACATTTATTCCAGCCCTGCAGCCTCCGCATAGTCCAAACCACCCTTCATCAACCTCAGACATCGTTAGAAGTCTTCACCGATCGATTTCTTCACACCAGCTCTCCTTCTGAACATTGCTGTCTCAATGTTCACCAATGCGTCTACCCCCTCATATATGATTACGGAATGGTTACTTGAAATTGAGCACAGTTACAGCCGCGACGATGGAAGGAGGGCATGGGAGGAGGGGTGCGAAAAAGTTAATGTACACTACCGATGATGTGATTTTGAGTGTTTTTTTTTCTTTATCCTTTGGAAAGGGGGGGTGTATTGCCAAGAAAACAAAATAAATATATAAACCCAGGCATGACCACCTATATATCAACGAATATGTATGTTGGATCCCCTGGCACATGGTGCGACCAGTCTATTGATTAGACGTCAGATAACGCCTTGCTAATTAGGGAACGTTCAACAATTATGTCACTGTTATTTAGGTATTTCAGGACCAACCCACCCCCTTGTCACATATAGAGGAACTCAAAGACCCCCACCCCCACCCCCTAAGCAGTGACGTAATTGTTGAACGTTCCCTTGAAATCGTGATGGCTATTTCCTGTAGGTCAGACCGCTCAGGGCGCTAGAAAATATGGAAAATTGCTGGAGAACCGGAAACGATCCCACTGGCGGCGTTGCTATTGTGACGTCAGCGCAGAGATCCACATTAGATCTGCTCTGGCAGCCCTGGTCTCCGTTATCGCCGACCGGACGCCATTTCTTTTTTCTTTTTTTTTTTGATGAACCTACATGTCACATCCAAAGGCGCAAAATCGGTCGGAATAGTCCTAATCCGACGATTTGTAATATATCAAAAGTATAGAAAAAATCGGTCGGATTATTGCTAATACCAGCCCATTTACTCCTGTGGAACCAACGCTGTCAGTATGGGTCTGGGAGGGCGAAGATTGGGATTGCTCTTGTGTAGGGTGCACGTA
>OX439037.1:35841167-36163667 GCA_949317995.1 Acholoe squamosa | reverse complement strand
GCAAATCGCAAATGTTTCTGTTATAGTGCTGACGAGCCCTTGGGTTCTACACCTTCGAGTTGCTGGTCTCAGTAACGTCAGGGAGTAACGTTAATGGTGATGTAGGAGAAGGGTCTGCTGCCGGCACAAGATGCTCGGCGTCCCTTTGGCGGGAACATAGCACTAATCTAATAACAACCAATAGACGTATCTTAACTCTAAGCTGGCTCTCTACTAGAACATCACTAGACCCATCTGACGAAGAAAGATTCTTAGGGAGTGATTATTAATTAACAACAGGGGGGTGGGGCTGGTGGGTTTGAGGGGGGGTCAAAATTTTTTCAACACCTCTGATGGGGGGGGGGGGTCAAAATAATTTCACCTGTTTTCAGTGGAAAACCCCGCGTGTTACTAAAGGCTAAAAGGGGATGTTCGCACGCGATTTTTGTCCCTTATGGGGGGGGTCGAAAAAATTTTACCCCCTGGAGAGGGGGGTTGAAATTTTTTTCACGCGTCCGCGCGCAAACCTACCAGCTCCCCCCTGTTGTTAAAAAATGATCACTCCCTTAGGGATAAATGGGTATAGACAGTTTATATATATTACTTCCCGCGGTGCCCAGCCATTAAAGGCGGCGAATCACGTTTACACACGAGATGTTGTAGGAGCCATGTTTAAGTAGCACTATTGGGTGGGTGGGACTTCTTTATATTGGCCATTCCGGCAAGAAGTTTAGATACTATAGGAGGGGTCACTGAGAGCATAGTCTATGTGTAGAGTGTGACAGGCCACCCCCCTCTACCCCCTCCCCATGAAATTAGGTACCCTTGTGTCTTCATTGTTGATTTCTATAGAGGATTAGGTGGTTTATGGAGCTGTGGTATTCCTATATCAGGGTGATACTAAAGGGAAAGAAGGAACCACCTAGACCAGAAAATCCTGCTGAATCCAAATTTTGTTATTATGATTCTCAGAAATTGACTAAAAGTACCCAAAAATGAGATTTGATGAAGAAAATATTTTAAAGATGTGCAAAAATAATATTCAAAAAGATGAGAAGTCTTTACAGACACAAAATGTAAACCAGAGTTAGTAATCAATGCACATGTCCAAATGTCTGTCTGTCTCCTAATCTGACAAGTATTCTAACTGTGCATTACTGTGCCTATCTTACATACTGCCTATCCCTTAGTCTACCTATCACTCATACTGCCTATCTCTTGAATCCAAAGCATCTTGAGTTAAGTAAGACTATCTCCCAAAAGGCCTAAATACTAAAGCTTACTCCTCACTTTACCTAATCTTCTCTGGTCCTAGTTTCCCATAGTTTACCTATCCTCAATCTGCCTATCATTCATCTTACCTATCCCTCATGGTGACTATTCCTCAGACCATCATTTAAACTGTATTGTTCATCTCTTTATTTAGGCCCTAATGGTTAAGAGTACATTGCTTATCATGTCTACCATTTTGATCCTACCTATCCTTAACCCTTTAAGGGCAGAGCAAAAATTGTTGCCCTGGCCATGGGGACGGCCTCTGAAAAAAGTATAGTTCCTAGAGGACGAGCCTATTTTCAATTCCTATACTAATCCTATATAATGGGCGTCGACTATAGTCGACGCTAGGCCTGTCATGGTGTCAACTATAGTTGACGCTAGGCCTGCCATGGTATCGACTATAGTCGATGCTAGCCCTCAATGGGTTAATGATGCCTATCCTAAAGCCTACCTATCCTTCATTACACCTATCCCCCAACTCTGCATATCCCTCATATTTGACTTGCATATCTGTCCCTATATAGCACCCATGCATGTTTTTTACATTTGCTCATCTTACAAGGTACTCACTGTGTCTATCCCTCAAACTGGATATTGTTCATACTACCTATCCCCCTGTTACCAATCCTTTTTAATGCCTATCCCTCATGATATCCATATGGCTTTCTTACCATCTCAGCTCAGTCAGTCTAACCCACTCTCTCTCTACATATCTCAGCTTGTGTTCAATTTCTTCCACCTGTCTCCAGGTCTATGCCTTGTGAAATATGTCTATCCCCCATTATGCCTATCCTCCATTCATATCATTATATATGTTAACTGAAAGATATGCAGCATGAATGATAGGTAGATTTATGAATAAGGTGGCCTGTAACCAGTATGTTAGGTGATAGGTTGACTAAGAAATAGTCATCATAATGAAGGTTGGTTGTGATATAGGTAGGTTAAGAGAGTTGAGGAGTCAGAGAGCTATATAGAGAGCATGGGGAATAGGTAAGGATGGGTAGCAAGGGGGATAGGTAGTATGAGCAATCAGGAATTTGAGGAATAGGCACAGAGTACCTTGTAAGATGAGCAAACTTTAAAAAAAGAAGACATGGGTACCAGGGACAGATATGCAAGTCAGATATGAGGGATGTGCAGAGTTGGGGGATAGGCACAATGAGGGATAGGTAGGCTTCATGATGGGCATTATTAGGGATAGGTAAAATTGAAATAGTAGACATGATAAAGAATGTACTGTTGACCAATAAAGGCTTATATGGCAGAAAAAAACAGTGCAGATTCAACATGAGGGTCTGAGGGATAGTCACCATGAGGGATAGGTAAAATGAATGATAGGCAGATTGAGGATAGGTGGACTAAAGCAAAGAAGGAACAAATAAGATCGGGTAATGTGAAGGGTAAGCATTATAAATTAAGCCTTTTAAGAGATAACCAGATTTAACTGTAGATGTTTTGGATTGAAGAGATAGGCAGGACGAGTGATAGGTACACAATTAATATGCTGTATGTGGGATAGGCAGAGCAATGCACAGGCCCAGAACTTGCCTGAGAGACAGGCAGACATTGGGGTATGTGGATTGAGGTATCAACTCTGATATACATGTTCTATATTTAAAGATCTCCAATCATTTTCTATATCGTTTTTGTACATTTTCAAAATATTTCCCTCATCAAACATCATTTTTGGGTACTTTTGGTCAAATTCTGAGAATAAAGACCATCATTTTTGGATTTAGCAGGATTCTTTGGTTTAGATGGTCTCTTCATTTCATTTAGTATCCCTTTCATGAAGATACATGATAGCTCCATAAACCCCCTTATCCTACATAGGGCCCAATACTGAACACACAAGGTCACTAGTTTCATGGGGGGGGGGGGTAGAGGGGGATTGGCCTTCACTATAGGACTGTATGGACTGACCCATCCTATACTGTACTATCTTTGATTCCGGGCTAGAACATGAAGACTTTGTGGCAGCAGAAGATAGCGGTTAAGGGTGTATCCCCAGGGGACTGTCTGATGGTATGAAGAGTGATGGCGCTGCACTAGCCTATACCTACAGACCACGCCTTATATTGGCCACTATAGCTGGTCTGGAGCAGGTTCCGGGGACACCCACTGATAAGAACTGATAAGATGGGACCAGCATGTCCCTGGAAGTGTTTGTTAACCAGGGACAAGGTACCCATCATGGTATGTGTTATTAGTGGGTTTTACCTCAACCAGCAAAATTCAAAATGGCGGCTCCACTAAGCCTCCACTCCATACTGAGTCCTATAAGGGTTACTGTCGCTGAGATGGATTTCTATTGACAACTCAATTGAATTACAGGCGGTAAATAACAACTGTTCTCTAGGCTGTTTGAAGACAAAATTTGTGCCTCAGAGAGAGAGAGAGAGAGAGAGAGAGAGAGAGAGAGAGAGAGAGAGAGAGAGACCAAGCGACTGAGACTTATGACAGGAGCGACAGAATTAATTGTGTAGTCTAGCTACATGTGTATAGAAATGATACAATAGGACCTCAGCTAAGTAGTGTTATCATATCGTACACTCAATTTCTCAAAAGAAAAAAAGGATTGTAAGTCACAGGATAGATCAAATGTAAAACTGACATCGTAAAGCGCACTACCCATTCAGGATATTTGGCATTCTCCTAGTTTAGGTCGCTAAATAATGACCATAAAAAAACGTTTTGGTCGCTAACAAAATTGTGAAGGCAAAAAAGGATAGCGACCAGCTTTCAGTGACCAGTTTTTAGCGACCAGTTTTTAGCGACCACTTTTAATGACCTCTGTGAGAATATGGGGACATTGTGGGCTACATGTCAATTTTACAGAATGAAATTGGAGTATTATTAGGGAAAAACATACCAGTTTTTAGTGACCAGTTTTTAGCGACCATTAATCTTGTATTTATGTATACCTGTACACAATTATAAGAACCGTTGTGTGAGTAGTTATCCCAGTAATAAGCGGTTATGTCATTAGCTGACCGACTAAACCCCTCAACTTCCACTGGTTATATAATGAAATACAGGATCGCATAAACTAATAAATACCATTATAGCATACACACACCACTCTTAATTAGGTAGGCCTAAGTAGCAACTTTACAGATACAGTTGCACTGTTGCATATGGTATCCAATGTTGTAAAGGTCACAATTATATGTGTATAGGGTTTTGTACATCTGAAAGGGAAGCCTTTTGGGCGTTGGAATACCACACATTATAGAGCAGGAGAAGAGGATGCAGTTGGCGATGAGCAGTTTAAGACCCGTGGGAGCACTCCACTGTCTCCTCCACTTTCATGGTCTGGTCCAAGCCGCTGCTGCTGCACTAAGTGAATGGGGTCCCATGTGAATGACTCATGACTTGTAGCGGTACAACATGGTCATGTCTATTCATAGATGACCCGGGCAAGAGTGGGAAGCTATTAGTGAGCTAAATTGTGCATCACACAATGCTGATGAAGACAACACAAATGACAAGTTATTTTGGTCTCGCAAACATAACAACAGTCTCGTTTGTTGTGCCGAGAAAGGCGTTATGCTTGGTCCTATACATCATTTATCGACGCTTATGTTTCCCTTGGCGGTTGAGGTCATGGCATCCTATGGCATCACTATATGGGCGATTCTTCCCAAAAGTCCCACTTTCTAGTTTTTGGCGTCCTTTCGGCTTTGTGTGGCTGTGGAATAAAAATGATCTAACCAATATTCTTATTTCTGTTTTTGTTTGACGGAAAACACTTGGAACTTCAGAAAAAGGGCCAATTTGCATATGTCGGACCAATATTTTTGGAGATAATGATCCAAAGTTGAAAAATGGCCCAAACTGGCCTTTTTTCGATTTCCACCTCATTCCAGGCCTTATACCATCAAGCCAAGCAGTATGCCACCACCATATTTTCACTTATTCCATAGTGGGGGGGGGGGTCCTATCTAACATTTTTATATGGTTTGGGTGATATGTCTTGAATTTTTTTTTACCTTAGCCATTCTTATAAGTTAAAATAATGTTGTTAATGGGACTGATCAAAAGTTTAAAGCTCTAGATGGCATACAAAAAAGTTGCCTCAGCATTCTTGTTTATACCCATAGAGAGGGTCTATATAGGGGATTTTCTGGTAGAAATTTGTTTTTGCTTACTGATCTTGTTAATGTGACTGATCAAAATAATTTGAAGGTGGTTTGTAACACTGATAGGGCTAAGTCAATGAATAACTGTGGTTAAAAAGATAGAATAAGGTCCTGGCTTTGACTTTAGGCACTTTTAGTCTATCTCAGGCCATTGTGCTACTCCTCAGCTGGTGCAAAGCATTCTTTTTGGTACTTCAGGCCCTGTTTTCATTCTTTTGCAGTTGATTTTTTGGCATATTATTCACTATTCTTATGGTTTTCTGTAGTTATGATACATCTTCCATGTAATTCTGATTGTTTTATTCTGTTAGATTGCGGCTGGGTTCAGTAATATTGGCACAGAGAGCACTTAGAGCTGTAGGAATCATTTCCATCAGTCATGTTAACGAGAATCTAAAATTGTGTCCTGTCTAGTCATTATCAATAAACTTTTGTTCTTTTAGTATCGCTATGTTATTTGGGATTTTTTGCCAATATCCTGACATGGAAACACATAGATTTGACATTAATTTGTATGATTTATAGAAGAATTCATTTTGATCAATCGTGTCGGAGTCGAGAAAAGTGTGAAATTTATTTTCCAAGCGTCCGCCAAGACCCAAGATGGGTAGATGTTGTATATTTATTGGTCTTAAACAATAGCCCAATGCCTTTTGTACCTGTGTAAGTAGTACCATTATGATAGGAATGGTATAAGAGCTTCTATGAGGCCTTTTTCTATGTATTACCACTCGTTAACGTGACTGATCAAAATCCACTAATCTAGGGATGGCTTTTGGCTACTGATCACATACAGAATGAAAATTGGTGAATGATGATTGTTTAAGCAAGTTTACATATTGTCGATATAATATATTGATTTTCATGCTTATACAACGAGTTTTAAGCCAATGAGATCAAAGTTGAGTATACATGTGTGTTAGAAATTTCAGAAAAATGCTAATCACCGTAAAATGTGACATGTCATAATTTTCAAAGTTTATATGCCTCAGATCTATTTTTTGGTACACTTATACTATACTGTTGTACTGGTTCTGGACATCCAATTTAGTAATGATAGGGCATTTATTGTAAAAGTTGTATGTATTATAAATTATTTCTATCAGTCCCATTAATGAGAACGTATGGTTTTGCAACGAGTGTGATAAAAACTGACCCCCTGGGAGTTAATGACTTGAATGAACCTTTTCATGAGGCCAAGATATAGGGCTATCAATAAAATAAAGTCTTGAAATGTAATGCTGAGTTTGTCATCTTGACCCCCCTGACCCCTAAAGGTGGGACATTTGAGAATAATGACCCATATGCACGTGTTTTGTACGACCAACACACACGAGACACAAACTCATTGTTGAATTTATTAGAAAATAAAATGGCCATGGGGTTTTGTTGTTGTTATAAACAACATACAATATATAGCATCGTATTACATATTATATATCTCCACTTTAGGGCCACCTATGAGCATGCAAACCCACGTACAGTGTCTTTACAAATTTACATAAACCTATTGAGCAATCTTGTCTAGACTCCTTCAGGAAACATTCTAAAATACCCTTAACAGGAAATTTTAGACAACGATTACAAACATCCATACCTGATGTGTCTAAAGTAACGATGCAGATTACTAGTGTGCAGTGTACCGTGTGCAAGAATTAGATACCCAGAGTCAGCAGGTTGTAAGTAGGCCATGGAATTGGGGCTGAGTGTCAGGGTCTGTTGCTGCAGAGGCAGTGGTTGTGGCCAAAACTACATGCAGACATACATCAATAATTGCCAAAGTACCCTTGCCCGAATTGACCAGGTGTCACCATGGAAACCTTTATCTAAGAGTAGGTATAGAGCATACAGGTGGCACGGGATCAAATACCATGAGTATGTTGTTATAGATTAGGCGTACCACCAGCCGAATCGTATAGATTAGTCAATGATACGGTTGTATGGGTTCACGGGATTTCCCGGTGTTAATTACCGGTATCTTTAGACCTATAGTTGTTCCATACATCATGCAAGAGTAGTATACGTACAGAACAAAGAAAAACAATTATAAATATGTAAAATTAGTACGAACCATGCTGCAGTAATATAGCCTGGTCCATCGGATTGTAGGTCGACCTTGTACTTATATTTCGCTCGTGGTTGCAATCATTATTGCATATTGTGCCTCATACTCTAATTAATGTTCATAATTACTTTTGCATCATGTTATTCTCATTACATGCTACATGTTCACACAATAACTAGTGCGACTACCTGTCAGCAGGCTACGAGCAATTGTATTTGTGAAACATGGCCTATAATGGTCTAAGTTATCTACATGCTTTCTTCTCTGCCCAGCAAATTGTCGTTATCTGTCGCCATGATTGGTCATCAATGGTGACTCCTTTCTGAGTGATAACTCACTGCGTCATCTTTCACCACTGCGTGTCAGTCTCACATGGCATGGCGATTTATCACAACAGTCGTCAACATGATCTCACTCACTGCGTGAGTATGTGCCACCCCTTGTCATCCCTAACAAAGCATGGTGACTTATCACCACCATCGCCAACATGGATCTCACTCACTCCGTCAATATGAGCCACTGTTTGTCAACTCTCATTCAGAATGGCAACTTTTCACCTGCATTGCCACATGGCTCTCACTCACTGCGTGAGTGTGTATCACTCCTAGTCAATCTTCTCTCAAAATGGCGACTTATCACCACCATTGCCAACATTGGTCTCACTCAATACGTGAATTTGTGTCACTCCAAGTCAATGCTCTCTGAGGATTGCATCATCTGTCACTCACTCTTACTCACAGTGGCAACTTATCACCACCATTGCCAAAGTTGTTGAGACAGCACCACTGTTCAACATGTAGCCTATCTAGGAAGTGTGGGCATGAAGTATAAGTCCCATACATATCAAATGTGCTTTGTTTCACACTGATTTCCATGTAATAATTCAGAGTTAAATCAAACAAGATTATATAGAGAGAATATCAATTGAATTTAGATAGAGGTATCTCTAAAATGAAAGCAACTATCCATAAACACCTTTTCTCTGGTTACAGGAAAAATACATAGGGAAATATCAACATGAACACCTTGTCTGTGGTTAGAGGGAAGATACATATGGCAATACCTTCTCTGGCAAAACATACTTTGATCTGGCAGATGTGAGGCTGCATGATTACCAATGTCGATGATCATGAGCTTTTCATCTAACAAGGTGAGTGATCACCAGCATCGCCATCACTGGTGAGTCTGAGTGATCACCACTCTCGCCATCCATGGTGAACCTATGACGTGGTGCGCGTTTCCTCTAGCGAGGTGAGTGATCAACCGCCTTGCCATCCCTGGTGAGTGTGAGTCATCACAATCCTCGCCAACCGTGGTGAACCTGTGCTATCATGAGGTACGCATTTCATCTAGCGAGGTGACTGATCACAATCCTTGCCATCCATGGTGAATGTGCATTATGACGTGGTGTGTGTCTCATCTAGCGAAGTGAGTGATCACTCATGTCGCCATCCCTGGTGAGGATGAGTGATCACTCATTTCGCCATCCCTGGTGAGAATGAGTGATCACGATCCTCGCCATCCCTGGTGAACATGTGCTATGACGAGGTGCGTGTTTCATCTAGCGAGGTGAGTGATCACCCGCGTCGCCATCCCTGGTGAGTCTGAGTGATCACCATCCTCGCCATCTGAGGTGAGGCCATGTGATCACCACCATTGCTATTCCTGGTGATCTTGTGCTATAGCGACGTCGTGTTCCATCTAGCGACATGTGTGAGCCACTTCACACAGGTTGACGAGGAGTCACGACAATTTGCTGGGTGTTGTCCTGCCATGTTGACACATCACTTAGTCTTCAGTATTCCCCTAATTCATTAGTGTTTTGGTGCAATTGAACATATACGGTACATATACATGACATTGTATTATATATGTATGGTGTGTTTGCAGGATGGAAGTGATGGCTGTCAGAGTCAACGTTCGGTGCGGCCTGCGGCCCGGCGGACCCCTCGGAAAGGTCGACGGCCGCGCAAACTTCCTGAGATCCCGCCAAGTGCCAAAGCCAGTAAGTATATACACCATTGCCATTTACCTTATATATCCGGACTCTTTCTCTCAAAATTGAACCCTGTTGGGAGATAGGGACCAAGTGGTGTCTCTATCTGCTAAAAGGTCCCTATCTCACAAAACTTTTGTAACTTATGCAGGGTCTATATGACACACCTTAATCACAAATATATTATTTAGATGTCACCAAATATAAAAACGTCATGCCTGTCCCAAGCATAGAGAAATATCCCTAGGCCTCACAATTAATGGTGTGCCTAAACATACTCCACTCCTATTGATCAGAATTATTCTTATTCATTAGCATCGCATTGGCTACATTCTGCGTATATTTTGGGTGATAGGGATATTTGAAAAATGGGGGCCGCATATCTCATCACTTCATATTTGATATAAGACAGTGGGCGTTCAACACAGGGGTCTTATAGTCATATCCCTTTACTTCACATTTGATATAAGACAGTGGGCGTTGAAGATCTGAAGATTTACGTTATGTAGAACCGTTGTGTATACGAGGCAAATGTTCACCATGTAACTAAAATAGAGGCAGAGAATAGTACGACTAGTACAACAGAAAGTAAAGAGATCTAATGAAGGAAAAGGTGGGTGATAAGAAAAAGAAGGGTGGTGGAGACTTGAGAGCTAGAAAGAGGGAGAGATCGTGTGTCTATCGCAGAGAGAGTGAAAAACATATGGTCATGGAGTATGTAGATTATGCAGCTGAGCCCATGGGTATTAATTGATAACGAGGGACGGTGAAAACAAAACAGACACAACAGACAGCCCGTCACTGTTAATAACTTCCCCAACATCCAGTGTATCCAGATAAAACATTTGCCACCTCAAGCACACTATAGGCCTGCGTTATATATGAGAGACCCAGAAAAGGTCGCCGGAAGTGCACGTGGGAAGTGTCCACACAAGCTGAAGGTCAATACTGTCTCCTCTTTCGCACCTTAGTCTCTGCTACTATCTTGTTTTGAGGTTAAGGCATGGGATCAAGTCGACCATCATAGTGGGGGGGGGGTAGACTTAACCATGACACAGCTGGCTTAACCCCATTGCTTCTTTCACTTCTATGCATGGAAAAATATGCAGCAAAGAGAATGTAATGTGTAATATTGTTGATAATAAGGTATGTATAAATAATACTACGGTAATACCAATCATTACCTTAAATAACTACATAAAGACTAAATGATCACCATAGACCTACATAAGAGGGACCGACTAAAAGCTAATGATGACGGAGCATTTCCTTGCCCAACTATATCAACACCCTGTGAGTAGAAGAATTTCCTGTTATTTACCACTAACGAAGAGAAGTGAGAATCTTACGATGATTAAAATGATGAATATGAATATTAGGGGGAAAACCTCCAGAAACTGGTTAATCATCATGAAAACATTCACTCTCCTCCGTACATAATGGGAAGGTCTGATTGCCAACGTATACCAGGTGTCAAGTGCAGACCCACGATCGAACTGGGGTCTACCGCCCTTTATGGTGAGGTTTCTAAATGCACTAAAAATATGTTACGTCAGTGTTGGAAATGAAGGCCCTGGTACCAGTTTAAACAAAATAACAAATGTCCTCATGTGAAACAGCTTTAATATCAGCTGAAGCATGCACAAGCAGGCATTTACACCGGCTACTGCAACATTTCAGAAGAGTCACATATTAAGTTTGTTTGATTTCCACTTGGGAAGATAGTGTTGATGTAGTGATTCCCCCATTCAGACAGGAACACAGGCCATCACAGACAGTGCAGTTTCCTGAGTAAAACTGACTGTCAAAATGATTGTTGCCAGTTGGAAGGGTACACGGCAGCAAGTCACTAGAAAGGTTGTGCTTGACGAACGGGCAATGCAGCTCCTATATATCAAAGATATATAGGCCCCTTATAAGATTCCAAAACAGATATAGGGAATGTTAGGGAATAATCACACTCATCACTATAGAATCTAAATTACCCGACACTATCTACATATAGAATCTAAATTTATAATCACGTTATTCAATCTCTTTAATCCTACACCATGCACGGGTTTGCTTCTATGCCAGCTCGGTTGAGACTAACATCATTGGAATCAATACAGTCAAGCTATGCTTGTCAGTTCCTGTAGTGTCTTGTATTTTACCATACAAGTGCGTCATTCATAAACTGCCCTGATCTGACGTTGATGCTTTCAGGTCAAAGGTTATAAACCCTAGCCCCTCCCCCATGTGTAGGGAAGGGGTTAAGTGGTTTACACAGCAATGCCGTTATGGTACGCCTCTTTACCAGTAATCCCACATGTATTGCTGACGTCCGAAATTTACCAAGGGGTGGAATGATAAAATTATTAAATCATCAAATTTGTTTTGGAAAGACTGTATAGCCTGCAGTCGTATTCAGAAAGGGCGAACTTATATTCATGAAATACATTTAAATTGCTAAAATGTAGATCCAGCAGGATCGTATATATATATAACTACTCACCAATTGAGCCAGAGCAATCAGATAGGGGCTGACTTATTATGAGCAATCTAGCCAGCCGCTCTGCTAATTGCTCAGCAATAGAATCTGGATTCGTAGTGAAGTAATACAAACCATTTGCTGATTCGCCAAGTGACAATAAGTCCTTATTTCGTGCACAATATTGACTTAAACTATGCCCTATACAGGATCCTATTAATCTGATGAAGTTTAATATACATTATTATTTCTCCCCTATGAAAGATGTATGAACGTGGGTCTGCTAAAAGTCTAGAGTAACCTCATGATCCCAGCCACATAAAACACCTGCTGGGCCCTACCTCCTGCAGCCTCCCTAGCACCCTAATCTTCACCATATGTGGATCAACACGGTAAAAGGTACGCCCGCGCACCCCTTACTGGGGGTACCTTTTACTGTGTTGATCCAGACAGACTATTTAGTGTGCAACCTTGAGTTAAAATATTAGTACACAACTAGCACTGTTATCGATAAGGTCAATACGTCTAGCGATCTCGGACCAATATGTGATATGAACACCGTGGGTAGGCCTACTTTACGAAACCTAGGCCTGCAGGTGCATATTTACTTTATATTCTTCCATGCTAGATAAGAGCATTTTATAATCAAACTTGGCATATACTTACTCCATTACGAAATAGGTTTAGGGATTTCAATATGTATATCTCGAGCCTAAAACCACTCAAGATTTGACAGTTTTCTCACGGAAGTGTCTCATCAACCAATGAAATAGCTAGAAACTTTAGTCAAAATAAAGGGTTTACTCATAATTGACAAAACGTTTCTATGAATGACCCTGTTTTGCAACGTATATGCTGGATGACATATAAGAATCCTTCTGTTTCATTTGACCATATATGCTGATCTCAATATTCACCTTGAGGTTTTATCAAGTCATATTAGTTAATATCGTAGGCAGATTACATAATATTGCTAGGTGTTGGCTGCTTTGACACTATACGCATCATGCCGAAAGCCCTTGGCACCAAACTCTGGCTTTATCGACTCAGGCTTGGCAGATGTTGGGTGTCTGGATATTGGAGCGAAATTCACTCTTTTCGAGAGCTTAATCGACAGCAACCTTGGATTGAGAGTCTGGCATCTACCCACCCATCTTCTATTATTTTCCCCAAATAATTGTATGTTCTTTTCCTTGCAATCATCTACCATTAGATACAAAGTGGATATTTGGCAGATGTAACTGTAAGCTACCCAGCATTTTTTCCCCAAGGCCTTATCATAACTTTGAAAGTGTTAAATTGAATTAAAAGTGGATGTGTGTGTGGTATAGACAATGTAAGAAGGTTGGCCCATGGGAATAAACGAGGGTGGTGTGGATCAGCTCACTGGGTATTGATTGGAGCTGGTTGGAGGCTGGTGTCGGCACTCATCTACTCTGTAGATGACCCCTGGCTGTCCCCTCCACCTCCTGGCTATTGTCTTGTATAGTGTCCATATATGTATAGAGCTGAATGGTGATGACGGAGGGATGACGGATACTTAAATATCCGTATAACCATTACCACAGTTATAGATCGATAAAAAATAACAAATCATCAGGAGGTAGGGTGGCTGGGGTTAGAAATAGGCTAGATAAATCTTTTACGATGGGTGGTGGGTCTATATGAAGAATAAAGTTATTCTTTTGATTCTTTCAAATCATTTTATTACATGTTACTGGGCCTGGTAGGAAGGTCTGAAGAATAGAGAGGCTATAATTTTTATGCTCAGCTATATAGAGAAAGATATGGGAGTTTCATATATTATTGCACAGTATAACATTCGATAGATCTCCAACATACTGTCGTACATAGTGACCTTCAGCTCTTACATCCTGCCCATGGTGTTGACCTTTCAGAGACTGTATACATGGCACACATAGAAGCTGGACCCTGACAGTTAAGTGCTGACAGCTATGGCAGCCTGCCTATATAGCGAAAGCACCAGCGGAAGCAATATTTGGCTGTCGCATTGACCTACATAATACTATGGCGTCTAGCTATGCCTAGTATATTTGCCATCTATAGGATGATTCATAGTTGTCGCATGGCGTGTAGACATGCCAAATGTCTACTGTATCTTTTCAGACATGTTTTAATTCCTTCCCTGACATTATTTCTTAGTTGATGATTATCATAAAAAAAAAAGGAGAAATGATGGGAGAAATGAAGAGGAGAAGAATATAAGTGTTTGTAAATTGAGTATAGTTGCAATCACTGAGCTTGGGTAGCCATAAACGCCGAATGATCAGTGTCTAGATATGTGATGGGCATATAGCTTGAAAGGTGAGGTGGGGTTTTTAGACCCTGGAGATCAGCCAAAAGATAATGTCGGCAACAGTCTGGCCCTTTACCAAAGAGAGATATAGGGAAGTGGATACTCAAGCACGATGGATCATTCCAGTTTCAACTATATTCTCGCGTGTGCAGTGGCATTTCCAAATATTTATCAGATACAGCGTCATGATTCTATGAAAAGAATTATATAGGGCCTAAATATATTTATATGTCAAAACTTAAATACAATAAAATCATGAAAAATGTATAGAACTTCTTATCCAGAATGATCATCTGGCAATCCTATTCAGCCACAGCTGTGAGTTAACCCGAGGAGATGTATAACAGGTTGGTGGTGACTTGTACAATACAAGTCTCATACTGTGAGGTAAATGTAACCCCATTTGGCAGAGAAAGGCGTTTGTCATAAAAAAAGACGTTATTTTTGCGTTTACAATTAATTTCTGCTGATGTTTGGTTAACACGATGAAAAACAACGTTTTTCTTTACGTTCAAAACAAGTTTGACCTTCTATAAAATGATCTGGGTAAAATAAAAATGTAATATTGACCCAAAACATTGGCAAAGGTTTTCAAATAAAAGTTTCTGAAACCTTTCTTATCCTGACAGTTTCAACATTCAAAAGACATTTTAAAACTTTTTTTCCACATAAGAACACGTCTTTTACAAACGTTTTTATCAAAGCCTTATCCAAAACTTCTAAAAGTTGTTTTATTTGACACAGTAGAGCAGTTACACCTATAGTCACATCACACAGATTTGGTTGATTCCAGGTCTGTACTTGGCAGAAATTGACATTTGAAATTGGGCATCATGTGACAATAAAGCAAACCTGAAGTTTGCCTAGACCAGCTGACCTAACCTATAGAACTATAGGAGGAACAGGTTCTTCTGTGGGAAAAGAAGCGTCACGTGCAAGTTGTTTTTATATCTAGTATTTAGTGACCTTTCACCTCTAGCTGTAGCCTTTGTGGAGTGAGTAGGCCGTTGGTCTATTTTCTTTCTGTCCTGAATATTTTATAACGCCAGTTTGGTATGGCCTGGTCATAGCAGCAGAGGCATATATATGTACGTAAAAATAAGAAGTGGTAAAAGAGTAACTCATGCTTACTAAGATTATTCTTATCCAATAGCTAAAACAATGGTGTCTGAGATCAGCTATTGCTTATGTAATCATGGACCGAGGCCAAGTTGATGTGCCTATAAAGGTTAAGGACTCTAATTACTTTTGTAAAATCGAAAACGGGCTCTGTTGAACAAAGGCTATATCGGTAGAATAAGAAGAGCTTAAAAGACAGGTCTCTATACTCCTCATTGAAGATGAACCCGGGTATGTTGAAGTCGTATTGGATGGAAGGGATAAGGCGATGCATTGCCGTTAAGGCAGACGACAATTTATGCCTAGTGTGGGCGAAGAGAACACCTCACCGTTCCCGTGCGTCATAGCGTCCGGTGGGCGCCTTAATGTAGTGTCGGGCTGCTTGTTTGCTTCCGCTTCACCAGTGTAACCAGTTGCCACGACAAGCCGAGTATTCTGGCATTGTCACAGAGCAAATAATGCTAACCAGTGTTATTGTAGAAAGCCATGTAGCAGGATTTTACAATCAGGAAACGCTTATAATTTAAAACTCCATCTCATTGTTGCTGTTTTTTTTGTATATATGTGTGTGTTTCCCCCATTTTCCTCTTGAGGGAGGTTATAGGCCTATACCTATAATGATTATGTTCTGTAGAAATTAACTGACCAAAGGTTATTTGCTAGTGACCGTACCATTGGCTCATCTGAAGTTTAACCCTCTTCCCCCCACCTTTTGCTCCATACCATTTCTCATTTTATGACTTGTTTCAGCTTCCATATTCTCAATAGATGTATATATCCAAATACTTTAATAGCGGTAAATTCTGGGCTATTTGGATTTGTAAGCCTTGTGTGTCAATGATGAGCACGAATATACATTGGGAGATATATCAGATGGCTGTGATGAGTGAAACACAAAGGGTTCATAGTCCCTCCTGTATGTTGTGAGGCCGGTCAGGTAGTAAATACATTACTGTTCTGCTGGCAGGATTTGGAGGACCTCTGGGTGTTGGGGTGATGGTTCTATACTACGCGTGGGCGACAGACACCAGCAATAAAATTGGGTGTCGCCCATGGAAGTGTTCTTGCTGCTTGGTAAACTAATTATAATTTCTGTGGTATTGCATACATGATCTCATTTTAGCCCACATCTGTTAGAACACCTTATACATGTATCTGTGTGTACATATTGATTTCCTGCTCACTGAGACAACTGGTGTGATGTTGACATCATATAATTATATTCAACACGTACGGGTTGAGGGGAATCCGTTACCCGGGCTGCGATGACAATACGCACTATGTACCATGGGCCCGCATTATAAAGTATAGCCTTAACAATGCCCCCATCCCCATATACTACTCACACGTGCCATTATAGACGTTTAGAGGTGTCGCACGACATCTGTAAATTAATTGAACTTGCATTTTCACTTCCACATTTAGACAGATAAAAACTTAATTGCTTTACTTGTTTTACAGGGGTGTTTTCAGACATAATATAATAGCTTAATGAGGTCCTAGGTGCATGTAAGACTATAAATATCTAACAAATTCACATATATGCCTACATGCACGGAGCTATACGTCTGGCCTTAGAGTATCCTTTCTGCTAGCTCCTCAGTGGTGAATGTAAACAAAAACACAGAACAAAGGGTGGCGTTTCGCGATCGTTAATGTTATGCAATGGAGCTCCGACTTATTACTGTTCTGCAATGAGACTGTCGATACCAATAAGACCAGCGTAAAAACCTGCTCATAAACAGAAAGAGCAGGTGTTATGTGGTCCTGGTGTTTGGAATAGGGGTATGATGTAACTTATTCTAGCTAATTTCCAAATTCCCTCCTGCTGTCCATTCACCTGATTAAACACCCCAGATGTGATACTCCTGTGAAATAGTACCAGGATCCTCGTAGACTGGATTCAATCCCTACACATATTCTTCTTTCCGCCCCCTGGTGCCAGTGCTCGATCCAAGAATGTTATATATAATCGGATAAAACACCCTCCTATTGAACGACCAACAACATATGGGAGATTGAAAAAGTATCCTGAGTGGCGAAGGGATTACAGTGGCGGATTAACAGGGGGCGCGGGGCCGCCCCTCCCCCTTTTTCCCTGTACTTAAGAGTTTACCTAACTTTTTTTACCCTAGAATCAAGCCAAAATTAGGGGCTAAATGAGGGGCGCCCCCTCCCCTTTTCAAATCCTGGATCCGACCCTGGATTGCAATATCAGAATCTCACCGAACATAAATCTCATCCTTCATACAAGCAAGCCGAGGGTTGGCCATCTAGAGAGGAAGAATATTATACGATATGCTCGTCATTATCTCTAGATATCCTATACAGGTCCTATTATCACACATATATGAGCTTTATTAATGACATACAACCTGTTCCCCTTTTGCAGCAGCAGCTACCATAACCTTCATGACCGCCAGTGGCGCTCTCAAGAGCTGCTCACTTACTCAGCTGAGTAACCTCCTCACCGAGGTCAGGGATAACAAAGGTCAGCACGCATGCGCCTTTTAGGCTCCCATCAACTACCTTCCGTTAAGAATCATCGTCGTGACCCCTGTATCTTTCCTTCTTTTAATCTCATGTTATACATCGCTGTGGTTCTACTGCATGTTCTTTGTTTGGAAACCTGAGATATTATTATCACCCATCCCAGACTTCCCAAACTCTTCCAGTTTCCTGCGAGTGATTGTATAACTGGTTCAAAGGTTTCTGTATTATCGTGGTTTTAAAACTATTCCTTATGATTTATGCAATCATATCAACTACTTATCTCAAATGTTGATCGACGTCACCTTGATATCTAATGGGCATTATAGTGAATGTGGACAACAAATCAAACACTTGATTATCAAAAATGTATTACGTGTACTTCCGATACTCATTAACAGACTTTTCATTTATTCATTATATGTTGACATGATAATTATTCCTACCTAAGGTAGAAATATACTGTAGATAGCGGAGTGATTTTAGTGAAACAAGATACCTTGTGCATGTTAGTATAGATGTTGCTTCATAATTTTGAAACTTGACTAATTTCCGACAGTGTCTGTAATATATAAAGGCCTGTAATATGATTTGACTGTTGTCTGAAGACTGAATTTTCGAAAGCTAGTAAAATAGGTATATACCTATTGATTTAGAGAGAGGCCAGGTTGATATCCCTTTAAACATTTTGTATGCCAGTATCAGAACTTTTTTGTAGTACAATACAAACGGATTTAATTTTGAGTCTATATGTTTTAATTCAAAGTAACGTCCCATTGACGGTTGAAATTAGGAGTGGTAGATTCTAATGCATTTAACATAAAATATATGGTTCTCTAATGTGAACCATTTCGGGGTAAAAAAGAAGATTTTCAAATGCCTCTGATCCTTTTGGTACCATCTACCCCTCCCAGGGCCCAGATCCTTCAGTTATGTAGGTTTTGTGGGGGAGGGGGGGGGGGTCATGCAGGTAACAGATCAGTCCCTAGAAGAAAACTACAGCTTTCAAATACTATAAAATCCTCTTTCCCAATCTTTTTGTCCATAGAATCCTTAATAACTGTCCGATTGAAAACTGTAAAGACTGCCTGATAGCTTATCGCCTGAACTCCTGTAGGACTGTGTGTGTGGGAGGGGGTACCCCCCCCCCCCCAGCTACGGTCCTGCATAGATTACTATAATACCTCACGTATAAACCCCTTGTAGATGGACCCCTGCTGAGCCCTACATGGTCATCAAAGTTTGGGCTGTGTCTTACAGGTGAGGATTTTGACTCCATGTGTCCCTCATATAGGATGGGTCTGAGTGGTGGTGCGCCTTATACGGGAGGTGTCATAGTAGGCTATTTCCAATGTGAGCCAGGTGGATATATAAGTTCTGATTAATTTAATTATCTCACCCAGTTTATCAAATATTTGTGGGAATATCGCCTACTTCTGGCCAACCATTGCACAGCAGACTTCGCCCTTTTGTATTTCAAGGGTCTAACTCTATTTCCTGGATTCCATTCTTAGTCTAAATAATTGTGAATGCAGTATACCATGCTAGTTCGTGTATCATGCATGTGTAAAATTCCTTTTCGAAAAACTGTTTATAAGATTACGTGCTTAGCCATAATGTAATAGCACATTCGATTGAAAGGGGTGCAATTATCCTAATTGCATTGCATTGTTGATGTGATGAGGGCAGCTCCTATAAATGTGGGTCCGACAGTTCTATATTATATTATGATAGATCACTATAAGTCATGAAAGCTAGACACATTCCATTCAGATATCTCCTGAACTCAAGAGACCTATCGATTCCAGAAAATGTGTCATTAAAGTGTCTTGAAGAAAATCTGTTTGCCGGCGGCCTATTTCATCTTGACAACTAGAATAGTGCATATGATGAGATGATTATCCGCATGATTTTAGTCAGATTACTCCTGAATTTTATTCACCTCCATGCACAGGCCTTGGATAACATAGACTACTTGATGCACTACCCCTGTTTTTAAGCATACAACACATTCAAGTAAAGCGTTTCATCAAAGTAAATTTTCTTTTATCTTGCAGAGACAGAGTTTCTTCAGCGTTCTCTGAGTTGTGTTGACCGTTCCTTGGCCGACGAACTCAGCGAAGCCGATCCCACATTAAAGCTAACCAATGAAATTTCCCCAGCACCTTGTCCCGCGAGAAGTGACGAGTCTTCTCCAGATAGCAATGTCGAATTCGAACAGCCATGTGCCAGGAATCGGCATTCTAGTGGTGGCAGCCAGAGAAGCACCGCCTCCAAGACGGAGTCTGAGAGGGATATCATGTCCATGAGTACCTCTACCATTGGTTCCCTTGGAGACGGTGAACTCAAGGTGAAAGCAGAGGAAACTGCACGAGAGACGCGGTTAAAACGTGACTTGGATGGTAACCATGACTATCCTGAGGACATGCCTGTTAGTCCACGCCGCGGCCTGCAGAGGGCAGCAGGGCGTTATACAGACGATTCGCTCCTGAGCAGCTTACAACGTGGGTGTGACAGCAATGATAGCGTCTACAAGGAGGAGCTTTCACCAGAGGAAAGACCAAAAGTCAGACTAGGGAAAGGGATGAGAAACGACAGTTTTGATATAGCATCAGGCACGTTAACTTTCATTCAAACATTCGGCCCCATTAATTAGTTTTGGATAGCTTCTTAGTATTTTTTTACATTATATATGGATGCAAAATACCCAAGTAAATATCCTACCCGTTAGCCACCCATTACAAAATCCGTATTGACATACTCGTATTAGATCTCCTCACAGCCATGGCCTCATTATCAGTTTTCGCATCAAACACACAATGACATCTAACCAGAATGGTTTTGAGTTTTAAAAAGTTGCAGGTATTACGACGACGATTATCAGAAAATAACTAAAGGTCTCCATATGGGTTTTGTGGAGGGTCTAAATAGATAATGAGATAGGCATTTAATACCATATGGTTGTGTTGGTCTTACAGAGCGGCGGTCGTCAGTATGCAGTTCTCTGTGTCTGGGAGTGGAGGACCTTGACGCCACACATCGTGGATGCCATAAATTCATCCCGCGTCATTCGGACGAACTCTTCATTGAGATCGGCGACCCTATAGCCGTACAATGTGAGGACGATGACCTCTGGTGTGCAGGTAGGTCATGCGATGATTTGCTGACACAGCACATATATAAAGCTGTTTCCTGGATTCCATTCTTAGTCTAATTGTGAATGCAGTATACCTAGTTCGTGTATCATGCATGTGTGAAAGTCCTTTTCAAAAAACTGTTAATGAGATTACGTGCTTAGCCATAATTTAATAGCACATTCGATTGAAAGGGGTGCAATTATCCTAATTGCATTGCATTGCATTTACAAGTCTACCAATGAAGTGGTTATCTTCTTTCTTGAGACACGTTTTAACCCAGTAATGATAATTTTCGTGTTTTTTTTATATGAAAGGTCATTGCAAAATTATGAATTGCTATCACGTAATTTGAAGTTGTTGCATTCATTCAGTTCAGCCGCCATTTGTGATTATAAGCGTTCCCTCTATCTGTGATGTAAAAACACATCACACACGAAGAAAATAAATGTATTATGTGATTTTTTGATAGGTTACAACTTGCGAACTACGAAGTATGGCATCTTTCCATCAGCATATGCCACCGATCTCAGCATTCTCGAGTTGGATGGTAAGTTACCCATGTCCATGCCCTCCAATGGCATATGCTGCGCTGTCGAAAATGATCTGTATGATAACGGAATAAGAAGTGGTTTTCACATAGCTTTCACATAGCTCTAGTTCATTATCTTGAATATGCCCGTAAAATAGCCCTACAACCCAGGAAGAAATTCCTCCAATAGCACCCACCTGACAAAAAAAAAGACATGTTCTGTTACGTGAAAAGCCAATATTTTCGGGTTTACAAGTTTTGACCACTCGTGTTTTAATGTCAAACAAAGGTATTTTAAAATATTCTCGATGTAAGACAAATGTCTTCTATAATCTTTCTTTGATTCAAACGCATTAAAGGTGTGTGTTCCAAAAGTTGCAAATAGAGCCATTTTTTCTGTCAAATGGGCATGTTTCCATGTACATGTACATAATTCATTAGCTCATGCGCCCTATCCCCTACTTGTTATTACAGATGGGTCCATGCGCCCCATCAAATTCATTCTGAGGTTCCTTGGGTCGGTTGAGGTGTCGTGTCACCGGGGTACGGAGGTGCTGGCACAGGCAATAAACAAGGTGAGATTTAACCTGATCAAGTCAAATTATAATTCGTGTGTATTATTATAATCTTATCTCACCAACAGCTACAATTTACTGACACTTTATCATTATGATGATTTAAAAAAGGGAAAACAGGTGATAAACTTTTACAAAGCCCAACATTCCATTACACTCGCTGTGGAGTGAGACCCACTGGTACATGTACATGTATTTTGTTAAAGGTGGCCCTCTCTCGAAGGCAAACACTGAATGCCAAACCAGCACCCGTGATTCTGTTGGAAATCAATGAACAGGGTGTGAAGATGTCTGAAAGAACTAAGGTAAGACTTTGCATATTTTGTCTTTATATACATAGGTATTGGCCGTAAGACCTGATATAATCTTTCGAGCAATGTGTTGCTAAAATTATTGCTAAAATGCATTGGAAATCATGGCCTTGCTATTATAGTTCCAAACGAATGACCCTTATTGGTTTTGTCAGTATGTACCCACTTGGCAATAAAAAAAAAAGTAATTATAAAATTGAAGCGATTTTAAAAGAAAAAGTTTGTTTGCTACTTTTACATGTCAAAATCATGTTATTCTAACCTAGAAATAAGAACGAAGTAAAAAGAAAAAAACATGCTTTTTAGTGCACAGCAAAACGCTTTGTGACGTTCAAAACAAACGTCTGCAGAACATATGAACGCGTTTTAACGTAAAAAAAAAACAACGTTTTTTTCTGACAAGTGGATAAATCCTTGTTTATATGTGGCATTGCCATTGTTTACGTTTCAGAAAAAGGAAAAGGTCAGTGAGGGAAGTGATGTTCCTATGTCCCCTTCAAAACGTGCTGCTTCTATTCGTGCTCGACTCGCAAAGATCATGTCAAAGGTGAGAGTCAGTAAAACCAAATGAAAATAGCTACATGTATTTTGCCGTATCGTTAGAAAGATTGGATACATTATTACATATGATGAAGATTAGATTATTACAATTAAATCATATACATGTCTGATGATGGGGCTCATAGGCTAGGAGACGAAAACTCAAATCTATTCATCCTATCAACAACCATGGCACTCTATGTCATAAGTCCTCGATTTATTGATGGCATATTTCATGTAGAATTTCATCTTCTTGTCATATCCTTATGATATCTAGAGGTCCACTGTTGGGAATAAAATCCTAATTTGTCTGTAATACCTTTGTAAAATTTAGGGTCAGTCGGGGCCATCTATGTACATGCGTCTGCATAATCTAACTTTATTTGTTATATTATGTTTCAGGAAAAGGACAAGAGTCTGGACCATTTCTTTTCATTGAAGAACATTTCTTTTTGTGGCTATCATCCGCGGAATGAAAGGTATGCCCCTACCCTCCGATAGCATATTATGCAGGGAATATAGACCAGTTGTGTAGCTTAAGCTAAGTTCAAAATTGGCAACCTCTCTAAAATGACCAACTGGCAGTTTAATGTAATTTCAAAACTCATTGAAAAGGGGGTACATCAACATGGTTTTGTCCCGGGTCACTCCCTGGTCCAAGACCTATATGAGGCATGAAATAGGGGTAACTCGTCAGTCATGGCCTTCCTCAATCTGAGGAAGGCTTTTCTCACAATAAGTCACTCCATATTGTTGGATGGGCTGAGAATACTAGGGTTATCACAAACGAACAAAACGTTCAATATCATTTATGAGTTGATAATCAGTATCAAGAATTCCAAAAATATCTGATTTAGCTATAGCTGAGATTTCTATAATAGGCAAACCCGCTCCCTTTTAATACTTGTGGAACAAAGTTGTTGCATTCCACTACATTTTAGGGACGTTGTCATAAAACATTTTTTCAAATGTATTGATTTTAAACATTTATCTCTCTTTTCCCCACCAGATATTTTGCTTTCATTACTAAACACCCGCTTGAGATGCGTTTCGCATGTCACGTCTTTCTTGGGGAGCACTCCACCAAATCGATCGCTGAAGCAGTCGGGTGAGATTTAGATTTTAATCCTATGGGAGAGATTTTATGAGAATAGGTGTTAGTGACTAGATCATTTATGAAACAGGATCCGTTTGATATAACTTTCTTTTCAAGTAAAACTACAGTTATATGTATCTGCAATTGATATGCCTACAGCTTTAACCTCTGATTCTCCAATGGTGTTGATGGACGAACGTCCATTGAAAAAAAACAATTATATAATTGATCTGGAGAGTAGCAAGCATTGTATTGCAGTCCCCCGCACCCTTCCTTCAATTTAAAAAAGAAGCAATTGACTAAAGATTATTTATTCACACCATCGTTTCTTCCAGAACGGCATTCCGACAGTTTTACAGTCAGTACATGGCCTTTGTTCACCCAACAGAGGACATCTACATAGAATGACCTTGAGGCCCCCACATAGGACCAAAGACCAAAGCACCCGAGCATGTCATGTACTGACCACAGCAACACTTTACACCACAATTTACAAATCTCCTCACTTGTTGCAGCTCCCTACTCTCTGTATGTTAATTGTAACCCATGTATTCCAATGGATCCCAATTATCCTGTTGATTGTACACATTTATGTACAAGTCCCCTTGCACAAGGGCTACTCTTCTCTCTACAAAATCTTTTGAAACAGTATCAGATGTACCATCTCCTAAGCCTAGAATAACATGCACATCGTTATTTCAGGAGGGGATGATTTTGTTTCGAGGTATAAAATGAGTAACTTTCATTATTTTGCTAAGGAAGAGCTCCCGTAACTGTGATCTGGTGATATTGAGTCTTCGATGTCTGATAATGAGTCAAGTAAGTCGTTGTAGAAAGAGGAGAGAAAGCCCAAATTAGGATAAATGCAATTTATGTTTCTGTGAATTGGAGAGTATAATGTTTGCTACAATAAGTGGGGAGTGATTTCACAAGAGTTCATCAAATATGCTGAGAAGTATCACTTAGACCTTGTAGTATCATTCATATTGTGAGATATAGAAGAGCCTAAATTAATGTACCAGTTTATTGAATTCTGAATAGATTTGCATTGACAAACGACACTGTAAGGAAAACTGCATTATAAGAGCTGCGATGTTATCTCTCGATTGAAGATATTTTGGATAGGAAGAAACACTGTGCCTCACTACAATGTATTTGATAAAAAAAACATATTTAAAAAAACTATATAACCACTTCATTTAACAGATATTTGAAGATATAATTGTGTGTGGTAATTGTTCAGAGAGCCTTACTGCCTCAAGAATATTCACTGCCTATTCATATAAGTGCATAATTATGATTACACTATTCGAATATGATGAATGATATTCTAAGGTAACCATTTAATAGTTCACAAAACTTGGTTGATTTGATTACTTTATTTTCGAACAATCATAATTAATCTACAATGAAGTTGAATTACAATTATTGGTAACATGATTGATTGATTAGATGGTGGGGAATCATGGTTTATATTTCAATTAGAATATGAAAATTAATCGAATACTATCTAAGGAAGCCAGCATGATAAATGTGAGACATTATTGATAGCGAAAGGCTTGTGGGTTATGAGGTCCTACAATGCCATTGATAGTCTTTTCATGTGGATGAAATGTAATGAGGAAAACATTTTTTGGCATTGGTATGCGTGAGTGACTTAGCACTACATAGAATGTGATTGGACGACTGTGATGACTGACTATCCGTGTTCAAACTCTACTCTGCCCTTTTCTCTACAGCTAAATCGAATACCCTTTTATGCTATATTTATTTCAAATTTCATTGTCAACTATTTATGCTTATTTTGTAGATAATTATCTTGTAATGTGTATAATGTATCATTAGAATTACAAGGACAATGTTGATTACCAAAGTTCCAAAACCACACTACCCAATATGTGCCAAAATGTTTATGGTTATGAACAGAAGAAACACATACTCTCATCCATAGGCCTATGTCTTACTGATATATGCAATAAAATGTGGGGTCACAATCAATACCTATCCTCATAAATCATTACTTATCTAGGCATTTTGAAAGGTGGAAAACCCTGGGTCGACATACTTGGTCAGGATTGTTAAATGATATAAGTATTATGGGGTAGTAGCTCGGTCTAAATGATATAGTACGTCCTATGTGGAATGATTTATTGAAAGGTGGTATGCTACCTTGGCCAATGCTTCTGGTATGACAATTGGTTTGCCTTGGTACAGCACACCAGCGAAATTTATACATCGCATCTGACACTGCTATTATGTGCTGAAAACTTACTGTTATGTGATTGCTGTAAACTTCCATCTAAACCTCCATGTATACCATTGTGTCGTATTCACTCCTATATCTATCATTTCGCCATGTTCTAATCCCTCTTTACTCTTTAACCTCTGAGATTCGTTCGTTTGCCTAAACACTTTTCAAAACAGTTTGTCTTTTAAAGTATAGTGTCAATTCATGCATTCTACATATTACTCAATGGTCTGCACATGAGCATTAAAATCAGTTACATTTGGCATATCAAGTAATAATAAGAATGAAAGCATGACTGTTGATTCCGTGCTGTATACCTACATGCCCTTCCCTGTAGGTCTATTCTTACTGACTACTATTCCTCCTGGGTGTTAATGCGAGGTATGTCTGTGGTATGAAACGTCTACACTATTGGATCAATGATGTATGACTACATCAAAGGAAAGGTGTAAATATTTAATGTGGTGACTGTACAACAAAATCGATGTAAATTAAAACGTCCTTGGAGATCAGAAGGTTGAACTAGCCCACACATAGTGCGATACGAATCATTGTCCACCCCCCCCCCCCATAGTTTTCATTTTCTACTCTGCATATGAATGGCATTTTTGTCATAACTATTCTTGTGTGATTGAGAACAGTAACTTAGGATGCATATATATAGAACTGAATCTGTAAATCGTGTATGTTATACCTATCACCAAGTTAAAACGGACAGAATGCAGGGCAAAATGTGTAAAGTACATTTTATTAGATCAATATCATCCGATTTTCATAAAGTTCTTTATGAGAAGAACGAAGGGTGTTGGTCTTTAGATGTGTGCTGTATTTTGAGAGTATACTTTGGTATAAAATGCCGTGACTGACAAATGAAATATTCGTTAAGTCATACTGGTCACAGTAACTGAATAGTTCTAGTCATCTCTGGGGATGTTTTGTGGAAACGAGGTCCAATTTAAGATGGTGACAATGAATTGTTGTTTGATCTAGTCTTATTGTACGTTTCCAGAGGTACACGCGTATGCTCATTCTAGTGACTTGTCTAGGATGTTACGTCTGCATTACATTCCTGTCTTCATCAAATCTCTCAGTTCCATTACCACATTATGTTCATGTGGGTGACAAGACGCAATTTAGGCAATTTATCAGAATCTCAGTTATCAGAGCTAGTTCTTTTGAAATAAGGAAGTTTATTCTTCCAATTAGGGAACTTAAATTTTACTTATAACACATGCATGGCAAGGTGCTACACAAGTATACATGCATTTTGAGGAAGAGTAGGATTAATCTTTATAGTATGATTTGAATCAGAATTGGCTGGGGTAGGGGTCAGGGCATTCTTTTATGGCTAGTCGAGAGAACTATATTATTTATTTTCAAAAGAGGTAGTATATTAAGTTAGGGTATAACGCGTCAGTTATAAAAGATAGACTACTTGTGCAGGGGAAGAAAAAGTGAGGTAGTGACTTTCAAAATGTATGGCGGCATATTACAGTGAAGAGTTAATCGTGACTACCACCCCTATAATCAGTACCTGTTGTAGGCCTGATATGGTATACCATACATTAAGGGGAAATGTATCATATATAGATCCAGTATTGTCTTGTCATAACCGCTTTTTATAGCATCAGCCAATGCAGTAGTTGCATCATGAACAATAATCACGAGACGTTATAGCTGTTATATACTGATATTCATTACAGATAATTGAACGTTATAATATCCCTATTCTAAGGAGAATTTGCCAATGATATATGGCCGATAATAGAACCATCTAACTACTGCAATATATATGGGCCAACAATGGTGTTTGAAACATAAATGTATGCGATACGCATTATTCTACCATAGCTAGATGGATTACAGTATGTTTCATGGCAAAGAACAGGACAAATGTACTAAAGAAAATTCAGTGGTAGATCCAGGATTTAAAGAAGGAGGGGGCATGGCCCCCATTCTTTTTGCAAATTTTGAGGTCAAAATTCAGCAAACTAAAAAATGGGGTGTGCACCCCAGCGCCCCCGTATGAATCCTCTACTGAAAATAGCCCTAACAAACTCCATCGGGTCAATTCGAGACTTCACACTTAAAGAAAGGTGTTTTTTAAAGGGCAGAATAATTCATAGTTCTTAAAGATAAAATGACACCGATTTAGTAGATTCATTTTCAAGGAAGTAAGGGAAAAGGCTTTTCGACAAAGCACATACATATGTCTAGGCCTAATTATAGGCCAGAGTCTGCATGGTATCTTTATACTGTCAATAAAACGAAACTCCAAAATTGTGTTTATTGGCTGAAAAAAGAATAGCGCGTTTTTGAATGCTGCCGTGGGATATGTCACATTGCTGATTCCACACAAAGAGAGAAATCAGTTTTTGAACTGAATGTTAACCTATACTTGTTAAAAAAAATGGTATAACTATGGTAATTTATACCGATGATACTTTCTCTTCCTGTCTATATGCATACTAACAGGCTTCTAACTTCACTGATGTGAATAAAAATCATTTTGTTGCATGAATAGCATTGGTTTGTCCTTTTTGTTCTATGGGAACATCGATCTAACGCAAATCCAAGTTCAATGAGCCTTCGGGCAACAAAGGGTGACTAACCGCTGTGTGATAGTGTGAGCAAATATATAGTAATTGAGCCAAACCATATTTTATAAAGTTATCTAAATGTATATGTAGAGAAAAAAAAACATGAATAAGAAAATTGAAAACTTTTCATTACAAATCGAGATGGCCAATGATCCCCCAATGCTCCATGATGTTGATTAGGCAGGTAAGATACAGGTACATAGACAGAGGTGCATGAGAATTGGTCCTCACTGAGGGTTATCACAAGGGTGCTCCTTTTATTTTATCTCAAGTTGTTTTTTTTGTCAAAAATCATTCATTTGGCATTAGTAATCATTTTAACATAAGTTATGTGACGATTTGCAATAATTTACCTGACAGTGTGATACAGGGAAGGGTTATCACACTTGGGGGTGTGATACAGAGGTTCTTGGTTAAACCTATGGGGCTGTCCTATTCAACTTGAGATAAAAATGTGTATGTTATTGTTAATGCCAAGATGCGAAATGTGATATGCATCATAATCCCTCCATGTTTCCATCTCTCCATAGACAATGGTGCACTCGAATTGGTCCCCACTGAGGATTATCACACTGAGGGTTATCGGCAATGAATGACTAATTGAGTCACTCATAGATAGCAGAGGGAGAATAACAAATAGACAGCAGGCTTCACCTCGTGTGATAACCCTCAGTGGGGACCAATTCGAGTGCTCCTTTGTATTTATCTCAAGTTGAATACGAGAGCTCCATAGTTTTAACTAAGAACCTCTGTATCACATCCCACAGTGTGATAACCCTCCCCGTATCACACTGCCAGTTAAACATCCAAAATGATCAAATAACTGATGATAAAATCATTTCTAATGCCAAATAAATAGAATTATGAACATATCTGACTTGATTTACTTGAGATAAATATTATTCCCGCTCAACATGATGTTCTCCTCATGTCATCCTCCCTCCATGTCATCCTCTCATCATATCATCCTCCCTCCATGTCATCCTTCCATCATGTCATCCTCCATCAATGTCACTCAATGTCATCCTCACTCCATGTCATCCTCCCATACTGTCATCCTTACGCCATGTCATCCTCACTACATCTTATTCTCATATCATGTCCTCTCTCCATGTCATCACAACATCCTCCATCCTGAGGCCTTGTCATTATGTCATGCTCTCAGCATGTTATTAATCTATGTCGTAAATCATCAGCATGCCACGTCATCCATCATATCATGCCACCCATTACTGTAATGCCATATGTCCTCACCATCCATCTCAATCATTATCATCCCCTTGTCATATCGTTCATCTTGGCCATTCCACCCATCCATGTAATGTCTTTCATCCCTGTCATGCAACTGCCATGTCTTTCATCCCTGCCATTTCATTCATCCTTGTAATTTCAAACATCCTTGTTCCTGATGCTCTGTCAACCTGCCCTATAATGTAACCCATCCCTTTCATGTCACCTATCCATCTTATGCCACCTATCCCTGTCATTTTATTCCTCCTAGTCATGTAACCTATCCCTTTCATGTCATTTTTCAATGCCATGTCCCTGTCATGCATTCCTGTCATGTCATCCATCTCTGTCATGATACAAAAAGAAGTCATCTTTCAATGCCATGCATACCCCAATGTTCCCCGTCCCTGCCATCCATCAATTTAGCAAAATGTTACTGGTCGTCCATCAATTTCACCCAACCCTGCCATTTCATGCCATCCATCAATATCCCATGACATCCAATAAAGTAATCCATCCCCACCATGCCATCCATCAATGTCATCCATCCCTGCCATCCATCAATGTTATCCATCATTGCCATGCCATTCATCACTATCACCCACTCCTTCCATATACCATCCACCAATGTCATCCATGGTTTATATCCATCCCTGCCACCCAGCAATGTTATCCATCCATGCCATACCATCCATAATGTTCATCCACCCATGCCCTGCTTTCCATCAATATCATCCCTCCCTCCTATGCTATCCATCAATGCCATCCAGTCCCACCATGTTGCTGATCAATGACATCCATTCCCGCCAGCAATATCATCCGCCCCTGCCATATACTATCCATCAATGTCATCCATTTAGCCAACTTTTTTTGGCCATCTTCAATGGCATCCATCCCTACTATGCCATCCAGCAATACCACCCATGTCGCCATGATGAACACTTTACAGCAGAATATCACATTTCATAATGGATTTGACGGATTAATTGTTTATAATGCTAAATATGGCAGGTACCCCTTGCCAAAGATGGCATGCACCCATAGATATAGCAGGTAAGTGCTTAAAATTGCATGTGCCCCTAAATATATGACATGTACCCTTTGTCACAGATATGTCAGGTACTGCTAAATATAGCATGTGTCCCTAAATTGAGCAGATGAAGTAACATATGACTTATTTGATGATATGTGTATGAAATGATTCATCATTTCTTGGTAAGACATCAAGTTAGACGCCTGAGAATATGTATGATTGGACAGTAACACATGTGACTGTCAAATTGTACCACAAATTATGATAAATGCACTACAATTTACCTACCCTGTTGGACTGCAAAAACTTACCTAGATGTCTATCACAAAAGCTATATTTTTAGAGTGATGCCATGATATGTATCATAATGAGAAAAAGAAATTAAAAGAATATGTATATAGGTATATGAATGCTCTTCAGAGCACCCTTGCCAAAATTACATAGCTGTCCTGCATAAATTGACATCTATCCCGGTATGCCAGTTTATATGCATCTGCATGAGGTGAAATAGTTAGCTTTTACAAGGCCATTACTGAGACCTCAAAAACCCAGGAGTTCACCCTAAGGGCGTTTTATTCTAATAACTTAAATTACGGATCCGGCGGTGAGATTTTTGGCAAATCTAAAAAAAAACTTCTTTCTTTTGCCGACCTCAGACGGGAATTTAAGAGTATCTGACCAAGTGTTGTTTTTTTAAGTCTCTAATATTTATACGACCTTCCATTTCCTGCCCTCCAAGAGTCGAGATTTCTCCATATTGCGATTTTTGATGCCCTAAAACGACGGTTTCCTAGAATTTCCTTTTAATTTTTGCCTTCAGGCGAAGGAAATATTTGGTAGTCAAATAGGGGATTTAGTGATCTTTTTTCTTTCTTTTTTTTTAACGATGTCCGACCATACAGTTAGCTGGAAAAATCCTTAATCCAAGTTATTATAATTAAATGGCCTAAGCCAAAAAGAACTGCCTGGCACAACACTGAAATCCAGATGTGTTGCTCATCCTGTCCTTCTCGGTTCTCCTGCATGTCATTCCTTTTTTGTTCCACCAGTACAACTTGTAAACAGCAAAATTGTTCCTGCGTGTCATCTGCCATGGATGTAGCTTCAGATGTCGAATAGCAATAGACCGGACGATATAACAATCCCCCTCAAGAATGTCACTGGACGGTGACTCTAACAGTACACCAGCCGCCCAAGAGACATTCTCCTGGGGGGCTTTGGGGTATAGTATCCCACTAGCACACCTACCAATGGGTAGATGTGGCGGCATGGTTGATAGCACCCCGCAGCCCAGGAGGGGTATGACTTCTAGGTAGGTGTCATAGGCAGCAACAAGCAGGTCATCAAATGGAATATCATGTCAATGAACCCAAAAGTTACTGGACCCCGTGGGTTATCTCTTTGGTGGCATGACACTCGATTTGTTCCAGTGATAGCTGAGCTATGCCTGTGGGTCTGTGTCGGGAGGCTTATATAGGGAGTATCCCTGGGTATTGCACCACTATGGACCATTCATTGCACTATGTCTGATAGGTATATATGCAATGCATGTATACACAGTCTAGGCAATTCTCCAAGTGCCACGTGGGGGAATCTATTATCGACTTAAACAGGCGGATCCCAAGCGCCTCTTAAATGGAACCATCTAGTATTCATGATGAGATGCCGTTCCAGAAAAAAACACCTTTATATCATTACATGTCTACAGATTTTAATGGCTCTTGCCCAATTCACGCTAGGGGATATACATGCATATTGATGGGTTTTTTTCTCTATCAAATGTATGAGCCATGGAGAGAATATATCCCATTTATTTTCCATTACAGATGTTTGAAATCATTGTGTCTCTTAGTGAGAACATTTCCTTCCAAGGTAAGGGAGTGATAATTTTTTAACAACAGGGGGGGGGCTGGTGGGTTTGCGCGCGGACGCGCGAAAAAAATTTCGACCCCCCCCTCTCGAGGGGGTAAAAATTTTTCGACCCCCCCCATAAAGGACAAAAATCGCACGCGAACATCCCCTTTTAGCCTATAGTAACGCGCGGGGTTTTCCACTGAAAACAGGTGAAATTATTTTGACCCCCTCATCAGAGGTATTGAAAAAATTCTGACCCCCCCTGGTCAAGGGGTTGAAAAAATTCTGACCCCCCCTCAAACCCACCGCCCCCCCCCCTGTTGTTAAAAAATGATCACTCCCTAAATCCTCTCCACTCCTACTAGATTGATCCGTTGATAACATAGAAGAAATACCCCCACAAAGGCAACCTTCACTATCACAGAAAAGACGTGTACGCATGTGAATACTGCATAAAATCACGAACGTACACAGACTCGTTAAAGCTATGAATCTGAAACTGTTTGGTTAGAAAGATCCTCCATAACAATTTGGCATGAGCACTACGGTTGCTTTCATAGACCTTGCAGTGTGTCTGTGTCTGTCGTCGTCCAAACTACTGTTTCTAGAAAACACTAGACGGATCATAGATGAAATATATACCACCTGTATGTGGTAACAGATCGGATATGGCTAGAGAGAATTAAGAGCGTGTAGCTATCGACACTTATCTAATTCTAATGTATAGGCTATTTATAATAGCTCTTTATACAATTTATTTAATATTCATCACAAGAATCGTTGTGGCATGTTCACACACAAAATTTCTATCACACTACATGTTTTCAATGAGCCAATGTTAAAATTGACTTAGTATGGTGTCATGTATACGGTATGCTGATACTGGAGGAGGCTCCCTCCTCCAGCAGAAAAGGGAGACAGACACCATCAGTGTACCCCAAATCATTGTCTGCTCCTACAATGAAGCCAGCTGAAGTCACAACTAATGCCTTACTCTCAACCTCGATCTTTTCCAATTGCCCCATGAAAAAAAAAATGTTAAATGATATTTGGCTAAAGGGGGGCAAAGGAACACTTGTATTAGTGATAATGACTGTTTTCAAAGACCATATCGAGATACATCTGAGTTGGAATTACGTTTTATAGAAAAGCACAGCGGGCACTTCGCCTTAACTTGCCTAAAAAGAATGACTGCCCCAAACATCTATTCTACTTGTTTTGAACCACCCAAACAACATGGTGCCATGATAAGTATAACACCCTTCTCGTACCGCATCTCCTTTGCTTGAGATATGATTATATCAGGTTCAATTTTTATAGGCGCCATGGGTGCATTACAAGGTATCATTATTTGGAGACGTCTAGTTTAAAAATATTCATCTTTATCATTACCCAATCCCAATTTAGAATTTAACTTTGGAGCAACTCTTTGGTGTCTGCCGCATGAGAACATGACATACATGGCTCGGAGTCAGAGGTCTGATCAATAGTAATGGGAGGATGAATGAGATCATATGAGTTTGAGCTTTGAAGTAGGGTGAATGTACGAAGGAAACGGAAAGAATGCCACGTTATTTATGTCACTGTGATAACAGATTTCCGTGATATAGTAGAGTAGAGAAAGACAGGAACAAATTTAAGATTATTATATATACTGTTTGTTTATTACCAACATGTACACCAGTGCAAACAGACTTTACTGACTGAAAATATACACCAGCTTAGCACAATTGGCAGCTCTTCCATACAATATAAATATGTCCTTTCGTCTATATATGACTATCTTTATCACCTTCAACATTACAGTATTTACAGCTACACATTAGTCGAAGTTAATCGTAAATTGTAGCCATTATGACTTTTAACATTACATCTAACCAAAATCACACTCGCTGAATAGATCATTTATGGAATATTTCAATAAATCAGTACAAATTTATCTCAAAATGACATTTCACGCGTCATTTTATATCGCCGAAAATATGCCTTTACAATATACCGAGCATAAATCTATTAAGCAATCATTTTATTCAGGCTCGAAGTACACAGCATACTTGTTTGCAATCAATATATCAGTTGACCTTTGAAGAAAACGTTGCAGCTCATTTACAAATAGTCTTCGATTGCGGTAGGTTTTATTGGAGTAATCTAAACTACCGTAATCTCCCGCGTATAAGACGCAGTGTGCGTATAAGACGCACCTAGAGTTTTGGAAAATTCTCAAAAAGATGAAAAATTCATAACTTTGGTTCTACTGAGTGAATTTTCAAAATTTAAAAACCTGTGTGTAGCTTGGGCCCCCTGGACCCCCCCTGGCCCCCCCTTATGCCCTATTATGACAATTATGGCATGTAACATATCAAAAGAAAGGTCTTGGTGTCCCCCTTGTGGATCAAAGGAGAACTAAAACCCCTCGTATAAGACGCGTCTTATACGCGGGAGATTACGGTATGTATAACTGGTATCTACGTTTCATATCAGTGTTTGTACAAATCGTTCAAAACTCATTCCTTTTACATGTATCTTCATAAGAACCTCATTATGTACAAAACGATTTACCTACAGCAAACGTTGAGCCGATTTATATTCTTTTCCTTTATTACTCTTGCGATTAGAGGAAAATTCTTTACATCATTTGTCTGTACAGTGTATCTTGGATATTAGGTCGCTGTTCATGAAAAACTAGCTCGTCCACAATTCTATATTCGTTTTTTTTTTCTCTTGGAAAATTTCTCGGAGGTAATAGGCAATTTTGTTAAGGTCACATAGCGTCCTGATTACAATAACTTCATTTACTTCTTAATAATCCAATGCTTACTCTTTTCATCATAAGATAACAATTTAAATAAGGAGAATTTCACAGAAATAACAAAAATACTTTATAGCTCCCGTGATAAGAACTATGTAGCAAAAATGTTATTCAACAGCAGTATTTGATACTTTCTTATGCCCCTTCTCATTCATGAATAAATATCTAGTTATGTATTCGGTTTTCCCTCTTTTATCTTTCCATACTCCTCGCACGCATTCCTCTCCAGGGCTTATCATGATTATCTACTTCATTCCAGACTTATCTTCAAGGAAATGAATACATACACGATTCAGTGTACCTTAGTTCTACTCAGATCGATGAATATACAGGGTATCTCATATTTACACACACCCCATAGAGATTAGAGATCACGGACGATGGGAACTGAATCTTCGAGATGTGAAGTTATTAAATCAGTACAAATTATATGCAATCCACCATTATATCATAAAACATGTTTGACTAGATACAAGTTTGATCTATAGCGATGGTGTGTGTGTTGTGCCAACCTGGCCAGCAAAGCTTGCATTGAATGAGTCAGTGTAGCAAGAAGTACAAAAGTAGAATGAACTTATTATATGATTCATATAAGTTATACTGTCAAGGCCTATTTTGCACTTCTGCTATTTTGCGAGAAATTACACAAGTGTATCGCTAGTGTATGACTTTGGTGGAACAGCAAAGCATAAACTTTTTCCATACGGGAGTCAATCGTATCTTATGCGGGGTATATTGCGTAAGGTACACATCAAGATGAAATGACAGCTGTTGATTTGAAACTGTGGGTAGTTCGCAGAACCATGTTATCAACCACTGGGATTTAATATATAAAACCCCACGTATAAGCTGCATGGGATTAGTTTGAATTAGATTTAGCTTTGTTCATTTTGTGAAATACCTTAACTTAAGGCTTAAGTATATTCATGAGCCACACCAAGGCCTCGGGAAGCCTTTAAGCCACACTCGGGGTGTTACATGTAGGACATGCTTTTATATGCGGCACTTTTCTCTTAAATAGATGAATAGTCTTGAAAAGACCTCTTTTAATGGAATAAGTTATGACGGCTTCTACATGTCATATTAACTGCACTTCGCTTTGATAAACCAATGTTAGAGAAGTATCTACACCATTCATTGATTACTTTCTCAATGCATTTTATGTTTACCGTACTATAACACAAGACTAACTTCTTTTTGAAAACGAAAACTATTTCACCTGTAGTTTTCAAAACATTCGGAATTTATGTAGTTTTCTTACTAGCATTATCAAAAAGTATTGATAGCAGGTCTATGAAACACTGGGTATCAAATGGTGGGTAGAACTATGGGTCTTGCTTCTCCAAATATTTATAATTCCATTAACATTGAGATACCAATACAATCGTATTTAACATGTTTCGTGACACAATTAACTTTTTATATCCATAACTATGTGTTAAAGTATGAAGCTTCCATGCATTGATAACCGAAATCACCTAGTTCTGAAACCCTGTTAAATCTGTATACACACATTTCCTGGTCAAAACTGATGCAAAGATAAAATTCCTATGGTAAGGATACAAAGATTTCCACAGCTGACAAGCAGACCTATCAAACCTGTGCAAAAGCAATAGAAAAGGTTTATCACTCTATTATCTAAAAATCATTTCTGAAAGGTAAATACCTTTCTGGGAATGAGTCATTTCTTGTCGGTGTGCATATGGAATTTGATCCACTTTTACTAATGTCTTTGACTTACACCTAACAATCAGCTAGTCGTGGACAAAATGCTAATTTAAACCTAGTTTAAGGCAGAAAAGATAGAGGAACTTGTATCACCCTTTCTTGCCTCTACCACTAGAAAGGTACTGTCTCCTGAACGCCTTTGTGTTTCGTGGGTTTTTTTAATAAAGAAAAAAGTAAAGTACCGTAATCTCCCACGTATAAGATGCAGTGCGCGTATAAGATGCACCTAGAGTTTGGGATTATGCCCAAAAGAATGAAATATTCATAACTTTTCTTCTACTGAATGGATTTTCAAAATTTAAAAAGCTATGTGTAGCTCTGGCCTCCCAGACACTACTGGAGCCATCTTTGTCATAATATGACTAAGGGGGAGTGCAATATATATATATCAAAATAGGTTACGTCTTTGGGGGAGAAGCGCTAACGCGGCGCCATTTTCGCTTGTAAAGACTTTCGCATTTTCACCACCGGTACCAGGGACACACTTCCGATCATACCGTTTCTCCCCGAAGGGGTTCACGATCAAAATAAAGCTCTTGGTGTCCCCCTTGCGGATCCAGGGAGAACTAAAACCTCGCGTATAAGACGCATCTTATACGCGGGAGATTACGGTACTATGAATGTATGTACTGTTTAAAAACGTCATCTTCTTGTGCCAACATAAAATAAGCAATTCTGTATCCTGGGGATAGGCCTCAGTTGAGCATGGTATGGCGGTCGTAGATGTTTCGCCTCTGCTCCTGTACTGTGCCCTTCCATTTGGCCTGTTCTCCCTTGACCCGGTTGACCTCGTGCTTGACCCGTGAGATGACCCCGTGGCGCTGAGCACGTGATGTTGATGGCTCCTCCACAATACGCTGCTGTGTGACGCTCTGTGTATCCTATCAAGAGAAATCAATGCATAACATTAACAATGAGAATGTGTGTACCCAGTACACTTTGGAAGAAGTCAAGGGCAACAGTTCATATACTCAACATCTATTCATATCTTTAAGGCAAGGGATACACAATATTGAGGTGAAGGCAAAATATACACTTTTTGTCACACTCGTACCCAGTGCCCCTAGCTTTATTGATACCCCCCCCCTGATATCAAGCTCTGTTGGAGTGTGACTTTTTGTTTATTCCTGATTGGATAAAGAAGCAGGATAGATTACAAACACATAAGGACACAACGGTACATGGTGAATTTAAGCGTTTTTCATACTCTAATCGGAAACAACTTATGAAAAGATTCAATTATAGATATAAAAGCATTTTCCCTTCTGTGTTTTATCATACACATTTAAGTAACGGCAAATAAATAGGTGTTAGGTTCACGCAAAATGAAATGTCCTAAATGATTGTCATGAAGAAAAGAAGTAAAAATTTGAGATCTGCCATTATTGTTACAAATATGACATTGGACTTTGAATGTGTGCATCGATTATAGCCATCAAACATGTGCTCTATATACTGCAAGTACAGAAATTTGTCAGATCAGATGTTACATTTTATATAGCGGTAGACCTTTTTTGACAGACAGCTCACCACTGACACAAGAGTCATAATCAGATAATGATGAATATTATATAAAAAGCTAATGTCACATAGATTTCGTTCACATAACACAATCATTATCAATCAAATTTAATTGAGGATTTATTTTGTTTGTGCATTTGAAATATATGCACATCTGTTGTTTCCCTTGCACTCATGTTACTCCAACTTTACACATGGAAATGGCTTTTCAGTTGGCAGCGAACCTTTAACATATTCACTTAAGCAGTCTTAAGCTCAAATGATGGATCAGTTAGGCATTACCATGTCATTCACGTACATCTTATTCATAATAGAAATACTAAAGAGAAGGTAAACTCTAATTGATCTATGGGAGATAAAGACTTAGATGAATAGTCATATTTTAAGGGGCGTGGGTGCGGATTCCATGCACATACAGTTTCTTTGCCAATCCCCGCAATTGAAAAGTATTTTTCTTTTTTAAGTTGCCCCCTCCCCACACTCACACACGCATATATCCCCGGTTGGTAAAGAAAATGACACCTACCGTTTCATAATACAATGTCTTAATAATCACTGCTAAACACAAAAGTCCTAGTCTATATATATATATATATATATATATATATATATATATATATATATATATATATATATATATATATATATATATATATATATATATATATATAGATGTGGATTTGGTTAGAATACACTAAAGGAGAATAATACTTAAATGTAACAGAGGGGAGGAGGGCTTTCTAGCTATGTTTGTTTCCATATCATTTTGATAGAACTTTAGTAAATTTGATCCATCAGACTAACTTAAGGCATACATTATGAATACAGTTACCTGATAGTTCTCCTGTAGATTGAGGGAATATCCAAAGGCAGAGGAGAGGAACCGAAATCAAACAGAATCAGTGTACAGAGAAAATAAACGTATCTAGTGTCATCTAACAATATACAAAAGCAAGGTACCCTAGACAATCATACAAACAACACAAAACAATATAAACATAGGGATGAACATTTTCTAATGTGCTGTAAGACGATGTAAGCATTCCAGGCCAGACCAACATTTGTTTATAATTTCTTATTCGCTTCTCAAAGCAATTCAATTTGATAAAATTTCTATAAGCAATTTTAGTTATGTTAGTAGAGAACACGCCAATAAGGTTAGTAAAACTGATTTGGATTATGAATAATGCATCTAAATTTGGATCGCTGAAAGACGTAGACTTAAGTTTTCTTGTTATTGATTCAATGATTCGACAATTTTTTGCGAATATTCACGAAAAGAAAATAATTCCACATTCATTCTGAACCCAATAAACAGAAATGAAGGAACAAGACAGATGGCAAATAGGAGTGCTACAGTTATAACAATTGGAATGATGGAAAAATCCCTCAATTTTCGTGTTTTTTTAAACAAGAGAAGATCCCCACCACCATAGATGTAAATGCAAATAGGAAATTATATGCCTTTTAGATAACTATTTTGGATTTTTATTCCGGTAGGGGGAGGAGTCATGAATCAATGTCACGATTACTTTAGTCAATATTATCTTTAGCACTACGGTAGTCATAAATCAGTGTGGGACAAAACGTTGAAACCTTAACTGAATAACTGCTCATGATTAGTAAGCAATTGCATTAACATCTTGTTAAGAAATATTAGTAGAGAAGTGGTATGCCATTTTACCCCATCAGTGTCTTCAAGCTGGGAAGATAAAATAACAACCTAAATGTCTGGCTTATAACATTATCGTCATTATGTGGAACAGTATATGGTGGTGTATGTGCTGGAATTAATATCACGCATATATTCGTCTCGTAAAACATTCTACGGGAAGAAATTTCAAGGGAAACAAAAATTATTTCTAGATACAAATCATGTGTATCACCATGCACTGCCAAAACTATAAAACAAAAGGATTCTAGTTGAAGGAATTAAAGCAAAACTTAGGGTAACACAACAGTGTGGTTCTACAGCGTCACATAATTCATAATGATTATTATGAAGAAGTGTTTGTGAGCGTGGGAGCTATCAAAATAAATAGATAGCTGAGCATGGAGTCAAATTATTACAATATGCTGTGACCCCTTCTTGCTGGAGTACGAGAGTGGGTTGTAGGTGTGTGGGTCTGGCCTGGGGCCTACAGGCCAAGATAGTTACCAAATTCACCTCCTCATTGTGCTGCTCTAGGTAGGTCTTGGGGCGGCGCGACATGAGCGGGTCGAGACACAGCAGGAACAGCATGTAAAGCACCAGGAGAGACAAGATGCAGATAATGATGATGACAACAACCTACAAAGATAACATAGACACAATCTAATTAGTGATTCAAGATGATCAGGAAAATTATGTATATTTCATACTGAATGTTAGCATGGGCGGAGGAAGTATAATGTATGAGACGGATATATTTTTCAACATATTCTCAGAGGAATTTTCTTCAACATCATATTATGGACTTACACAGTACCGTAATCTCCCGCGTATAAGGCGCAGCTCGCATATAAGGCACCCCCCAACTCACAGGGGGGCTGTTTCGCATATAAGGCACCCCCCTGAGGGGAGATTTTTGTCAATTTAGTACTGTTCTATAGTAAAAATACCCCCCTATAAGGCGCACCCCAAACTCAAGGCAATTTACCTCCAACGTATAAGACCCAGCAGCATTTTGTTTGGCGTATAAGGCGCGCCTTATACGCGGGAGATTACGGTTGTAAATGTATATTGAGTATATCATCATATCATGTACATGGATTTGAAATAGGTGGGGCGTTATTTGACTACTTCATATTTGCTGTGTGCATTTTGATTTGACTAAAATGGACTGTTACTAACCACTCATGCCACATACCCTGTCTATGTTTCATTTCAATGTTCGATACCGTATTCAGTATATATATTCATTGAGATCTAAAACCGAAATAATTCTTACTTTGATAGTTGCTGTGTTTCTGTGTTGCCACTTACACTCACATCGCGGACAAAGCGTAGCCGGTTTTACCACGTTAAGACATTCACTGAAATTAATATGAGAACAATATTAACGTGAATACTGTGCAGGGGTAGACACTAACGCTGGCCCGGGAGCCAATGGCCCGTAATTCTGGATCTGGGCCCACAGTTTTCTTAAGAATTGCCTTCCTATGGGCCCGGGTGGCTAAGTCAATATAGTCATGTTGTATATCGTTGGAAAGGGAAAGTCACAAGGATTATGGATATTTTATTTGCGTCTTAATGTAATTCAGTGGGGAAAAGTTATGATATTCTTTTTGATGAAAGTGAACTATTCATTCTCGGCCCACAGATGTTGGTGGGGGCCCATAGGATTATGTAGCTACGGGCCCCGTGGCCCATGACTAAAAAAGTTAGTGTCTACCCCTGTTGTGCCTACGATATAATAATAATTATAATAATAATAATAATAATAATAATAATAATAATAATAATAATAATAATAATAATAATAATAATAATTATATATATATATATACATGTATATATATATATATATATATATATATATATATATATATATATATATATATATATATATATATATGTATACCTTTTATCCCTATGGACAGGTAGGGATCAATTGTAGTCGTTGTACTTATTTTATATCACTTGTATCCCAACTCATGAGAATTTCCGATTTACTGAACTAGTAAATTAAGATGAACTTACCAATTTTTTGATTCTGTGAATTGTCCAATAAAAACAGTTTTTGTTGCCGCTGTGCCATTTTGTGGGGCTAGTGGTGAACAAACGCATTTACAGCGGACATCCTGGTATTGTGCCTGGATTCAGAGAAACAAAAATTATTTTTACACAAGAACAAGAGATAAAAGAGCATGTTTATCGATAATGAGCACACCTAACTGAAAAAGCCTATGGTAGAACAATTCACAAGTGGTTGTCGGTTACGCCAGTATATAACATGGAACCTTGGATAGAGACCAGACAACAGAGGTCTCGGTCCATATGGGGGCCATCCATAAATGATGTCACGCAAAATTTGACCATTGTTTACCTCCTCGTCACATTTATTGCCAAATTCGCAATGCTGAAGGTATATGGAGAATTAATTCCATCACGCCGAGCCTGACCCCCCCTCTGCCATTTGTGGATGGCCCCCATGATGGCATTTGTGGATGGCCCCCATGATGGCAGGTGTCAAACAGAACGATAGGCAGCAAAGCAGGGAAGGAGCACAATACATGTACTTCAGCCTACATGCTCACGTCCATTATTGCTTACAGACAACGACCCGTGATAGAACATAAAGCTTACATAAAGTAGGCAACCTATGGTAGAACCGAAATTAAGCATTGTAATTTGTAGGGAGGTCTGGGGTCATGCCTACCCTACCACGCTCAATTTCTTAGAAGCAATCTTTATCAAATGGTTATAACTTATGGATAAACTTGAAATTTTCCTCCAATAAACCCTGGCATACGTACCCTATAGCCTGTTTGCAGCAGCAAAGTATGGCTGCCTTGTGTGTACACTAGCTCTCACAGACAGGGACATGGGGGATCAAAGAAATATACTGTCAGTATATCAAACAGAATCCTATCTGACCCTTATCTTAATCCTGTAAATGGGGGTAATTATAGAGTGAATGTGTATTCAATGTATATTCTGTGCCCAGCCTGTCCCAGCCAGCTATCACACTCTATCACTTAGGATGGGTATGGACCAGTAAATTTGACATGGTGACATGGCCATTTATTAAAATCGACATGTGACATGGGCTTTATTGACATGAGGTGAAAAATTAGTGACATGACATAGGTGCTTCTTTAAATTCGACATGGTAGATAAATGGTTCTTAGAGGTGACAGGGGCATGAGATTTGAAGTGACATGTGACATGCACATTTCTTAAAAACGACATGTGACATGGCCATAGGCATGGGGGACCCCCCATCCAGACCCCCTTTACTAGGGAGTGGTGATTTTTTAACAATGGGGGCTGGGGTGGGGGGAGGCGGCTTGGTGAAATTCTGCGTGCATGGTGAAAATACCCCCCCCCCCTTGGAGGTTTTGAAATTTTTCCATCCCCCTTTCATTCTCAAGTAGTACTACTGCACAGGAGGGGTCAAAAGTGTTTACGCCCACCTCCGCCCTCCATTGATAAAATGCTATAGAGTCTATATAACTATAGTCTTAGTATATAGACTTTATAATTTATAGTGGTAGTACTACTACTAGTAGTAGTACTACTGGTAGGCTGTGATCACAGTTCCCCTGGATCTCAAAGACTCAAAGAGATCCTAAAACTTAGTAAAAGCTGTCGAATATGTCTTTGTGATTGAATAACCATATACCATTCCGATAATGTAACTGGCAATGCCTATGGTACAGTACTTCAGTAGTCAGTACGTAGGAATACTCATTATACTGGCAGTATTTAATATAGACTGAGTATCGTCTCTCCATGTGAGGCAGGGCTGCTCATAGTGGCTATGTAAATATATTGGATCTAGGGTGGATGGCCCCCATGTCTCATGGCCCCCACATCCACGGCCCCCACACTTATGGCCCCTCTGTCATATTGCCCAATGATGAATAGCCCTCAAAATATGTAACTGTACGTCACCATGCGTGACCGTATCTACCCCACTCTGTCCCTTTCTCCTTGTACGAATCCATACCAATCCACATGTATCACCTACCATGCAAATACGAATCAATACGAATCTATACCTACCCTGTACGAATCAGTACGAACCAGTACAAATCCATACCAACCCTGTACAAATCCATACCAACCCTGTACGAATCCATACCAACCCTGTACGAATCAATACCAACCCTGTATGAATCAATACCAACCAGTACGAATCAATACCAACCCTGTACAAATCCATACCAACCCTGTACGAATCCATACCAACCCTGTATGAATCAATACCAACCAGTACGAATCAATACCAACCCTGTACAAATCCATACCAACCCTGTACGAATCCATACCAACCCTGTATGAATCAATACCAACCAGTACAAATCCATACCAACCCTGTACAAATCCATACCAACCCTGTACGAATCCATACCAACCCTGTACGAATCCATACCAACCCTGTACGAATCAATACCAACCAGTACGAATCAATACCAACCCTGTATGAATCCGTACCTACCAAATACAATGGTAAAGGTGAACGATGAGCAGTTTGAGCAGACCGTTTCTTCACGAGGGTGACCTGCCTGTTCCGCACGAGGCCGTTAGGCCGAGTGCGGAGCGGGCAGGTCACCCTCGTGAAGAAACAGGAAGCTCAAACTGATCAGAGTTCATCTTTACATTTATGTCAAGGTGTTTGAGTTACTAATTAATCGATATTTGATCAATAAGATTAAAATTAAACTCTTATTTACCCATTGTCTTCGCGAAATCCTGACCGCCGCCATTTTGAATGTTTACGTTTCGAAAATGCTGCGCATGCGCGATAGACCTATGACGTCATCGTGCGGATTTGGCGCTGGTTATTTAACGCAGGGGTGCAATACGGGGGTTTAGTGCATTGTCAATGGAGCATCGATATTCACCTTGACATAACAATCCGTACCAGTCAATATGAATACCTACCATACAAACCAAATATAGGTGTTTTACTAGCTATAAGTTGACCACAGACGGATTTGAACGGCTTAGCGTAGAAATATAAGCTATGCATCCCCAGAAAGGGAATGAAATTACAATTTGCTTGGTATAATTATGGTTTCTATGTGACTATATTTGGATTCAGAGGCAAAAAAAAAAAAAAAAAAATGTTGGGGGGTTTTGCCAAAAATCTCGCCGCCGGATCCGTAATCCAAGTTATTAGAATAAAATGGCCTATTTCGTAGGTAGAGATTCGTACAGGGTTGGTATGGATTCGTACTGGTACATATGGATTGGTATGGATTCGTATGTGATTGGTATCTATTGGTATGGGACTGGCTTCGTATGTGATTGGTATGGATTGGTATGAGTTTGTATGTGATTGGTATGGATTCGTACAGTTTCATATATGATTGGTATGGGTTGACTTTTATATTCTGGACCTACTGCATACTTTTCTCCATTTCAAAAGCTAAATTTTGGTGTATTGTGCTATGCTGTCAGGGAATTTTAAGTTTTTCAAATGTTACATCCAAGGTCGCCAACACTGGTATTTTCCGGTCCGCACTAGGTATTTAGGGTGGTACCACCGTGAAGTACCGTATTTCCTCGATTATAAGCCGGGCCCAAATATAAGCCTGCCCCGAATAAGCCTGGTCAAAAGGCCTTCTGGGTGTAATATAAGCCGGGCCCCGAATATAAGCCTGGTCAGACCAAGATAACTCATTATAAGTCCCATACAAGGACATAAATTTAGTTCTAATATGAATATTTTCATAATTCCTTCAGCAGTATGAGGCTAACAATACAGCCTTTAATCTGAAACATATTAAAAAGAATTATTCCGAGAAATATGTAGACAGATATTGGAATTTCAGGGAGGGTTCCATAGGGATTTTTTCAACCCCTTGACCAGGGGGGTCAGAATTTGTTCAATACCTCTGATGGGGGGTTCAAAAATATTTTACCTGTTTTCAGTGGAAAACCCCGCACGTTACCATAGGCTAAAAGGGGACGTTCACGCGCAATTTTTGTCCCTTATGGGGGGGTCAAAAAAAGTTTACCCCCTCGAGAGAGTCGAAATTTTTTTCGCGCGTCCGCGTGCAAACCCACCAGCCCCCCCTGTTGTTAAAAAGTGATCACTCCCTTAATTATTGAAGTTAATACTGAGCACAGCTACGCTCAGAGTAGCGATGACAGCCAAACACAGCTAAATACTCCCTGTATCTGTCACAGTGCTAAACACCTGGTACTGGTAATTCGATTCTGAGGGTTCTATTGGATAGATTTGCATCAAATCAACACCAAATTGAAGGGAAAATATTATTCTATCCTACTGGAATGTTTTCCTGATCCATGTATGTAGTTTAAAGGGGGGCTAGCACCATACACTAACAACATGGGTACCAATTCAAACAGCAATCATAAAATCGCAGAAACAAGCGGAAAAAACGCGGCGATCTGATTGGTCAAGGGGTGGTCACGTGACATTTTAATGCGGGCGTGCATTACGATGCCAGGGCCCCTTTAATGCCAACTGAGAAAGAGGGAAGTTGGGTCTATCAATCTTCAAACTTGTACAACATAGACCAAGATTCACTAAAATATATTATTTTATGTGAATAACTTCTTCCCGTAGAGATAGCATTGCGCGGTCGATCGCCACACCCCCAGTGGCGTAACGTGTGTCGATCCACCACAGCGGCAGATCCACCACTGCAGCCTCGTTCTGGGTGCATGTAAACATTCAAAATGGCGGACCGCCGCTCGTACGGGGGACTACGGTAACGGATTTTGCTAATTTTCAGTTAATTAGACACTCTAAAAACATAAAATAAATATAGAACTAAACTCCCCTGGTGTCCTCGGTGGCTGATCCACCCCTCGGGGGGGGGGAGACCTCCCCCTCGTGGTGGATCGGCCACCGCGTACACCACGGTCGTTTAGTTCTATCTATTTATTTTTTGCCAAGCAGGACGAATATACAGAGCAATTGTCCTTGGACTTTTGATTAAGAATTATTTGGTGTTGTAAAGATTTATATTAGCGATTTTTAAACATGTAAACAGTAAAGGTACTATTCAACAGAAAGAAATTCAATTTTTCATTTTTTAGCTTGCCATAAAAATGTCTCTAATAGGAATATCAACTTAATTCAAAAAGCATTTGAATACAAATATTAAGATCTTTCATTTGATATATAGATTGTGGAGTTCCGTTCAGGTCTTGATTTTTGGCTGTCATCGCTACTCAGAGACACAGACAGAGTCAGACTCAGAGACTGAGCCTCAGTTAGAACTGGTCAGGCATCTCTACAAGAATAGATAGAAAAGTACTCACCTCCACACCTATCACAAATAGAAGTGCTAAAAAGAGGGCTAGCAACAACTTAATCATGGTGGCAATTGTGTAAATCTAGAGTAGATTTGAAGAAAATGCACAGTCAAATGACACTTTGCATTTTTTTTTTCCAGCCGGAAGTAGAGGTTGCCCTACTTTCGATGTTTCGCGACATTGAATTATTTCTGCCTGCACTCTCGCTATCTCTTAATATATGATAGTCATAGTCATATATTACATTATTATCGTCAAATGGTCCATATAATATTTTAGTGGATTTTTAAAAATTATAATAGCGTAAAATTTGCACTTCCGGTTTTTTCACAGGCGCCATCTATCGCAAAATTTCAGAACTGCCACACGTGCACCCGGCAAAAATCTTCAGAAAAAAATGAAGATGACTTCGGAACAGAACACAAACGGCGATATTAACACAAAAATGTCTCATATACCAGCCATGGTTCATCATCATCTAGATTCTGTTCTTCATCGTTCAGGTATGACTGTCTTTACTATGATCATAAAATCAAGATATGTAGGCCCTATGGCCTATAATAAACAATCAGTAATGTTGACATGCTACGCCAGACCCATGTCTGATTGAAAGCATTGCCATTGGCCATGTCCCATGATTTTCGCCCCATTCATTCATTCTATCTTTACTCCGAGGGCCGAGCCGAGACTGAGGTGCGGAGCCTGAGGTACTGAGGCTGAGACAGTTGTAGTCACAGTAGTGTACACGGTACTTGTACTGACTTGTAGTTATAACTTGTAGTCCCCGGCATGGTGGTGGTGTGTGGGGGCTTGAATTTCTTATGACGAGTGTGCGGCTGGGTCTCCTTTGTCAGTCTAGCCTACTCTAGGCCTAGGGGCCATCCACAAATGACGTTTATGCTGGAGGGGGGGGGGGGTCAGGCCTGGCATGACGGGATCAGTTCTCTTCAGCATTGTTAAAATGAGCAAAAAACATGACGAGGGGGGTCAGAAATGGTCAAATTTCGCATGATGTCATTTATGGATGGCCAGAGGGATTTTTATATAGTCCAAAGGCAAGGATTTTGGTAAAAAATGTTCCCGCTTTTGATATAAACTATCAGGGACCAGCACTTTAGACGACTCTTCCCACCACACCACCTACATACGAGGACACCCCTCCCGCCAGGATCTCCCCTTGCCGGCTTGCGCAACAACCCTTGAAGAATCCAGCCACGACCAGCCAACAAGAGTCTCTCTTCCTCTCCCAACTGGTACACAGCACCAGCTCACCATGATACAGAAGAACCCCTCTACCACCCACCATGGAAGCAGGCGAGGCGATCCGAGAGGGGCTACCACCAGGACTCAGACCATGCCGTCCATGGTGTATCAGGACATCGGTCTAACCAGGACTCACTCAGACCGAGGCACCTCCAGCAATAGGTCCCATCAGGACTGACACAGCATCAGTTCTGGTAAAAGCTTTGAATGTGAGGGACTGCTCCCTCCAACCTCCACTGACCCAAGTCGACACTATCCTGACTCACAACTATAGGATGGGGGGCAGACAGGACTCCTACCGACAGGGACGTGCCAGGCAGGACTCTCACGGACAAGACACACCCCAAATTGACCAGGGACATCGCCCTCTTGAACGTCACCTGTCTGAACATCAGACTTCACAGCCTCGCCACACAGAACATTGCCCTTCCCAGTTTCGCCACTCACGGCATCGCTCCCTACCTGATCATCACCAGGGTTCAGGGAACCCTGTTCGCCCCCAGCACCCGGCACGGGACCCGGATGGGTCGACCAACCGAAGAGGCCTTACCCCACCCCTTCATTATCACCACCACCCTTGCACCACCCAGCGAAACGACCCTGGGGACAACCGACAGAAAGTGGGACTTTCACTGTCGGCCAACGACATGTCCACCCTGGCGGATATGGTAGTCACCTGTCTATAGAAACACTAAGTAACACTCCTACCATGAACGAGGACTCACAGACTGACCACCCCTTACATACCACCCCTCCCTCCTTAGAGATGCCACTTTTCCTGGTTTACCAGGAATTCCTGGTTTTTGATTCCAAGATTTCTGTATCAAATTATGTTAAATTTCTGGGAAAATGTGTCCCAGGTCCAGTTTTCCTGGTTTTTGTCGGCCAGTGAGTGGCATCTCTGCTCGGAGTCCTACACACCGGAGGTCCAAGCGGCTATCTTCAGTCTGTAAATAAATTCTCCTTTCTCAGAAACCTAAGACATCAACGGGCTGCTCTCACTCAACAGCACACTCCTCCCACGAACGCACCCACCACCGACAATGGCTAAAGAAAAAACAATGAGCCCAGCACAGGAGAGGGACTCATCCCAACTGTTATTTAGCAAAGGGGCCGACGATGCTGGAAGCAGGGACAACTCGCTAGCAGGCATCAATAGGATACCTCAGAAGCAGAAACACATTAGAAGCAGACAAAACCATGATAATATCTCCCTCTTCTTATAGAAGATAACAATAACCCTACTGATACTGTCCCTACGTTGTAGAATTGAATTCGATTTATTGCATAGAATCGGCCCGAAGAGACGTTTTTCTACGCACACATTTGTCACAATATAGTTGCTCAGGAATGTGGCAGTCCATTTGTATTCAGAACGACACCTGTGTCAAACAGTGAACAGATAATGATATATGGGTAATGTGAATAACGGAATAATGTGAATAATGAAATGTTCATATCATTTGATTTGTATGCAGATATGTGCAAAATGGATAAGGTGGCAGAGCAGAGGCTACAGCGCAGGAGGTACCAGGATAAGCTTATTAAGTGCGCAAAAAATTGTCAGCTGCTGTTTTTGAATTGCGCCGGGTGAGGAGACATCCCATTTGATTGTGGAGTCTCAAAGTATAAAACCCTGGTAGTATGGGGATTTCTGATAGAAACTTGTTTTAGCACGACATTGGGCAAGCCTTGCAATCATGGAATAGCAAAAATGTGTTTTCAATTTGTTGAAACAATAATTTGAAAAAGTTATTTGCTTCTGAGATGAACTGTTGCCAAGGTGTCTGCTTCCAAGGTGCCCCTGCTTCTGAGGTGTCCAGTTACTGTGGTAACACCTCTCAGCAAGGCTTTCCCCACACTTTAGGCCCCAATACCATGTGCATGTACATCATATAGCCTTACCCTAAACCTACCAGATAGAAACTTCCAATTGATATTTCTCTTTACCCTGTGTATAAAGCACACATCAAAATCGGGCCGATCCTGTAAGCCGCACCTTGGGTCTGGTTCGTGTATAAGACATATTGTGCACACTTAAATTGTATATAGTGAAATCACCTGTCTTACCTATCACCCTATTATCTATTACAGATGGTGGAATAGTATTGGCAGCGTCCAGTTTGACAGGCCGCTACTGGTCTGGATCACTGTGGTATTTTGATAAAGTGGAGAACGCACCAGATGTGGAGAAATGTGCGGGGGGTGTTGAGCTTGACACTGGCGTCAATGACATGATTCTCCTCTCTGATAACCAAATACTGCTGGGCACAGATACAGGTGAGATATTAAGTTTTGTAAAGAGGTAGGTGACTTCATACCAATCATTGGTCCCTTCATTGTATTATATCTGTACCTTTAGAAGGAAGTTCTATTATAGCGGTTACTGGTATCCCAGCATATGTTTTGTCCCCCAAAGTGGCTCATAAATAATCTTCATGGCAACTTCTATTACCCCATTATTATCATACTATAAGTGATTGTCCTTTCAAGGTTTTCAAAGTTTGCCATATCTGCATACCATTAGTTAGTAAATGTATTGGCTTCCGAAGCCCATCTTGAAAGGATTTTTCTCCTCGTTTCTGCCCTCTTCATCTACTTGTGACAGATAGTGAGAATGCACGGACATATGTATTCCGCAAACTATTATCTACTGTATTTTTCTCGCAGTGAATTTAATCACTTACTTGATTTGTCAACTATGCTGATACGAAATGGTTAAGGACAGAAAGTAATACTTTATGGTATGGATTGTAGGTGATGTGCAGTTATGGAATTTAAATGATGCAGAGGCAACAATTATCCGTGCTGTTGATGTGCAGGCCCATGATAACTGTGTAACTGCTATATCAGCTAGTCCTGATAAGAAGCGGGCAGCATCAGGAAGTATAGACAAAAGGTAGGTTTTAAATGAAATAGCCCGATAAGATGTTATGGAAGAAAGGGGGAGGGGATGTATAAAGATTAGTTCCCACATAACTTTGACATTTCCTAAAGAGGTAAGTTTATCAGCTGTCCACTAATATCAGACATTTTTGGATCTGATCTCACACAATTTAGGTTGGGATCAAATTGATGTTGCGTGGTTTAAGATGGTATTTCATCAAATTGGTTGATAGTTTGGTCCCTGTGGGTATGTAGGAATTTTTCATTACTTCTCAAATTGATAAATTGATGCTCAACATCGTTTGCTTATATTTACAGCATCAAAATTTGGGACCTTGAAGAAATGACAGCGACGCAGAGTTTCAAAGGTAATTACACTCGATCATAAGCTACAATGTTGATTGATAATTAGATGTACTCTCCTTGTCTGGTCCTTTTTTTTCTAAGCTCCTAAACATCCAACTGGTACGTGGGCTGGGTTCAGTTTGCGTTAGACAGGAGTTCTTCCAGACTCGTGCTCGGTGTTTCTTGTTGCCCATCTTTTGGATGTACTTGTGTGGAAAATTCTATAGGCTATCAGCTAGCAACTTCCTTTGGACTACCTATCTTGGGCACCTTTTATACCAACGACAATGAAAATAATGCAAGTAGCCCAAACGTGTATTTAAATACATTTGTAGTATGGAAGACACTGTTGTGTAAATCCTCGAAACAGAAAACTCTTTTGAATTGTATTCACTAGAAGTTAATATGAAACGTGTCGTACATCTTCTATCCTACAGCACACTATGGCGCAGTGACAAGTGTAGCATACCACCCAACACAACCTGATATCTTTCTTTCTTGTGGACAGGTAAGAACGACAACTATAATAAAAATAGTAAAGTGTTAATTTGTAATAACCTTGTTAAGTTGTAATATCCCATTAAAATTGCAGTAGATGTTTAAGTTCATGGACCATCTACAAGTAATATAAACTGCGTAAAAGCCGCGGCTTCTTGGCAAGTCTGAAGCAAACTTCAGCTTCACAGCTATATATATATATCCAGCATAATATATCACTATTTCAGTTTCCGCAATAATATCTTTTCCTTAAACTTACTTACAGGACGGTAGATTATTGTTATGGGACACAAGAAAGCCTAAACCAGCATCCATCCTTGGTAAGTGGCAAGCTTACGTCATCCAAATTTTACCCTGAAAGGTTTTTTTAGTTTTTTTTTATGATACCCGATATATACCCAATAAGAATGAACCATTCTTATATAAATGTGTTTGACTAATAAATAGATAAGTCTTTGACTTTTTGTTTTGGTCCACATTTCAGTCCTAAATCATAACACTTTTGGGACATTTTGGGTTGTTCGACCCCATAATCGAGACATTGTGACTGGAAAACATGGTTTATCCAACAGAACAATGAAAATTGTCTCCTAATTATCATTGATCATCATAGCATGATTTTCCTATTTTTCTAATTGGGAAATTTAGATAGAAAGAGTGGCATAGCCACACACCCTGTAAACCTCAAATCAACACCTGATGAGATCTAATACCGTAAACTCCCGCGTATAAGACGCGTCCTCTACGCCAAACAAAATGCTGGGGAGTCTTATAGCTTTCACTCAAGTTGGGGGTGCGTCTTATACAAGGGGTAAATTTTCTATAGAAATGTACTAATCTTACAAATATCAGCATTAAAATGTGCGTCTTATACACGAAATTGCATGTGCTAACTTTAGGGTGCGTCTTATACGCGCAGCGCGTCTTCTACGCAGGAGATTACGGTAGGATCGAAACCTTTATTCATTCACCAAACTCCCATTGAACTCTATAGTAGGCACCAGAAATATGGTGCACAACAACATACCTGGAGAGTGTCACTCCTCCAGGCTCTGAGGTCAGGTGATCAACAATTTTGTGTATTTTACAATTGTTGTTATGGAGACCCCCCTAGTTACTGGAGGTGGGCAGGTGGCAACCATGCCATTTGAATCAAGCTAGTGTTGATGCACGGACGGGTCCACCCCTTTGTCCCATATACTTAAAGTATATTTGTTTGAAGAACCGTACAATGTTGCCACAGCTTAAGCGAGAATCCCAGGCTTATTGCTGCTTATAGGCACTTTTGAGAGCCAGTTTTCACCTTACAGATGAGGCCTACGTTGATTTCCTTAACTAAGGGTCTGCCTCATATGGCTTTGTCTCAAAACCCGGACTAAATGCTATACGCTCCTTGTGTTGTAACTTTAGTGTTTGATATATTCTTTTCACAATATAACCATCAAGATGATACTTCCAGTGTTTGATTAGACATGATAATGTGGTATTTCAAAGAAAACCACAGAAAAATAATTGATTATAATTTTTCTTTTTGAAGACGCAAGTGCCCTGAAATCAAACCCAACCACCATAGCCTGGCAGCCGAATCAGGAATGTGTTTTTGCTGTTGGTAGCGAAGGTGGAGCAATTGGTCTGTTTGACCACAGTAAGAGGGAAGCCGGACCCACTGTCCTTCAGACACACTCACGCATTGTACATAAAGTAGCCTTTTCGCCCAAAAAGTAAGTATTGTACTTTGATTTAGAACCCTGTGGACCTTCATGATGAGGGCTTAAATGGAGCAGAATAACTTCATTGGGGGACTTTCATAATAACAATGGGCATATCAGAATAGTAAAGGGCGACAAAATGTTGAGGTGTCTTGTGGCTTCTGGCTTGCAGCTGATAAGTGGGCAGCCAGTATGCATAAATGTGGATCTGGGCCTAAATGCTAGGTGTCTGCCATAGGATTTTTCCTCAGTAAATCACATCTGAGTGATCAAATGCCTGACTCTGTTTATGGGCCCAGCCAAATTAAATAGCACTTGCTATCCTTCAAAACGTGTAGGGGATGTGGCCCGGTAGCAGTTTTCTTACTCATCCCACAGTTCCGGCCATGTTCACCTCATAGATTCAATGATTGCTGTTTTGATCACTGTGTATATACGGTATGTGAGTTAAAGTTAAACACTGCTTCATATGTGTCTTCTTATTCTCCATAGCACTAACTGGGTGGGATCAGCATCGGACGATTGTGTAGTAGCTGTATCAGACTTTAGTTCAAACGCATGTGTCACGTAAGTAATATAATTTCCTTTTACATAATGACAGTATGACAGAATGTTTAACGGGATAATATTTCGGCTGTGCGTTATGATTACAGACGCATGCTTTAGTAAAATCCTTTTAATCTTCAATTCTAGTACTAAGGTAAATTTTGTTGTGGAGATTTGTTCACCAAGGGACATGTAGTTCAATTGTTGAGACTTGCTTTCAAACTCCTTATGATGTAAATAAGGTTTCCACTATCCATCTTACTGCAAACTTGACTTTGGCATTTTAGATGGCAGTCAGATCTCCACAAAGACTTTGTTCGAGGAATCTCATGGAATCCCACATGTGAGGAGAATCTCGTGACGTGTGGCTGGGACTTTGGAGTTCACAGTCACACGGTCAAGCCAGTGCCGGTATCCATGGAGACCAAGACTTGTGATGAGGATATGGACACTCTATCACCTTACCCTAGTTAGAACAAAAACTAAAACAGGATACCGAAACAGCATCTAAAGTTACACCCCACTATAGGAGAATTAAACCTTAAAGTATGAAGGGTATCCAGAGGCCACAGCGGAACTAACAATGAACGAAAGCTTTGACCCTCGATCAGCATTTATAATGTATCAGTGTGAAGGTTTCCTGTTATGTTCATGTGTGTGCTTAAAAGCAAATATTATTCTAAAGCATAGCTATTTGCCAAATTATTTTGAGAATTATTATTTTTATAGTTTTATTTTGCTGAATAATCTGTTGTATTATTTGCATTTGTGAAGATTAATGAGATATATATGTTAAAAGTTTTTTTCTCATCTGTATGAGCAAACTGAACGTGATCATTTTGAGCATACCTTAATCGTTTCATAATGGTCTTTCCTGAATGAACTCTCGGCCAAATGAGAAGTTAGTAAATGGTGAATATACATACATGTAAGAAAATGTCCAGTTACCAGTAAGAAGATTCATGCGTCAAGAATATTCTGTTGCACCGTATTAAGCGCCAGGTTTTGAATAATTTTGGTATTTCTGTTTATCCCAAGGCCGACTTATCTTTAAGCGTCGTAGCACTAAACCTGCAATACGGCATGTCAATCTGATTGTATATGGAGGCCAAAAGTGGAACTCATGAAATTTGGATTACCGGGTATATTGTGGATTTGATTGGCTGAGCAAGAGGATGTATAGTAACGCAAGCCGCGGGGGCCATTTTACTAGTGAAAGGCACAGAAAGGTGCTAGCAGACATGGTAAATAAAGATATGTGATAAAAGTCAAGTTGGACCTTCCTTGTTGAGAATGAACAATGGTCTTGCATTATACAGGACTGCATACTTAGATGCCATGGTGGCTGCTTTCGGATTTTCCCAGAAAGACACCAAACTAGAACATTGCTTGTAATTTCTTTATTACGATTCGAACAAGGTTGCAGCACACAATGTTTCCATTCACTAGGGAGACGTAAATAAACACCTTTGGTGGGATAAAACCATGCTTGGTCTTATGCAGTCATAAATGCATGAAGCTGCCTTGAATAAAGCTGCTTCTTTTTTCAACTTAAAACTTAACAACACAAACCACGTCACCTTTCATGTTATTCTTAGGGTTAGGGTCTACACTATTCAGTCATTGGGGAAAGTTTACACTAACAAAATCATTCTCGCATAGACTGCTGAAAATACTTAAATTATGACAAACTTGGGACCTCTCCTTTATGGAACACCAGCAGACATACATGTATTATATTAAATACTTCACTAAACCTGATCGACAATGCTCAACCAACACATATAAATGCAGAGTGTCCAGAAAGGACGAGTCCCTTGTCTGGAAACGTTTGATGTGCAACCCGCGATAAAGAAACCGCTCACATCTGCAAGAAGGCAGCCAGGGTGGGCAATAAAGTAAAGTAATAATTTCCTAAAGATAAACTGATTGTCCTTAAATATTCCTTACACATCTAGGTAACATGTTAATATTAGATACTTCAGAAATCTTACAACCTTTGTTGACCTTGTTTTTGCTATAAATAGAGGGTGATGGCACTTGTCAAGAGTCCACATGAAGTCCTGTACAAAGCATACTCTTTTGCTCAGGAGAATATCTCCCACTTTCCTCGCGCCTTGGAAAATCTTCAAGAAGCTGCCATTTTATATGTCATCAGAGAGGAATACTGGACAGATTGTCATAGAAATACAAGGCATCACTGATAACTTTGGATTAAGTACAGTGGAATAATAAGGTATTGGCAGCTTAACATGGGAGCATATCCTTAAGATTTACGGGTAGGATATATTCTTACATGACTGCTTAGTCAAAATATCTCTTTACCCTAAGTTTAGATTATCATTGGAACATGATTGAGAGAATCAATACACTCTGGAAAAGTGCACATTAGAACTGGAATGATTGAGCGTACACAAATAGTCTAAGGTTTTTCGCTCACATATTACACACATTCCCTTGTCGCAACTCCTCGCACAAGTCAAGTGCAAGGCCTAAAGCACCCGAATAAATACCCATCTAATATAGCAATGTGTTTTATAATGTTTAGATCTTGCAAGCCGAAACAGAGAACTGATATCAATCAACCAAAGCGGACTTTATATAAGCCGCAATCATGACAGGCTGAAAAAAGGCCCTAAACATCCCAGGCTCTTCTGTGAACGCCCGATTTTTGGCAAGTATTCCAGAGGTTGCAGACTGCCAGCAGTAATATTAATCAGGATCAAACCTTATATAACAAGATTCTTCCTCCCTACTTGCTGCAGGCAGCCCACTGAGACAGGTCTCTTATTTGTACACCATCTGAACCATATTCTACAATAAATATACAACCAATGAAGTTAGTGATATAAGAGTCACTGCTCTGCTTACGAGACAAAAGAAATGAAAAAAAATATAACAACAACAAAGTCTTCCCTACGATCTCAAACATTCATAAAATAAGAGCAAATTAACATAGTTCGTTCATTCAATTCCTTCTGTTCAAAATCCTGGTATCCAAAATGTCTAATGACCGCTGGGGCAACAAGGTTGCTGGGACTTTGCCGCCCACCCTGGCTGTCCGCTTCATCATGGAGGGTATGCTAATGGGAGTCCACCAACATTTTCCTCCACGACCTGCTTTTATATTTGTTATTCCTATCTTCAACTTGTGTTGGCTCAGCAGATTAATTTGAAAATCCTAGCTTCAACTTGTGTTAATGCTGCAGTGGACTCCGGTCCTGGCCCACTAGGCCTGGTAGCCGAACTCCTTGGCGTCATCGGCTGTGAAGTCTCCATATCGCCAGAGGCACAACTGGAAAAGAGAATTCCAAATCTTGAGACTAGCATACACTAGAATGGGTTCACAAAATGTCTTCACTGTTTGGCAGGACATGGAGGTACAACTCTATTATACATGTATCTATGGGCATACGTTGAAAACTGAAACAGACCACGTCCACCAATATTTGAGTAAGTGACTAATAGATGTTAACGCCATTTTGACAGCTGAGGTCATATTCATGGTGAGAACTACATTACACAATTGCAGAGGAATGTGTCGGTGCCAACGCATATGTACACCATACACATCCGAGGGGATAGATAAGAGAAATACACTCTTTTAAGTGGGCTAGGAAAGCCCGCCAATATTTGAAATCATTCCAAATAAATCCAAGTGTCAGCCTGAATCGAGTTGATGATCAGTATTGCTTCCATCCCAGTTATTTATATGGTTTAAGCAGTTAATCTGACGATGGCTTGGGAAATAGTCTATAATTAGTGTGAATCATGCAAATATCATCTTTAATACATAAAGCCTACAGCTATGCACCTACCCGGCTAGCCTTTGCCGTGTTCTGGGCGTCAATGTAGGTCGTCATCAGCTTCTTGAGTCGCTTCTCCTTGCGCATGTCAACGGTGACGAGACCTGCTGAGAGTAGACCTTCGATAACGTCCTCCTTAGTGTCTGTGTGCTGGAGTGTGACGAAGTCCTGGGTACCCACGCGGTACTCCACGTTCAGCTGCACCTGTTGGTTCAGGAGGTCGTTCACCATCTGGTCCACAGCATCCAGGCGTGATTCCTCCTATTCATTGTAAAGGGATTTTTTAAATGCTAAGATAATGAAATGGCATTTAAGGCTACAAAAAATATTTTTACTTGAGTGTACTGCATCAAATCAAAAGCTCCTGAAGAAGTATGTACATAGCAGTAAAGTTAGATCGGAAAGATCAGATGATGTCATTTTTTTTATTTTTGTCATATATTTCTAACATTTTCTTCTTGAAAATCCACATATCGATGACTTACATCTGTTGGGAACTGCATACAGGCGAGGTGATACTCATTGGCCTGTGGGGGTAGAGTGTTGTATGCAGCTGGGAGAACCGCCAGTTTGCTCGTCTCAACAGTTGCACTCTGAAAAAGAAAGAAGTGCCCTGTAACATCCATGATAAAGGTGTAAGAAAAACCAACTCCTTGTAAATAGGTACATGTATATCAATCAAGTATGGCAACATAAATCAATGTCATTTTGTTGCCAGTAAAGTTTGCTTTGTCATTTGGTGGGCGTGTTCCTACGCCATTAGTTCTGAAAACTCATTGGATTACTCACGTTTCCATAGTCAATGTAGAGTGCCCCGATACTTGAAGCGGTGACCTTGGTGACTTTGGCACGGTACCATTCACCATCAGTGAACTTCGCTAAGCAAATATCTCCCTTCTTAGGGGTGTAGGATCCTGCTAGAGGAGGGTTGGCTTTCATCTCTGTCCGCATCTGATCCATCAACTTCTCCAGTTGGGGGCCTATAGAATGGATCAAACAGTGGGTTTATTTTCAGTGCAATTGCTATGTTGCTTATTCCTAGTCTATGTAATCGTAATGTGTATTCTGAAGAGTAGGTCCATATATATGATATATACATATACGAACCCTACTCTACTATATCAGTGATCGGAAATACGCTGTAAAAGGAAAAATTCGATAGGAAATTTATATTTCTTACTCCAAAAAACCTAGGGGGAATTAATTATATTTTGCCCAAGTAAGACTGGGTAGTGCTAATCGTTGAATGACTCCTTTAAAGAGTTATGAATTGTATGTCGATCAAAGACAATATTTCATAACTGTGAGGCGACCGAAAAAAAGGACTCACCTGAATCGACATTCTGTGCATAGAAGTGGCCTGTATCTGATACCTCAGTGATCACAACTGTCTTGTAGTTGACCTTGCGTTCTGTAGGTTCATTCTCAATTTTAACTTCTTTTTGTTCCACTTCTTGTTCTAATGTCCACACCTGAAGGAAATCAATGGATCATATCAATTAGATTTGTGAGATCATCATAATATTTCGAAGTAACTGTTCTTTTTATTGCTCTTAAAAGAGGTACCTGATTTGCTAAAGTTACAAAATGTATCACCGTTAATTTGATAATGTTTATCTATTTCTTGCTGACAGTTATGTCAGACACACTATACATGTGTTTATTCCATGTTCTCTACATGGATAGAGATCAGTCCAACTAAATAGGCAAAGATACTTACGTTCAACTTCTTTGCCTTTGCACGCTCTTCTGCCCCGGAAAGTGCCTTGAAGTGATTACCGCGCTCAGCTGTGAAATGCATCTTGGCGAGGCCCTCTTCTACCAGAGACACAGATACATTTGTTCCCTCCACGTACAAGTAGCCAATGAAGTTACCGCCCTTATCCATTGTCTCCACCTCTACTTCAACCTAGTTAAAAGTGTAAATACAGGATATTAGATGAAGATTCAGAGAAACTATGCTATGAATGCCCACCCCCTTCTTCTGCGCACGTGCCACGGCAGCTAGAAGCTCATCATAATGACTGGATCGCATCTCATTGTCCTGACGGTATCGCACAACTGTCGCAAAGCCCTTGCTCACAAGTGAAGCGGTTATTTACAAAAAATGTAGAGTTGGATAATATTGCCTCAGAACTTCTCTATATCACACCTTGTATTTTTTTCTGCTAAAGAAATACATGTTTGGAATAATTTTTTTGGAAACCTAAAGATGATTATAGAATCACGACATACTAACCTCACGTTGAAGTGTCAACTCCTTTGTAAAGACGAGTGCCTCCTTTCCAAAGGGGTCCCCAGGGACCTCCCCGGCTCCATTAGGCAGTGGCCGTGCGCCTCTCGGGCAGCTGATACCAGACAGGAGGAAGGTGATGAGGCATGTTTCACGTGGGATGTAAAGCCGCAGTCTGGATCCACTAGCCACAAACTCTACGACAGCCTCCATGCGGCCAGCACGTTGCAGGAATGGCAGGAACTGTTTGGCCTTAGGCACATCCTAAAACAGATGGAATAGTATATTAGTGTATTTCGTTTGATATACAGTCACCTTAAGCATGGTTTGGTGTTATACAACGCCAGGATTAAACCAAGCCTAAAAACAGTAAGGAGGAGGCTGACAGCCATATACTTGATTCCCAGGTAATGTACTGATATTTTGGATAAATTGGTACTGAATTGGCAAAGACCTTCCCGCATTAGATGGAATCTCCACTACTCTTTTTTTTTCTTTTTTTTTTTTTATAATTATCACTGGTCGTTTCGGAGCTCGTCTTTAACAACATGTGAACAAATATCAAACTGCCTTATTTTTGATTTGGCCAGTAAGTGAACTAATAGAATTGAACATGACTTACACCAGAGATGTCAGCCACACGGTGAACAGGGGGCTCCTTTTTGCTATGAATGCCCACACCCTTCTTCTGCGCACGTGCCTCGGCAGCTAGCAGCTCATCATAATGACTGGATCGCATCTCATTGTCCTGACGGTATCGCACAACTGTCGCAAAGCCCTTGCTCACAAGTGCCTCAGCAATGTTGCTGTAATGTCAACAAAACAAGAAAGCTTTTAGTTTAAAACAGTTAAGTCTAGAGTATGTCTTGGAGAGACAGAAAGGAAACGAGGCAAGGGTACAGAGCCTAGGCTAGATGACTTGCCCATGACTATGTCATAAGGACACATGTACCTGCTTGATTGTCATCCTCCCCCTCCCACCCACAACTACCAGCACAGCTCTGATCGAGTAGTGAGACATGACTGAGTACCCCCCAACCCACCTAGTGGTGTGCCTATCTACCATCCCCTCTGCCTCCCACACCCACTGGTGATTGTCTGGTGGTGTCACCACCTACCCTGCCTGCCCCTGCCTTTAGACCCAACTGCCTTAATTTGTGTGTTACTAGTATTAAGTAGCTTTGTCTAGACCAATCAAACTTCAGTCATAGCTTTCCCTGGTCTTCAGGGTCAACCCAACTAGCCATGTTTCAGCTCATGTCTACCTTTAACAATAATAACTACATGATTCTGAATTCCATATTACCTACAAATGCATCCATAATGACTATCTTCCACATACAAAACACTACAAACAAAATGAGACAAGGTGTGGTTTCCTCAACCATTATCTTAGTTGTTTGTCTGTATTACAAAAAGAAATGTGTCCAGTACCATGTCCTTCCCAGGGGTGGACAATGGGTGGACAAGGTCCCAAAGACCCACAAAGGTCCCTAGTTAAAAAAAGGTCCAAAAGTCATGAAAGGTCCTATAAAGGTCCAAAGTCCCAAAAAGGTCTTAATGTCCCGAAAAGGTGCAAAAGTCCCGAAAAAGTTCTGAAAAGGGCCCAAAGTCTTCAGAAAGTCCCAAAGTCCTAAAAAAGTCCCAAGGTACCAAAACGGTCCCAAGATACCATAAAGTTCCATAAAATTCAATAAAGTTCAATAAAGATCCATAAAGTTCAACAAAGATCTGTAAAGTTCTACAAAGAACATAAACTCAACAAGGTAGCATTTGCTTAAACTTTTATCTTAGCTGTTTGTCTCTATCCAAAAAGTAACAAGTCCAGTTACAAAGTAACTTGCCCATGATTCCCAGCACCATGGACACAAAGCATTTAAGGGCAGCAGTTTGTAATTGTCTGTACATTATATCCCCTGTGTGGTAGGTCCTGGTGGCTACATCCTGATGGCTACACCATCCCTCCCAAGTGATCACCCCAAATCCCCAAATGATCACCTCATGTCATCACTGCATGTCATCATCCCCTGTCATCACCTCATGTCATCCATGTCATCATCACATGTCATCAATGTCATGTCATTAATGTCATCACCTCATGTCATTTTCCCATACCATCACCTCATGTCATCACCTCATGTCACACATGTCATCACCAAATGTCGAGATCACCTCATGTCATCACCTCATGTCATCCATGCCATAACCTCATGTCATCATTCCATGTCATCATCTCATGTCTTTACCTTGTCATCACCTCATGTCATTAATATCATCACCCCATGTCATTATCCCATACCATCACCTCATGTCATGCATGTCATCACCCCATGTCATCAATCAATGTCATCACCTCATGTCATTACCTTGTCATCACCCCATGGCATTAATGTCATCACCCCATGGCATTATCCATACCATCACATCATGTCATCACCTCATGTCATCACCTCATGTCATCATCCCATATCACCTCATGTCATCATCTCTAGTCATCAATGTCATCATCTCTAGTCATCCATGTCATCACTAGTCTCTGAGAGAATCTTAGAATTAAACCTATCAATAAACCAAATTGGAAGGCCTTCAAAATCAACTATATCAAAAGATGTTTGCCCAGATAACCATGGCGCACACTGCCCCCATTCCTACTCTATGCCCTCCTCTTCTAAAAAAAATCTGAAATCTGTCTATAAGTAGGGTTAAAGACAGTTTGATTACCCTTTTATTTAGGGTAAAAAGAGCCCCATGCATTTCTCCATAGGAAAAAAAGACAACAGTAATTACCATGTCACAGCCATCAAAGTACACCTTAAATGTAAATTCTATTGCATGGATAGCTTTGTCTTACTTTTTGTCTTACTATATGACTAATTTTTGGGGGTTCAGTTGTAACCGAAATAGTGCTAAATGACAGGTTTTGATGGTCTATGCAAATTCTTGGAATCTCAATATAAGAATTCATACCCCATGAAATGTTTTTTTCATCATTTATCATAAGATTTTCATGTAAATAGAAATATGACTCATGGGGTCTTTGAAGGGTGTGATAGAGCATATGCTGTGTAATGGAATATTTTTTTGGTGGTGCATGTAATCTGCTACCGTAATCTCTCGCATAGAAGGCGCAGCCCGCGTAGAAGGCGCACCCCCAACTCAGGGAAGGCAGATCCGCATAGAAGGCGCATCTGCTGCTCCTGAGTCTAATATTTGAAAAACCCGCGTAAAAGGCGCACACCTAACTCAAGGAGCATGGTCCACCCAAAGGACCCAACCCACAGGGGCATTTCAAATATTGCCTGCAACTATCAATACCCCAACTGGTCATGTATTTTCTTTAACCAAAGAAAAGGTGTAGTCTATACCATGGTGCTCTAAATACCCTTAAACTGCTGAATGAAACATGCCATTCTGCTCACCATAAAAGTGTTTGGAAATGTGTGTACACCCCACTCACTGAGAGCTTTGTTAATTACACTATTGACCTTTTAATCAAGAGAATCCATGCAGCATTATAATCAATAATCCTGCCATAGTGTGTGCTGCCACCTGGTGTTGTATGAGCTGTATGTCATTCTCTATTCTCTACATTACAAACTACTGGTATCCCAGCATGCCATGTCTCTAGAAGACAGGCCTATTTCCCTGTTATAACAGTGTGGGCCTAGATAATCAATGGGAGGGTATGATATGAACAAATAACAAATTTGGTTTGAACCTGTCTTATCTATAACTTGTTAACAAATAATGCAAATCAGAGGATTATTTCTTTCAAAAAATGAACAGTATTGTACCTTTCAAAATGATGCCAAATAACATCAGTTGTGGGCCATATGAAGACAATTGGCATCAATAGTAGTTAATGAGTTAAATGATTCCTAGAAGAACACCAGGTGGCAGCACACACTATAACAGGATTATTGATTATAATGCTGCATGAATTCTCTTGATTAAAAGGTCAATAGTGTAATTAACAAAGCTCTCAGTGAGTAGGGTGTACACACATTTCCAAACACTTTTATGGTGAGCAGAATGGCATGTTTCATTCAGCAGTTTAAGGGTATTTAGAGCACCATGGTATAGACTACACCTTTTCTTTGGTTAAAGAAAATACATGACCCTGTGTACATCTTTCTGGTTTGGGTTCGGTTCCCGGCCCGGCCGGGGCATAGTGGTGGTTCCAAATGTCGCCGTAAGGTGTCGTTTGAGTTCCTCCCTGCTCTGGCTAGGCTGTGCTGGAAAGTCTCTCGGCGGTCATGGCAGACAAATGACTTAAAACAGGCCTGTCCATCTCTCACTATGCCTATGTAGTGACAGATGTTAAAGAACCATTGCCTCGGTAAATGTGTAGGGGCATGATTTCTACCTTCCCATAGATGCGGTCACCATCATCCCCCCTCCCCATTAGACTAGGGTCCGGGCATGCAACGCCACAAGGGTAATCTCACTTTGGTGTGGATACAACCCGCGGGACCTCTCACCCTTGAGTGTCGGCCGCAAGGAAGGCACGAGGTGAGATAAAATTCGTCACTCACTCACTCTGGTTTGGAAAGTGGAGGTACCCCGCGTATAAGGCGCACCCCCAACTCAAGGCAAATACCCTCCCGCGTATAAGACCCAGTCACGATCTGATTCGCGTATAAGACACGCCTTATACGCGGGAGATTACGGTAGAAGCCAAAATAGCAATTGAAACTTGGTAATCATAAGAAACTCGGCTAAGGGCTAGTAAACAAGAGGTCAGAAAGGTGGTGTCAAAGGCCCTTGCCTCGTTTAATAAACTTTAAGGGGGGGGGGGGTATTTATAAGAGTTGTATTCTTTTAAATGCAATGGAATATAAAACATTATAATCATAGATCAATACATATATACATGGTCTCCAAATGGCCCGCCCACTTTAGCACCAAAGAAAATATAATGAATTGCAAATCAAGACTTACATGTTTGAGAAGTTAACAGTTGCACAGGTCTTCTCAGGGAAATTACCGTTTGCTGGCTGGATGTAATCGACTTCTACATTAACCTGAAAACCGACCACAACTGATGTAACATATGTATGTGTGTATGATACCAAGAAAGCGAATCCCGGTAAGATACAATTAACGAAGTACATCGCATATAAGGTGCATCCCGCATATAAGCACACCCGGAGTTGAATGCAAAGCTAGAAGCACCTTGTTCTTGTTTTTTGGTAGTCCAGTACAAGTCTAATGTAATTTTACCATGCCTATATGGCACATCCCTCTTTTGGAAAGCTCTATAAGGCTTACATTCTGAGATTATAAGAGTTATGTTATGCAAAAACATATGGGACACAATCATCATTCACTTACCTTCTTGCCAATAAGCTTTTTCCTCATGAACTCACGAGCTTCAAACATGTATGGGATGTCATACAACGGACGGGACCGCTGCTGAGGGGGCTTCTTGGCCCTATCTTCCTTCTCCCCATCTTCTTCTGTCGGTTGTGGGGCTCTGTAATAAGAGAACTTATTATTGTAAAATACTGAAAACACTACAAAATATTTTCTATTGTTGTCTAATGGTACCATAAATGCCAGGTGACGTCTTGTTCTTCTCTAATCAGATCAATATCCAGAGTAGGTACAAATGTCATATAGGACCAAAATCCCATACAGAATTCTTCAATTTAAAAACTAACAAAATCAACACAAAACACATAAAATATAACCATAACTACCTTGGGGGCCTAATGCTGGCCAAGAAGATTTTGCGGTATTCCTTCTCTCCAACTTTGACAACAAGACCATCTCCATTAACAACTTCGACCACCTTGCCGGTGTAAACTTTGTCTTTGATATCCAGATTCAGAGTGCTTGGTGTGTACTCCTTCCAAATCCGAACCTTTTTCTCTTTTGCTTCCTTCTCTGCACCACGCAGCTTCTCTGGACCCTGAGAGACTACGCCCATGCTCCAGTCTACACAGCGTGCAAACCCCTCCTTAAGAAGCAATTCCGCAATGTTTCCATTTGGATGAATGACTGTGCCAAGCAAGTTGGCATTGGACACTCCCTCCAGCACAATTTTGACGTCTCGCTGCAGCAGTCGGATTTCTGAGAAGTACTTGGCCTCCTCTGCATAGTCTTCGGCAACCTGTTTGTCGTCGGCTAACTTGAACATGGGACACTTGATACCGGACAACATCACCGTCACATAGTTCATGGTTGGGAGAAGGAAGGCACGCACAGTGCAGCCATCACGCACATGTTCAATTACAGCTGGAACCAAGATCAAGAAAAGGTTACAATCATACAATCTTCTTAAAATTTGCTGTAAATTTGGCATTTTTGGAGCAAGGGACTACTAGTATTCATTTAATTGTACTGATAGTGAGTGAGTGAGTAATAGATGTTTAACGCCATTTCGACAACTAAGGTCACATTCATGGCGAGAACTACATTACACAATTCATAGAGGAATGTGTCAATGCCCACGCATATGTGCACCACACACATCCTGAGGGGATAGCAAAGAGAAGATATAGACCCTTTCAAGTGGGCTAGGGAAGCCCGTTTAATTGTACTAGTTTCACATTTGTGCTTGGTAATTTTTTACATTCTCACTTTGACCAACTGTCTCACCTGGGATCTGCTTGCCATGTTGGGAGTCGACAAAGTTGCGTGGGTTATCTATGGTCCAGGTAATGTCACGGACATGGGATTCAGCATCTGGTGCCCACTTCCCCTTTCCTGACGCTTTTGCAGCATCTTCTAATTGGGCCAGTTTCTGCTGACTTTCGCTACAGGAAAATTCATTGGGTTTACTAGTGGTCTTCGACGATTTCATATTGATGTAAAATATATCAGTCAAGTGAGACAATACATGTAATCTTGTAAAAATTAGTCTTAATTCTCGTTTTGAGGGTTTTACTTTTTTGTTTTCTTCTGACAACTTAGAAAGTTCTCTCTCGTCATTTAACAGATTATCAATCTCTTCTTGTCACTCTACCCAACCACCTCTGCAAGCAACTAGATTCTTCTACTGCTAAGATATGTGAACACCTACTTGTTCTGGAATAATCCTCCACGCTTGACCTCAACAAGTCCCTCAGAAACCATTGTCTCTGTAATGTTCTCGCCATTCTCGTCACGGCCTAGCCAAACGCATCCATATTCGCGATTTGCAGCACCTGCTTTGTACTCGACTGCGAAGACCACCTCCTTGCCCACCAACTTCTTACGTAGGAACTCACGGGATTCCCAAGCATAAGGCTATGGCGGTAGAAAGATAAAAAAAGATACTTTCCTTATTTTGGATTGTCTCCAAAATTTCATCTGCTACTCTCCAATTCAATATTTGAAAACTTATAGAAATTATATCTATTCTCGTAGAAATGAAAAGAAATACAGCAAATTGTATTCTCCCAAACTATACATACCTCATCTTTTGTCTCTACAGCTCCTTCAATGTTAGGGTTTGCCCGCCGGGCTACTCTTGGGGCTGTTACATTTGACAGGCAGATGGTGCGCTCAGGTGGGGGTCCACCTTTGGGTGGCCCACGGCGAACAATAATGGCATCTCCAGAGAGAACCTAAAGGGAAATGTTGAAATCATCTGAGTTAACAATTTAACAAATGCATTTGCAGACCTAGCAGTATACATTATTTACCAATGAGAAAATTCCCTTCATTCAGTGCAGACTTTTTAGGGGGCATTACATAACAGCTGGTCACCATCATGTTGGCTGTTTGTTATCAGTGCTTATCTATCCAGGTACCAGATCGAGCAATGGTTGCCCCTATTAAGGATCCCAGAACCTCGGTATAGAAAAGACGCAGGGCTTGACAAATCTCTGTGTCCAGTGCCCGGGACACATAAATATTTCTCTGGACAACTTATTTTTCAAGTTGTGTCCAGTGGACACAGCTGCCAAGCCAGGCTTATACACTGACCAAAGGGGCTGAGACACAACATTTTTTCTGCTGGACACAGCTTTAATTTTCCTTTGTGCCCAGTGGACACACTGGTTTTCAAACTGATTTGTTGACCCCTGAGACGGCAAACGATAATGTCTGCTAGAACAAGAAAGACAATTCCGTACATTAGATTAACCCTGTTAGGTTTTGGTGTGTGTGTGTGTTTGGGGCGAGGTAGTCTGGACACTGTTATACTGAAACAAGTGCAATCCACAATCCATATTGATAATTGCATTCCCATATTGAGGGGTTGATGTGGAACAAAACAAGTACGTGTACCTGCATGGAGCATACATTATACAAATGTACTCCATTTCCAATTTATTGAATGTCATACTCTGCCTGGTTATGATTAATGCCAACTTCATATGTTGCGAACATATGTCATATGTTATTGACACTAAACCCAGAAGCTTTCATTAATGACGGTATCAGGTAGCTGTCACGTGTTAAATAGGCGTTCACCACACATTTACATGCTCTATCAGCATATCTTACCATGTGTCAGGTCCAGCAACACAAGCTGTCACCATAGTACTGTATAGCATTACCATAAATTCTATCGTATAAGCCACACCCTTAGTTACTGGATGAGCTATAAGTCACATTTAATACTTGACATTTTGACATTTTAGTACTCTTTTATGGTGTAAAATACTCTCGTATAAACAGCACCCTGGCTTGGGGCCAATTCTATAAGCCTAATTCTAATTTGGGTTCTGGTATAAGCCATGGCATAAACGAGAGAATTTACGGTACTCCTACCACATCACATGGCCCTATATAAGAGTCCCTCCTGGGGATGAGAATTACGGTATGTGGTCATTGGGGAGGAGGGGGTGACAGCTGGAATAGGTGGCCAGTATTCACACCAATTACACATACTGGTCGTCAGATTAGGGCTTTACCCACACGTTGCTGATATTGTATGGAAAGTAGACCTACCAAGTATCCTGCATGTACAGTGTATCACTTTCAATAAGCACCAATCTTTATACAAGCGGTATGAGCACTAAGACAGACTGGGCAGAGTACAGCCTAGGCCAAGACTTGTCTTGAAATGTGGGACAAATTGTGGTAGGATTGTTGTGATTTGCAAAACATTTTTGTCTTGGAACAATTTTTTTGGCCCGGTCAGATCTGTCTTGGATTTGAAAACAATTGTTGTACAGCACTTCCATGACCATCCCACAATAAATGTTCTAGCTTCCAAGTGACCTGTCTTGGCTGTACTCTGCCCAGTCGTCAGAGTAGCCTGCTTAAAAGATGTGGTTTACATGCAAGGTAGACTGCTATACAGCTTATAAAGCAAAATTTGGGGGTATGCCTTATAGGTGTAGTCTCAGGCCAACTGGTAGCGCTGGCTTTCAGCTGTCAAAATTGTGTCCCTACGTAGTTAGTGGTGCAGGGATGAAAGTCACAGAGCATGAAAATCCCTGAAATGGTCTAAAATCAGCCCAGAATCCTGGATTTTTATATGAATCTATAAGGTCTTGGAACTTCAAAATCCCTGAAATCAGAGAAATCCCTGAAGACTTTCATCCCTGGTGGTGCCGATTGCATAACTTTCTATGATATGCAACCCAAAAGAAAATATGGTCACCATCAAGTCGGCGACATTTGTGAGGTTCCAGCTAAAAGAAAAGACGGTTTCTGAATATTTTAATGGTTACTAGGGATGTCATTGGCATCCAGTTTTTGGTGATTCCGATTACCACGATTTTTGGTCTCGATATTCTGATATTTTCTCGATTTTATTATGTTAAACAGTCATTATTTAATTGAACCAAAACACAAAGAACCCCTGAATTGCTGGAGGGGAGGATTAGCGGGGAAGGGGTCAACTGTGAACTGAGATGTAATGCTATATCACCCATATAGCATCATGAAATTTAGACTAACAAATCCTACAGAAAACATCTGTGTGAAGTTGGAAGGGAATTGTAGCTATGCAATCTCATTATCTGATGAATTGATAAATACATTGGCATCAAATTGAGTAATCTTTTCTCTATTTCATTACTGTTTTATTTAGATATTAGATAATCGACACCCGTAAGAGGTTAAGTGAAATATACCCATGCTGATTGTGCGTTTACCATGTCCATGGGCAATTTTTTCACACATGGTGTATATGCAATCAATTCTATACACCAGTTTACCCACTTTATATGATATATTCACAATGAGATACTTTTGTTCTAAAGTGAGATCATGGCTTACCACTATATACACACATGTAGGTGTCATTCCCAAGCATAATTGAAATTCTTTTCATGCCTATCAGGTCAAAATCTATATTTTGATTATTAAATTTCTTGTCTCAAAAGTTCTGAGGAAATGCAGGCTATGTCTATTCTATTGAGTTATTGACACTATAAGCTTCAATTTGATACCAAATATGCCTATGGAGGAATCATCAGATGTCTTAGAATTCCGTTAAAACATCCCTTTTTTTAATGTAAGATGATTATGTATCAATATAACAGTAATGTCGATACAATATTCACCATTTCAATAATGACGATATTTCGATATTGTGGATATCGATGACATCCCTAATGGTTACCCATCAGCCATAATATTAGCAACTGCAAGTTTAGAGTACCCGGTAGTATTTATCCATTAAGTTCAATATAGGCCACGATATTTAAAATTCAAAGCCCGAAATCCATGGCCATCTTGGACATGGTACTGCACCCCAAGTTTAAGACTAGGGATGGATCCGAGGGGAGGGGTGGTGGATATTCAGGCAGGCATGTCAAAGTTTTTTGGCCCTCCTCCTTGGAGGTGTCACACATTTTTCGCCCCTCCCCCTTTGTGCTACACGTATAGCATTGCACAAGCTATTTTACTATTAAAATTGATATTTCCCTTTACTGTTGATTTTTAGCAAACTTAGTACCGGTATACCGGTTTTATCCATTATTGTTTACCCCAGCGTTGGGGAAAAAACTTTCACCATTAAAAAAAGGGTGAAATTTGTTTCCCCCTCCCCCCAAGATGGGTCTGAATTATTTTGCCACTCCCCCCAAAAAAACACCACCGTTTCGCTGTTGTTAAAAAATTACCACTCACAATGTCAATAGCCCCCCGTCTATAATTTATTTCTAATAACTTGGATCACGGACTTTTTCATCTACAACCGATCACATCATGGGAAGCCACATCAAAGTCATGAGTACCGGATGCAATGATAGTGTGCCAGTGTCAGTGGCAGGCTGCAGAACACTAATTATTTTTCCACTGTTGGCCTATATAGCTTTTGGGCGAAAATAAAATACTTGTGCAAGTATCTGGGCTTAGCCACTATTATTTTCTTGTAGATATACATTTTTCCCAATAATTTAGGGCCATGGCATGTGGTACAATGTGATTAACTTTTTTGCTATAGGCCTTGGAGTGCGGACATACCCAGATTTGGGGGTTTTGCAGTGAATGATTTCAATACATTCTCTAATTAAATAGAGTGCACCCCCCTCAACTTACCATCAAATATCAGCCTAAATAACACTCAAATCTATTAATATACACCCTAAGGATTAATTTGATACCTGGTTTGCCTACCCACTGTCAGATTTTAGACCAATAATCATTGTACAACACCCTTCAGTGCGGAGCTACAAAGTGTCTCCTGCTGCCACCTCCCGTCAATTAGTGTACTGCAACCTAAAGGCCTGGGTTGGAATCTTGGTGGTCAATGAAATAGCTTGGAAAGCTTTTATTCACTGGCCCAGTAATGTCTTATCCAGAATCTTTTACTTTTATGCCCCACAGGCTCCTTAAATCTCTCTGAGAATCAATACCCAGAGCGGGTATCAGTCTGTGCGCTCTCTGTAGATTTTATCGATTTCTAGCATTGGCATGGACATATGGTGCTTTCACATAGAAAAAATGGTCACAGGGCCAAGAAATTTGACATGCTGATAGCCAAGGAGCACCACGTGACGTGCTGAGTGTTATTCTCTCTCTAGGTGCTATAATTCACAGAAATATCTGGCTAAAATGTATGAAAAACCCTCGGAAAGATAATGATATAAAGGAATAAATTCAACAAAATGCATCTTAACTCCATGTGTAATGGCTTAGATGGCCCCATTTACACATTATTCAAGCTCCCCCATATAAGGACAACAAAATTTACCAGATATGGTGAATACAAGGACATTTTATTAAGTGTCAGTAAACATTCATTGGCTGCATAGCTCGGGGAGAGAAAAATGATGTTTTCCCCCGATGCATGAAAAGGCCTCCCATAGAGCACTGAGGACGATAGAAATAGATAGAAACAGCTGAGAATGTAAATTTCAGGTCATTCTGACCCTGAAAACCATAATTTTGGTTACGTGGCACCCCCAAGAGAGAAGTATCAGGCTTGCGGATTGACACCAGAATATTTCTCATAAACCTCTCCAAGGCCGAAACTCTGCTACTACGATTTTCAGTGATTTCTCACTAATTTTATTGATTCCCTTGCCCTTTCTCACCATAACATTGTCAAACTGACTTGCCCTAAGCAAAATAAACACAGTTTAGCGAGATTTGACAAACTTGGTAGAAGGCCCTATATAGCCCGTAGAGGCTGCAGAACACTAATTATTTTTCCACTGTTGGCCTATATAGCTTTTGGGCGAAAATAAAATACTTGTGCAAGTATCTGGGCTTAGCCACTATTATTTTCTTGTAGATATACATTTTTCCCAATAATTTAGGGCCATGGCATGTGGTACAATGTGATTAACTTTTTTGCTATAGGCCTTAGAGTGCGGACATACCCAGATTTGGGGGTTTTGCAGTGAATGATTTCAATACATTCTCTAATTAAATAGAGTGCACCCCCCTCAACTTACCATCAAATATCAGCCTAAATAACACTCAAATCTATTAATATACACCCTAAGGATTAATTTGATACCTGGTTTGCCTACCCACTGTCAGATTTTAGACCAATAATCATTGTACAACACCCTTCAGTGCGGAGCTACAAAGTGTCTCCTGCTGCCACCTCCCGTCAATTAGTGTACTGCAACCTGGCAGGCGTCCACGTCTTCGAATACACATTGATTGACTGAATCATTGTTGGCAGTTGCCTTGGCTTGTTGGCACTGTAAACAACGTATACACGACCTCTCATACGCAGTCAATTCTTTACTTTAGACAGACTCCAATTCCGTTCCCATAAACGACTTTAATGGGGTCTCGCGAAAAGTAACACAGGATATATGTGATGGACGCCGGGGATGGACGCAATAATTACAACCGGTACTTCACCAAATTTTGGCCACGTTGACAGCTCATCCCGGCGTCCATATGGCCCATGGGCACTACCGTTTGGCACTTCAGAATGGAGAATAATATGATGGTGCCTACCATTTTACTATTTTAGAGGCACGCTAACATTAAGTAACACATAATTCTCAATGACTAAATGGTTATTAGTAACAGAAATACCCACCTGCTTCACAATTCCTCGACAAAGTGTAGTCGGTGCCGTCATCTTGCTTCTGGTTCTGACTCAACTAAAAGGAAGTTTACCCACACGTGACAGTTGGGGTCACTGACGAGAGGTCACGAGAGCGAACATCTCAACAGCTGCTGGGAGAGTGGAAAGAACTCTTCGAGCATATTTCTGAACATCTTCCCGCCTTCACGGTGAATATTTCTATGACTTTAGGGAGTGATCATTTTTTAACAACGGGGGGGGGGGGGGCTGGTGGGTTTGCGCGCAGATGCGCGACAAATTTTTTGACCCCCCTCCTCTCAAGGGGATAAAAAAATTTTGACCCCCCGTAAGGGAGTGATCATTTTTTGACAACAGGGGGGGGGCTGGTGGGTTTGCACGTGGACGCGCGAAAAAAATGTTCGACCCCCCCTCTCGAGGGGGTAAAATTTTTCTACCCCCCGCCATAAGGGACAAAAATCACACGCGAACGTCCCCTTTTAGCCTATAGTAACGCGCTGGGTTTTCCACTGAAAACAGGTGAAATTATTTTGACCCCCCCATCAGAGGTATTGAAAAAATTCTGCCCCCCCCCGGTCAAGGGGTTGAAAAAATTCTGACCCCCCTCAAACTCACCAGCGCCCCCTCCTGTTGTTAAAAAATGATCACTCCCTAAGGAGCGAAAATCGCACGCGAACGTGCCCTTTTAACCTAGCTTTATAGAATACTAAACTCACATCTCTGTAGATAGGCACTGACGTAACTCCCGTTCGCGGTTCTGGCCGCCACAGCCACTCATAGTGTGATTAACCCTTTGAGGGACACTTTTTACCTCACCTATCTTCAAAAGTCGATTCTGAAGCTATTTATTGGAATATCAAGACAATTAGGGTGTCATAATAACGGGCTTGATAAGATCTATCACATGCATATAAGTTATCAATGATTGGTTGAGAAAAAAATAAGGGTTTGGTCAAGTGAAATTAAAGCCCAACTTTGGAGGCATTTTATTGTATGAAGATCAAGTTGCTCATAAAAATAACTAGTTTGCACGTGTTCTACGGTTAAAAATGTTATAGAATATGCCTTAACATTTCCATTTAGACATGGACCACTATGTTTTATAAGCAACCCCAACATCCTCACCTACAAGCTCTGAGAGGGGTAGGCTGGGACCACCTCCCACACCTCCCACCCCCCCCCTCCCCACACCCCCACTGCACCACTACTCTAGCCTAGGTCCTTCACTCCAGGGGCTACATGGTTTTTCTTCTGTAGTACGGTACTGACCAGTAGGTCCTTTTAGTGAACATCTTAAGAGAGGACTGACTAGCAGGATTTCTCTATGAAGTAGAGGGGAGGCCAGTACACAAACAGGGGACTTCTTCTGAGAGGGAGGGTGATGCAGAGGCAGAGGACTTCTCAACAGCACATGGGGGCTAGGTGTGAACCCATCTAGTCAGGTGAATACCCCACCTTTATCTCAAATTTCTAGTCTTGATATATCATGAGATGTGTCAATTTTACTCCAATCTCATAACATTGACCTTAGAATGACCTTGACCTTGGGCAAGGTCACCACATGCCTGTTCACACTAATCACTGAAAAAGCCTTCAACTATGTTTTATATCAAGTTTCTAGCTTTAGTTTTTCATAGGAAGTAGTCATTTACCTAATTTCACAACATTGACCTTTGACCTTAAAATGACCTTGACCTTGTCCAAGGTCACCACATGCACAATCACATCCGCCTCGTGATGACCTTCGATCTACTTTTTATATCATAATTCTAGCTGTAATAGTTCATGAGAAATGGGCATTTAACTGATTAAATGACTCCTGATGCCAGCTAGAATGATCACGAAATCTGGATCACAATTAAACTCTTAACTATGGTTAATTGTGGCAGAACGATAGACAGAATTTCAGATCTTTGAATGGCCATAACTTTGCTTCAAATTAACATAAAGACTTCATTCAAAAAGCAAAATCAATCAGTTTTGTGAGATCTATCCATAGATCATTAGCTAGAGTACATAGAACCAAGTCATAAAAAATAGGTAAGTGCCTACTGTAGACTGTACCCCCATACAGAGATGAGAGTTTAGTATTCTAAGCTATTTTAACCTATAGTAGCGCGCGGGGTTCCACTGAAAACTGGTGAAATCATTTTGGACCCCCCCCCCATCAGAGGGGTTGAAAAAATTCTGACCCCCACCAGCCCACCCACCCCCCCCCCCCCGTTGTTAAAAAATGATCACTCCCTTAGTGACTGGTTTCCCAGTTGTAGTTGTAGTTGTTTTGTTTTTTTGTTGTCTTTTTTTGCGGCCTTTAAAAGCAGAATGGTCTGCCACACCGATTTACCTCAAAGCATATGATGTGATTTACAGGATAAGTCAGGCATGTACCGGTACAAACAAAGTAACATGGTCTTGTGCAATGAGGTAAATTTTGGCTGCAAAACAAGGCAGGCTGTTAACAGTGATATAACTATACCGGTATACACAGTATATATACATGATGGGTATTATACAGATGAATGAGAAGGTTGCTTTTAAGTATGGTCTAGTATTTTTTCCCCCTTTGAGCCCCCGAAAAAGAATAGTAGAAAAACAATAAATATTTGTGTACATAATATCTAACCAGAGAAAGTGGGCCTTATGTGGGAAGGTGGGAAGAAGGTTACCCAGCCCCCCCCCCCCAAGTTGAAAGCTGGGGGGAGGGTTTGTTTTGCCCCCCCCCCCCCATCAGATATATCAAGGTAAATTCCTAAATTCCTTCAGGCCACTCCAAAACAAAACTTGTTTCTCATCACCATTTGAGATTCTTTTTTTAGACAATTTTGTGAAAAAAATGTACCAAAGAATGAGCAAAATTAGTTAAGTTTGGTACCAAATGAAAGCTTATGTTCCAGGGAATGCAGCTGGCTATCAATAATAGTCATTATCACACTTATATAATGTCAATGATAACTTTACTTTTAAAATGCAGTTCTTATACACGGGTGTTCGCATGCGCCTGGGATACATTCACGCCGGGCATTCAAGCCCTAATGAAATGCTACGGCAAAAAAAAAAGAAAAAATTAAAATCCTCCCTCGTCACTTTTTTCCATGACTTGGTGATGAGAAACAAGTTTTTTTTTTTTTTTTGAGTGGTCTAAGGTAAAAATTCCAAATTTTTTCCCGAAGAACCTGATCTATGTATTTTTGATGGAGGACCTGCCCCCCCCCCCCCCCCCCCGGCAACTTCAACTGTTCCGCCGCCCCTGCTTATCTTCCAGGGTGTTCACAAAGATCATACTTCCTATGGTGACTTCTTTATTTGCTCTCCTTCTCCTTTGCTCTCCTTCCCGATGATTAATCATTAAGCTCATATTTGAAAGAATTTTCAGATCTATACCCCATTTCCTACTTTTGAATTGCATGCCAAAACTCCATCCATTGGAAATACATGTGCATTATAAAATACCTATGGGAAGGTCCATGGGACCCCCTTTCTAAGCGTGAATGAGCTAAGATAACAATAAATCGTTGACAAATGCCTGAATATGGTGTTATTACAATGTGTAGAATACCAGTATACATGTGTATAAAAATACCCCAGACCGTTTAAGCCACAGTAGTTCTCTGAAATGGTCTATTAGCCATGGACAACACCATACACCGTGGTTTGTGGAGCTGGTTACCAGCGAGTTATCACTGGTAAATGGAAATCAGGTGGCTAAAAATAAATATTTTAGAGCAGCCCCCCCCCCCCTCACACACACACCTTTCCTGAATCTGTATACTAATTGGCCCAGGGTCCCCCTGGGTCATTGGAGTCGGGTTTGCAGCCAAATCCACAAATTTGTAATCACCAACTTTAAGGTGTAATCATTCAGTGATATACTCTTAGATTATACATTTTTCAAAAGCCAAAGGAAAGTAGTGTAAGTACTGTAAATACGAATATTACATTATATGCTGATGACGCTGTGGTCACTACAACTGACCCGGTACAGACGGTACAGATGAAGTTGGTCATTGAGAAAATTGTTAAGTGGTGTGTTGACAAATCCCTAACAGTAAATGAAAAGAAAACTAATGGATGGTTTTTAATCCTCCTATTAACTTGAATAAATCGTTTAAGATGAACAATGTTGAACTTGAAAGAGTATTTGCCTTCCCTTTTTTAGGTTTAAACATTGACACTGATCTAAAATTTGTTGCCCATCGTGCTTCATGTATGCGAGCAATTAGACACAAGATTTTTCAGTTAGGTCCAGTAAGAAAATATATGGATGATAGTTCTAGTCTTTGCGTATTTAAATCAATAATCCTCCCAACATTTGATTATTGTGACTTTATATGGGACAGAGATTACAGGGGTGAGAGCAAAGAACTACAAATGTTACAAAATGGAGCTTTAAGGTTAGTTTATGTTGTAAAACTAGAAGAAAACCCAATCATGACCACAAACCAAATTTAAGACAGGAGTAAATGTTACGACTTAGCTTTAAAGGGGGGCTGGCATGGAAAATTAACAACATGGGTACCAATTCAAACAGTGATCATTAAATCGCGGGAACCAGCGGAAAAATCGCGACACCCTGATTGGTCAAGGGGTGATCACGTGACTTTTTAATGCGGGCATGCATTACCATGCCAGGGCCCCTTTAAGACGGGATAAACATTAGCTGTTCTATCGTTTCATGATTTCTAGATATGCAGAATATGTTGATAATAGGAATATTCATACTCACTTTCACCAAGGCAAAAGATTAATTGTTCCACATACCCTAAACCCTACAGTTCTTTGGAGTGTCTTCTATAGAGCAGTTATTCGTTGGAACCAGCTTAAACCCAGTTATACATTCATTGATGATTTATATAAATTTAAATCTATTATAGTGTCTATCCTAATTGCTTTATTTAATTGGAATGTATCTTAACAGTAATATCATCATTCAACCATTCATCCCATTTCATTACCATCACTGATTATCTTCTGATGTAGGTAACTGGGCTTGAATAGTCCTATATGAATATTTGCTCAACTAGGTATTAATGACCGCTGTCACTTTTGGAGTTTATTTTCATATATGGAATCTTAGGGGGCCTAGCGTAAGCACTACAATGCGTAGGAACTAGGAATGCATTTACATTATATATTCATATTTTGTATCTGTTTTGTTCCCAATAAACGACTTTAAAAAAAAAAGTTTCAAATCTTTCACTATGAAAAGAGCTGTTCCACTTAAGACAAGTTTGCGGGTGCTATACTGACTACAAGTCCCTTAACCATTGGGTCTATGGGGCAGATAAATTTTGGCGATGAAATTAGCACATGGAGTCCTATGGGTAATCACAAATTAAGACACTTTTTTCAGTTGGCAATGTGTACGGCCTCTGAGCTATACACATAATGCATTGGACGCTATACACATAACACATTGGACATGAACAATATCCTAAGCATACTACCGTATTCTCCCGCATATAAGGCGCAGCCCGCATATAAGGAGCACCTAGAGTTTTGGAAAATTCTCAAAAAAAAAAAAAAAAATCATAACTTCTACTGAATGAATTTTCAAAATTCAAAAATCTATGTGTAGCTTGGGCCACCCCGGACCCTCCTGGGCCCCCTTATGTCCTATTATGACCAAGGGGGCATGTAAGATATCAAAAGAAAGGTCTTGGTGTCCCCCTTGTGGATCCAATGAGAACTAAACCCCCCGTATAAGACGTGCCTTATATGCAGGAGATTACGGTAAGTAGTTGAAACTGATTGCTTTATTTATCATGTTTCATGATGTGTTTCATCATAGAATTAAACACGGAAAGGCGGTGAAACACGAAAACACCGGACAGCATGAACAGAGCTGCTAACACCATGAGTGAGTGAGTGAGTAATAGATGTTTAACGCCATTACTATCAGTGGCTGTCATCAAGGGGAGGGGGGGGGTTGGTTTCACCCACCATATCTTTTTTTTTTTTCCTTTTTCAGAAAATCACCATCAAGTAAGTCTGGTTTACTAAGGACTTTATTCACAATATATTCTAACAAAAAATCCATTTACAAGTTAGACGTCTACAACAAAAATAATCATCAGGTTTCATCTATGAAGACAACTCAAAGCAAATAGGTACTCCGCTTTTTAAAGTGAAGGCTTTCTGCTCCACCCGACACCCAGGTACCCTGCGGCCTCTGTGTTTTAAGGCATAACAAATGTCGCCTGGGCATAACTTATGTCGCCCCACAGTTTCGGATACAATACTAGTACATGATAACAGTGAGTTTGGAAATACACAAAATACAAAGTGCATGCCCGTTGCTGTTCGGGACCACAAACACATAAGTATCCTCAGAAACGAGGTTGTCTGACAGAAAGGTGGCCTTTGTCCATTTTTTTTTTTTTTTTTTTAAACTTTTTAAAAATATTTCTTCCCTTGCCTTTGTCCTTTCCAAACACCGTGTCATTTTCTTTACTCCAAGTGAAATCTAAAGTACTGCAATCTTCAACATATCAAACAAGCATCATATCATCATCACAGATCACTTTCCTTACTGCCTTCTCCCTTCGATTCTTTTGATCTGAGAAGAATACCACTGACACTAATTGCAAGCTTGTTCCACCACATATGTACAAGTTGGGAAAACGCATCCAATGGAGAGCGATATTTCTATATTTCTACAGAGTTTTTATTTCCTGATCAAACTTATTTCATGGAAACAATTTTCATATGATAAATGCTCAACAACTTGACACGGTTTCGGTAACACAACTTAAGCATTGTGTGTCAATGGACAACATTTGCTGGAGAGAGGATCGAGATAGGTGTTGAACATGAAAATACAAATCCATAACACATATGACCTTTATCATATCAGGTTATGTATGGTGGCTAACCCGATAATGCATCACAAAAAGATTATTTCAAATATATCTAAAGTTTGCAAATTACAACATGAGGCGTCTGATAAAGAGTAACGAATGTATTATATGGACATATTATCTTGAAAGTTACACAGCCACAGTTCCATTCTCTAAGTTTGTGAACATATTCAAATCTGACATTTCAAATACATTCTATAACAGAAAATCGGTTTGCTTTTCTGTATATTCCAGCAAATAACTAGCATCATAAGTAAATACATTCTGAATGCAAGCAAATCATGTATCCATTGATATTTCACAAGATGAAAATGTAGCTTTTTGTCCTAGCACTTCTAGATACACCACTATGAAGCTGCAATTATGCATTCTGATGACGAGTTGCAATTCCCTCCAAATATTGCAACACATTGAGCACCACTGCTAGCTTTGCCAAAGTGTGGGAACGTCCCAGTGGCGGATCCAGGATTTGAAAAAGATGGGGGCGCGGCCCAAAAAGATAGGGTACATCCCCCACTTTTGACGACTAGTCATGGTGCAAAATAACTAAATAAAGACTCTTAAATATAGACAAAAAGGAAGGGGCATTCGCCCCTGTGCCTGTCTAAATCCGCCACTGGGAACCAGTTACATGCTCTATGGTTTATATCATGAAAGGCGGATTCTTGCTACGATTTCAATGGCGAATATTAACCTTCCCTGCAAACCCCTTATATATCAAATTTCTTTTATTTGTTAATTCCCTTCATATAACCATACATATTTCCAATTGTGTTCTGGTAAACTTATTTTGCAATTTATCGCTAATGTAGCAATATTAATCATGTGATGTCAAAAATTGGCAATATATCAACTAGAACAGTGCACCGACATCCATATTATTTTTTTTCAAACTATATTTGGATTTTCCATTAACATAGCAGTGACACAACTTGATTCTACCAACAACGTGATCATGACCTAAGGCAGTTATCATGTATTATTTCCAATAGATTTTGAATTCCTGTGCATTTGTTCGTGGCAGTAGAAAGCTCTGGTTGTCTATAATACTTCTCTGTGATATACAGGGTGAGGGAAGCCCTTTGTAAATATGGACAAAAACTCAGCACTAGTGATTAGCATTGTCAACTCTGATACTGGAGAACCACAGGGCGTAAATGTGTGGTTAATGCAAAGTCTCCCGGTCACAGATTACATGATCATACAAACTGCAACAACATCAATCACTTATCCTGACAGTTTTTCTGCCAGCTGAATTGATTCACTGTTAGATGATTGTAGCTTCAAGCGGTAAGGTACTTGTCGCATGCCAAGCAGACCAGTGATGGCCACTCTGATTCCCACCTCCCTGACCCTGTGTGTAATGGCGGACGTGTAGCACCAATAGAAACCCGTTTTGCATCCACGCATGACTATCTTTAGTTGATATTCCTATAATAGAACATTCTTTTCAATTTTTGGTTCTTTTTCTTTTTTAATTGATTAAAAAAAGTGACCCTTTTGCAAATAGGAAGTAACCATGGCACAATCTATTATGTCTTAATACTTGGGAGACCAATAACACAGCACTGACAAGTTTGGTGGTGGTAGGTCTGGCATGTGCTCCATTTTATCAGTGTACCAGTACTCTTGTTCAACTGTCACCACACTGATCAACCTGAATGACCCCGCTTAAAAGACTGATGAAAAATCTATAAGATCATCCCAAGCATGAGATCACAACAAAATTGTGTTATTCAGAGTAGGAGTTGGTGTGACTTGTGATGGTTTCCAAGAGCAGGCGGGTTACACTGACTTAACATCCATCTATATAGCTTCACTTAGCTGTCTAGCTGTTAACAATTGGATCTCAGTGCGCATACTTATTACCATAGAAGAACATAGTAAATTCATGATCGCCCGCAGTTTGATAGATACACATAATAAACTGGGACAGTATGCCCAGCCACATGCCATCTGACTATCCATGGCGGAGTATTCAATCGTTCAACAGTGTGCTGCCTAGAGTTATGTATGATCTAATTTGTTTATAGAACGGGAGGCCTTATGCAACAAAGAGTGAACGTCCAGCATCCGCTAATAATCGTTATATTATATCATTCCACGACAAAAATGGTATGAAATGCATGCTATCGTTTTAGTCAATATATGTTTAGGGGACAAGCTGCCTTTTACTATGGGCAGTTTACGATGTTTACCACAAGGTGGCTTCAGGGCGTGACTCTCATGCTGCATTAGTGACATGCAGTGTCAACTTTGAGCACAGCGCACATTATCAAGATGCGACCTGTACTACAGGCGGTGTGCTGGGAGCCAGGTTGTGGGTGGTGGGTACGAGGGCAGAGGCAAGCCGATCCTCCAAGGTGCTGTACGTGGTCATGCCTAGTTGTTTCTGCAGGTAAGCAGGGACCGTCGGAAAGACGTAGAATGGTTGAGCAAGCTCTGGCGTTTGTGCGGCTGCCTCCCCAAGGTTGTGAAGGAAGGCCGTCCTGTGGCAAATGAAATGTTGGGCAAATTTTTATGCAAGCCAGTTAAATTAAATAGCGCAGTCAAAATGGAAAATGATGTACTTTCTTTTAGAAAGTTAAAAAACTGGATGCTATCTCTGAACAGGAGTGAGTCCATTTGAAACCCATCATCAATTTATTTCTTTTTCAATTTGTGAATTCTGGGTTTAAATTCAATACAAAATGTTAATGTACCGAAAACAAGAATGCCATTAATCAAAACCTTTTGAACATACCAGTCATTTTGATTGGCGACATCTAAGTCAACAGGAGAAACCGTCCTGAAAATGACCTCTCCACGACTGACGACAGACCACACAAGGGAAGCACCAAACTGAATGAAAATCAATCAATTGAAAATCACTAACAAAATCGATAAATTGATAAGTATCCAATTGACTTCAGTTGAGAAATTCGAAGAAATCATTTAATCCTCATAAGAGACACAGAAAAGCAAGTTATAAATACATGTGAGATAGAGGTAATTACTGTTGTATGAATGGCAGAAAGCCGGATGACCGTAGTACCACGTTGTGTGTCACCCTAACCAAGGCACTCAGAATGTTTCTGGCCATACAAGGCAACTGTCAGAGGGGTCTACATCTCATAGCCAAGTATAAAAGTTTGGAGTACCCCTTATAGTATAAGCGGAGTTATGTAATATATCTATTCTGAGCCTCCCGCACCTTATAGATATTGCCAGAGTTGGGCCTTATATGCAAGGTTTACATTAAACATGAGGTACTATGGAATAAACTCTATATCTAAGCCATGGTTTTCACATTCTTAATACAGCTCATATGGTCTCTCAAAAAAGTCAGGGTGTGCTAATTTGCTGAAGTTAGTTTACATGTCTATTTAGCTATACAAGTGAGTGAGTAATACATGTTTAACGCCATTTCGACAGTTAAGGTTATATTCATGGTGAGAACTATATTACACAATTCCACAGAGGAATGTGTTGGTGCCCACGCATATGTGCACCACACACATCCTGAGGGGATAGGAAAGAGGAGATATAGACCCTTTTAAGTGGGCTAGGGAAGCCTGGTAAGCTATTCAACACCTCCCAGCAAACATAACACATATAAATTTACCTGTACCACACATATGTAACCCACCTTGGACTGTAGCATAAAGCTGAGTAGTGAAGCACCAGGCTGTGCATCTGCGACTGGGGTGATGAGCAAGTTAGTAAGCAGAACCAGCTCAGCCAAGTCCAGCTCCGACATAACTCTCGCCATCGCCTCAAACAGCTGAGCCATTACCTGAAGAAGGAACACTCATGTTAATCTTCAAGATTTTACCAATTATTTAATTTCTATAATTCTTGCTGATTTTCATAGGGAAATATTTGCAGTGAACAAGTTCTTCTAAAGTGGTTTCCTAGCTTTGTGCGAATTCAGATACGATATACCTACTAAAATAGGGTGTCCCTATAATGATGAAGCAGCACAAACCTCATCCTGAAGGTCCCGTTTGATGACACTGAGAATAGACTGTAGAATCGCTGCTACCACTGGAAGTGCATGTTCCTGTAGCGAAACAGATAATTCACAATGACACAGTATTCAAATTATATCTCACTCTTGCGTTTGGCTAATTTTGAAACCAGAACTTAACTGAGAGTTTTCATAATTACTGAGACAGGTCTGGGATTTGTACACTGCACGCAATCATTCAAAGAAAGATAAATCTTACAATATGAAGATTTAACATAAACAAGCAGCACATGAGCACATATGTCATTTGTAAACAAATGTGGAGATTATTCCGTTTGCAGTTGGTGGATGTACAAAATATGAGATTTATATGACCTTTATTGGATCTCTTTTTTTTCAGAAAAACCATGGACCCAGACCTTAACAAGAATGAGTTAATAACTTAGTGTCTTTTGGTAACAAAAGACCTTGGAAGGATATGCAGTGACAACAGGGAGAGCAAACAATATATATATATATATATATATATATATATATATATATATATATATATATATATATATATATATATATATATATATATAGACTAGTTTATGCACATGTGCCAAGTGTTCAGCTTGGACTATAGTTTACAGTTATCTGGCCAACATGTGCCAAGAGACCTTGGAAGGATATGCAGGATGGACTATAGTTTTACAGTCATTTGACCAACATGTGCCAAGTGTTCATGGATGGACTATAGTTAACAGCTATTTGACCTACATATGTAAAGTGTTCAGGGATGGACTATAGTACAGTTATTTAACCAAAATGAGCCAAGAGGTCAGGGATGGTCTCTAGTTTACAGTTATTTGACCAAAATGTGGCAAGTGTTTATGGATGGACTATATTTGACCTACATGTGCAAAGTGTTCATGGACAGACTATAGTTTACAGTTATCTGACCAAAATGAGCCAAGAGGTCAGAGATGTAGCATAGTTTGTAGTTATTTGACCTTCATGTACTAAGTGTTTAGGGATAGACTGTAGTTTCAGGGATGTGATCTTATTTTGGCCAATATGTAGGAACCTTGATAAGACAACATGGCTGTTCAGTTGGTGCTTCACGGCCTCAAAATATCTAAGGACCCCCCTCCCTCCATAAATGTTAATAAGTTTTCTCATCGAATCTGTGAAAATAACGAGGGTCAACTTTTAGAACCTCAAGTATAGAAAATCCTACAGAAGTAGGAGTAATCACATCCCTGAGTTTATAGTTATTTGACCTACATGTGCAAAGTGTTAATGGATAGACTATAGTTTACAATTATTTGTCCAAAATGAGCCAAGAGGTCAGGGATGTACAGTCGGCCCTTGCTTCCTCAGATTTTGAAAATGCAAGGGAAATTGTCTGAGGAAGCAAATTATCTGAGGATTCAAGTCCAAATATAACAGAATATATAGAGGGAGTTGCAGATCCTATGTCTGAAGTAATGAGGGATCTGAGGAATCAAAGGGTCGAGGAAGCAAGGGCCGACTGTATCATAGTTTGTAGTTATACCTACATGTGCAAAGTGTCCATGGATGGACTATAGTTTACAGTTATTTGACCTACATGTGCAAAGTGTTCAGGGACGGAATATAGTTTACAGTTATTTGACCAAAATGAGCCAAGAGGTCAGGGATGTATCATAGTTTGTAGTTATTTGACCTTCATGTGCAAAGTGTTCATGGATGGACTATAATTTACAGTTATTTGACCTACATGCGCAAAGTGTTCAGGGATGGAATATAGTTTAGTTATTTGACCAAAATGAGCCAAGAGGTCAGGGATGTACCATAGTTTGTAGTTATTTGACCTTCATGTGCTAAGTGTTTAGGGATAGACTGTAGTTTACAGTTATTTGACCTAGTCTCGTCCGGTCGGGATTCAGGGAACTCCCTCTCTCATGTTTGGGGATTGTGGGTCCCCATATTCTGGGGAATATTACTACGCAGTGTACCTGCCTACATATAACCACTACAGCAACCAGCGCCCAGAACTACTTTTACCCAGAAACGCTGGTCGCCAGAGACGACTCACGCTAGTGGTCGAGCTGGGCCAAGATTGTAATTTGACCTACATGTGCAAAGCATTCATGGATGGACTATAGTTTAGTTATTTGACTAAGATGTGCCAAGTGTTCATGGATGGACCATAGTTTACAGTAATTTGATCAAAATGAGCCAAGAGGTCAGGGATGGACTCCTAGGGGCTATTACCGTAATCTCCCGCGTATAAGGCGCGTCTTATAGGGGGGGTTTAGTTCTCATTGGATCCACAAGGGGGACACCAAGACCTTTCTTTTGATATCTTACATGCCCCCTTAGCATAATGGGACACAAGGGGGCCCAGGAGGGTCCAGGGTGGCCCAAGCTACACATAGGTTTTTGAATTTTGAAAATTCATTCAGTAGAACCAAAGTTATGAAATTTTCAATTTTTTGAAAATTTTCCAAAACTCTAGGTGCGCCTTATACGCAGTCTGCGCCTTATACACGGGAGATTACGGTAATAAGATTCTGGGAGCACTTTGCAAACATAAAAGAGGTCCCCTGCCCCCCTGCGAAAGAATTCCTTGTCATTTGGCACCTATTCTTGCCAGCATAAAAGAGCCATCTGGGAGCTGGGGACACTTTAGAAACCTGGGGAAAGTCCCCTGCAACTCTGTGAAGAATTTCTATGTCATTTGGCACCTCTCCTAGTCACCTGAGAGCTCCTGGGAACTATCTATATTCTGAGAGCACTTTGGATACACAGAAAAAGTCCCCTGTCCCTCTAGGAAGATATTCCCAACATTTTGGAAGTTCATCAAGGAGCTCCTGGGAGCTATCTAGGAGATTCTGGGAGCACTTTGCAAACATAGAAGAGGTCCCCATGAAGAAATTCCCAGCCTTTAGCCACCTACCCATGTCCCTTACACTAACAGTTCACTAATGCCAGAAAACTGCACTGCATCCTAATGTACAGCAATGGAGACTCAGCTTGGAAAGGAACATGCTAGGAGAGTGTAGACTCTCATTTGCATGAATGGAGACTATTCTGCCATGTGGATTCCCTCCCCCAGATTTCCAAGCTCCCTGCTGCCTGCAGTGGCCATATTGACAGGGGGTAGAAACAACTGAAGGAACAGCCAGTTATGCCAGTTATGTACATTGTGTAACTTTGGCACATACCTCTCGAACATTATCTGTTGAAAGAGAACACACATCACTGTTCCTAAGAAGGGGATTCTTCCGGGCTATGGATATAACTTCATCACATACTATCTACCCAGAATAATCTCCTTAAAAATGAGCATGGAAGTTTTCTCACCTTGACCAAAAATGGTATTGTGCGTGCTACAAGCTTGGTGCCCTTCCTGACTGTGAGCAGCTGGACAAATGAGACATCCTCCTGCTGCTCCAGGTGCAGTAGTTCATAGAGTTCCTGAATGCGCACCGCACGCTCTTTGTATAAGGGAGGCCGAGAAGCCTCCGGCAATGCCATAGCACGCTTCTCCACATCATCAATCTCCAACAGAAGGTCGTAACTCTGTAAAAAAAAAAAAGAAAAAAAAAGAAGTAATATTTGCATCATGTACATGCAATGTGTAGGTTTACAATATGAAAAGATATGACAAGTGACTTCAATCGCAGACAGCTCAGGGTAAACTTCTTTTATTGATTTTGACTCAATTTATTTTTGCAAATATCAAATATTAGGCTCCATTGGGATTGACGACCCCATTATATACCTTCTCAATATGGATAAGGAGTTGTTTGAAGCGGCGGATCTCCTTATGGCGACCATCTTCGTCACCAGTGTTGGTCTTGACCCTCACATCAATGATCTGTCTTGGATTATGTACACTTGATGCTGTTAGGCGCCCTAGAGAGCCCTCAAACTGAACTGTAACCAAACAAAAAATCCAGTCAAGATTCATAAACATTTTCTGGGTCAGTATCACTAGATTTTTTAAGGCCACACCAAGGAAATAAAGTAGGTTTTTTTTCAATGTGATATTTATTCTGGAGTTTAACAGGGAAGGTCCATGTTGGACCTTTATACTCCTGGCTCCAGAGGGCCTCATGAACTTAATAGCATATTTTATGGCGTGCATCAGGTAGTTCACAGACTAGTTTACTAGGGAGTAAATAGGAATAACAATGTAACATATCTTTTTAATGCAAATATCAAGTACAAAATAAAATGTAAATATTTAAATAACCAGCAGTGGATGCTACATAGCAATTTTGAGGGATATATTTTGCAGTCTTTGTAACTTGGTTAGTATGGTTTGATTAGTATTATGGATAAGTATTCCTCCGTACTCCAGGTGGGGTAAAATTTTGGACTTATAGTCAGAGCTTGTCTATAGGTCATGTACCTTCTGAGTCTAGCAAACATGTAGAGTTTGTGGGCAGCTTTAGATCTCATTTGGTTCATCTGCTGATCAAACTTCAATTGTTGATCAAGCTTTACACCCAAATAATTAAAGACCTCAACATACTCTAATTTGCCATCATTCAGGATCAGGTTAGGCACTATAAAACGGCACAGATGGGCCTGAGTACCAAACTTCATGGCCTGTGATTTTCTTACATTAATGGTTAGTTTATTAAATTTGCACCATCTAGATAAATGATCTAGATCTGTTTGTAGTGATCTAAATACCGAGATAGGATCATCGTCAGCAACAAATATTACTTTATCATCAGCATACAAGCTAATGTTTGTAAAGTTACAGAAACCAATATCATTTACGTAGATCAAGAACAATAGAAGCCCTAAAATGGACCCTTGGGGTACACCACAATGGAGTGGAGCAGCTTGTGATACAATACCCTTTTTTTGAGAGCGACCACAGAGATAATTTTTAACCCATTCCAAGAGTCCTCCTTTTATACCCAATTTTTCACATTTTTTTTTTAGCAGTATGCAGCAGTCACAGGTGAAGGACTCAGTCCTAAGGAAGAGGCTCCACTGTCAAATGGCAAGTGGCCAGTGATGGAGTAAATCACTGACAAATAGCGAATGGTACATATACTGATGAAATGCTGACAACCAGTGACTAATTAATTGAGTAATTACGGAAAAATACTGACTAAAAGCTGTTATATATAGGCTAAAATACTGACGAATAGTGACTAAGTGCTGACATATACTGAGTATCTGCTGACAAATACTGGCCATGTGCTGTCAGATATTTACGAAATCACTAACAAATAGTGACACAGACCTGGCATATACTGCTGACACAAAAGTCCAATTCACTGTTGTTTATTTTCTAATTTCAACATGTGACCAAGTGCTGGCAGATATTGCCAACATCACTGACAAATGTTGAACAAATGGTGACAAAATTTAAGTAAAAGCTGACATATACCGACTGAATGTTGATAAATGGTGAATAAATGCTGACAGATATTGACTAAATCACAGAAAAATAGTGAGCATTAAGAGAGGCTTAAGTGTGCATCAATGCATTGTGCCATCCATAAAGGGTTAAGTGTGCATCAATGCATCATGCCACTCCTAAAAGGGTTAAGTGTGCATCAATGCATAGTGCCATCCATAAAGGGTTAAGTGTGCATCAATGCATCATGCCACTCCTAAAAGGGTTAAGTGTGCATCAATGCATAGTGCCATCCATAAAGGGTTAAGTGTGCATCAATGCATATTGAGTAGTTGTATTTATTTATGTAGGTGGCCCTGAAGAGGTTAATGGTCACTTGTGTGCAAAGGGTCAACTCTGCATGATACATTGATGTAATACCAGTACCGGTGGTACCGTAATCTCCCGCGTATAAGGCGCAGCTCGCGTATAAGCCCCCCCCCCCAACTCACAGGGGGGCTGTTTCGCATATAAGGCGCCCCCCCCCCTGAGGGGAGATTTTTGTCAATTAAGTACTGTCCTATAGTAAAAATACCCCCCTATAAGGCGCACCCCAAACTCAAGGCAAATTACCTCCCTTATATGCGGGAGATTACGGTAGTACATTTATGCATAATTATTTTGGATACCGGATGGTCACCAGCTCAACGTACACATTCTGTGCACATGTTCAATTACAAGCTATATGGTCTGATTTTTAATCACCCCACTGCATCAGTAATTTTACCCTCAGATAGTCTAACCCCACCATTACTTTGGTATATTATGATAATCTTTCATGTTTATCCCCAGAATATACCCAGTCTCCATATTTTATTTATGTGTTTGGTTTCTACCACACATTCCCATACCCACCATAAATTATATTCATGGTGGAAGCAACTGTAACAATGTTTTACAAGCCTTGATTAACCTCACTAACACCTGATGAGACCCTAAGAGGTTGAAACCTTGATAGTCACTGATAGTAATCAATGATAACTATACTCAAAACAAATGTTTGGAGTTATAGTCCAAGGATTGGAGAGTGTCACTCACCAGCACCTGGAGACACCAGTAACCAGCACTTGTGTCAAGGTGACAATGCATTTCTGTGTATAGCAACACTGATTGCCCTGGAGACCTACCTTACCAACGGAAGTTGATAAGGTGAGGCGAGCATGGCAACCAAGCCAGTAGCATCAAGGTAGTTTTGAGGTGAGGAGGTGCAGACAGCCGTCTCCCGGGATACATTTATGCATAATGCCACCCCTAAAGGGCTGATCACATGATATACATTAGGAGGACGCCTTGGGGTTGTACAGGTACTAAAAGGTACGAGGTAGTTAGGGTTAGTAGGCAGACCTGGGAGGAGTCTATAGGCGTTGTACAGGTACTAAAAGGTGTGAGGTTTGATAAGTACATGACGGCAGGGGTTGTTATCAGTGGCTATGGGTTTATGTAGGTGGCCCTGAAGGTGGTTAGAGATAGGTACGAGTGTAAGGGTAGGCCTGCTAATAAGAGTGTTTTGAAGAGTGTGGGCAGTGCCGGGAAAGGACTTTGTTTGTTTGTTTAGTTTTACGTCCTGGGGCCATAGAGGAACTCAGACATTCAAGGGTTCTCGGACATTACGTCCTTTCTTTTCTGTTTGGACAGGAATTCATATGCTGCTTGCCCGAAACAACAGTGAAAGGAGTGTGAACAACAGTCACACAGTGAGATGGCCCAGGCCACTATCACAGCTTTTCCCAAACATGGAGCTTAATGTTGGGAGCACTGCATGCAGGCAATAGACGACACAGCCTGGGTAAACAGCCATAACTCGACCATGTATCAGCAGTTAGTCAGTGCCATTTAGTGCCATTTAATGCTACAAATGCAATGGTCGACTCAAGGGTAGTTGGACTGTCCGATTTGGTGTGCAATCGACCTCCCATGTGAATGCAATGGAAGAGGCTAGAGCCTCTTCCAAAAATAAGGCAGAAGATTCCATAAACAAGATAATGTTTGCATTTCCAAAATTATGGAAAGCTCAATACAAAGGGCAACAACTTAATTTTTTTGGTGTGGCCAATTACAGCACATTAGTATGTCATAAGGTCATATTCCTATAGTAGGGGGAATTCGTATTCACTAAGCTTTTACATTACTGTCATCTATTTTAAAACACAAGGATATTTTGCTACTTCAACACCCCTATATCCTAGAAACAGACTGAATTCTTCTGGAATTCGTTGTTAAAAAGCGAGCCAATTAGCTCTATTAGTAGTGTCATTTCCATACCTGGTTTGTACAGACGGCCATCTGCCTTAGCAAGCTGCGGTAGAACGAGCTTTGGTTCCCCTTTACTGCCTGCCTTTGCTGCTCGCTCACGGATCAATTTCTCCATTTGCCATTTCTGAAATCAAAATGTAAGTTCTGAATCACACCAGTATGTATTCTTTCAGTGCATGGAGCTACTAGTGCAAACCCCAGGCATGATTTATGATAGTCGTCCAATCAAGCATTTTCCCACCCAGGGATGAAAGTCACGAGGCCAAATACCCCTGAAAATCAAATGCTCGATAAGAACCCATCTAAATGTTGATTTTGTATATGAAAGTATAGGGATTTGGGACTTGAAAATCCCTGAAATCAGGGAAATCCCTGAAGACTTTCATCCCTACCCACCTTTCATTTTTCATAGATATACAATAACACCAACACTTACTGTGTAGTAGTAGTCATCGAGGTAGGGATCGTTAGTGTGGATCTGCATAAGTTGGATTTTGATGATCCAGTCCTTCTCTTTTTGCGTCATTAGGTTGGCAAAGACATCCCGGTCCCCACCCCCACCCATCTCATAGTCCTCCTCATCTGCCTCTGAGTTGCTCCTCCACCGCTGGTGGTGGAATCCTCCACGACCCCGACCACGCATGTCAAAGCCACCACGCCCCCCACGCATGTCTGGTGGCCCACCCCGCATCCGCATGTCAAAACCACCACGGCCTGGATGGTCCATGGGTCCATCAAAGCCACCTCTGCCTCGACCATTGAAACCTCCACGCCCACCTCGATCCATGGGGCTAAAGCCTCGTCCACGTTCCATGTGGTGGTCACCAGGATGGCGACCGTGGAAGTCACCATTAGGGAAGCCACGGTCGCCAGGCCCATAGCGATCATCCATAGGACCTGATGGGTAGCGATCACCAGGAGGGAACCGATCACCAGATGGATGTCTGCCATTTTGGAACCGATCACCATGGGGTCTGTCATTGGGGAAGCGAGGGTCAAAACCAGGCTGCTTTTGACTGAAAAATAATTTTAATGTTTTGTTTTTTCAGAAATTATCAAAAAGTAAATGGCATTAGCTTCAATCCACCTTTGCGAGAACTACCAGGTTACAAGCCATTGAATAAAAGTTCTAGCACTTGGAAAGAGTATCCTTTAGAGAGAATTCTGATTCTCATTTTTCTTAAACCAGGGGGATAAGAAGTATTAGAACTCTTACTTGAACATGGGGTGTCCTCTGGGTGGAGGTGGACCTTGGTGATGATGCATACCTCTGCCTCTGTTGTTTTCGTTGAATCCACCTCGGTTATTGTCATTAAATCCACCCGGGAAAGGCATTCTGGAGATTGGTTAAAGAAAATAGATTCATTTTTTTCCATTCTTATAAATTTAGCAGATTGGACGGACATTTTGTGAAGCACAAAACAACAGCCTAACAACAACAATTCATTTATGAATTTCTATCTACTTCCACATTGTACATTTGCAGATAAAGCATTGAAGAGGTTTGCAGAAACCCAGGGGTGAAGGGCTTAAACTTTCTATTAATGACACTTACCTTTGTTGCACAGGCTGATTAGACATGAAGGGTGGTACATTCTTTGGGCCATGACGGTCAGCTGGACTACCTACAATATTGATATGATGAATTACACTTTGTCCCTCTGTGATATACCACTAAGTTATGTCATGAAATAGAGAACCAAAAACATTTATGAATACGAGTCTATGTAAATAAACGAAGTAAACAGTCTAAAGTACAGGGAATAATGATTATCTATAATCTCATTTCTTTAATCTTCAATGCCTATTAAACATAGCAGAACATTCTTTATTACTTCGTAGCAGCATATATACACATACACCATAGGAGTAGTAGTTTGGGGTGAGTTTGGTACATCTATATACACTACAAGGGACACTATGAGGGGACCTTAGCACTAGCACATACCGATACCATTCATGCCCGAGGACAGAATTCTGGAGGTCAGAGCAGCCGCCAGACGGTGTTTGACTTCAGTCGGGGAGAGGGTGCCATTCAGATTAGGGGAATTGGTGGGTATGGGTGACCATGGCTGTGGGCTCGTAGTAGTTGGTTGGGGTGGGAAAGACGAGGCCAGTGTATTGTTTGGGGTCCTGACAGCATTAGATGGTCTTGACCAGGGTAGGGGTGACTGAGACGGGGAAGGGCGCACTAGATAAGAGGAGGAAGTGTTGGGGGGAGCTGAACGTGATAGCTGACAGGATGCGGAAGGTGGGGGAGTGGCTGAGCCACGTCGAGGGAACAAGGCGGATATTGGAGGAGGGCGTACAACTGAAGGGGACCACGACAATGGTGATGCAGACTTCACTGGGTGGTGGGGAGTGAGGGGGGTTTGTGGTGGTGGGGTTGGGGTAAAGCGGGCTGGGACCGGTGAGGCTGCAGACGATGGAGGGTTTATACCAGTAAAACCCAGTCCGTTCATGTTAGGCCGTAGTGCCTGGGCCAAGGCCAGCGGGGACATGGTATAGGGGTTAGACTGTGGCCAAGGAGCTTGCTGGACTGGCAGAGATGATGCGACATGGGTAGGTGGTGTGCTTCTACCATTCATCATGAGAGATGGTGAAGGACTAGCAGTGTGAGGAGTGGGTAGGGAGACAGGTGACGAATCGTGCATTAATGCAGCAAGCACAGATGTTTGGGCTGAAATACAGTGACGCTACAAAGTATAGACAGGTGATAGCAGGGAAGTAATCTACTCAAAATAGGTATTAAATCAACACTAATACAATCTACTACCTGTATACTCCCACATATAAGCAGCGACTCATTTGCTGGCCAGATGCTTATCATGGCTTATAGGATCAGCCCAAACCGGGGATGTGGCTTACAGGTGGGTATTTAGCACAATAGACCAGTACTTATACTGCAATTTTCAATATAATGTGTTACCAAAGTTGGGATGCAGCTTGTAAGCGGGTGCAGCTTATATACGAGGGTTTACAGGTAATTTAGCTATCAACAATCACAAGCAAATCATACAAAGCATAGGCACATTCAATAATCAGAGTAATCCTAGAAAAGTAGGAAAAAATAAATGATTGGGAGGACCCTTTCAAGTTTCCTCATTATCCAGTCTACACTACCGTTGATTAACTAGCATTATTTAAAAGCATCTTCATGTTATAAATTCTAGTTAACAAATTCCGACACTGCATATTGAATGTGCTTTTAAGCGAACCAAGGAAACACTAAGTGGAAAGCTAGGATCTAAGAGGTGGATACACAGCAGGCAAACACAGTCATTACCGTTAAACCGCTACAACCAAGACACTACCACACACTATGAATTACAGCAGTGTAAAAAGTCTTAGATAGTGGCTATTCTAAATGCAGTACCTTGAAAGCCTGTTGAAGGTGGGGTGCCCCTTTTGGCAATGGTGATAGGGGCAGTGCTATGGGAGTATCCTGGTGCGTGAGGTGATGAACTGAAATGTTGACCGGGGCTGGTGCTACGTGCCATGTTAGGTTTGTTACCTGACATCCGCTGCAAATGGAGATTGTCAGAGATTTGATCAATGTTAATAGCCTTTTATACAGTAAAAAGTACTCGTCTCATGAAAAGGTTACCTGACGACCGTTTGCTTTTGAATCTAGGGAAGCTGGTGTGGCACTTCCCCTCTCCACAACTTTAATTTGGAATATTCTAAATTAATGATTGTGGCTGGTATCATAATTTTGTAAGGATGGTACAGAAAATCTGTTTTAACCGTGGATTACACACACTCATATTTTATATGAAGTATTTGTTACCTATGCAAAGAAATGGTAAACCCCAATTAAGGTTAGTTCCCATGCCGTACCAACAGCTAAGGTGACCCCCCCCCCCCCTACAAAACCAATGTATAGATAAACTTATCGATCTCAGATAGTAAATCAGGGTGTAAATCAGATTTTCACCCACCTGCATGTGGTGTTGCATATATCCTACTTGTGGAGGGGTCCCAATGGGTGCTTGACCTTGATGCTGGGGCCGTCCCCCTGGTGGAGTAGGAATGGGCTGGCCGCGCATCTCTCGTTCTAGATCTTCAACAGTCATTGGTCGGTTATTGTTCTTTGGGACTGGCACAGGGCCCACACCTGGTCCACTTGAGGGACTCTTCCCATTGATCAGTTCCTGCTCCAGCTCGTCTAGGTTACGCGCATTTGCAATAGGTGTTGGCTTTCCTGCCATCACAATCGATGGGTCCTAGAGACAAATGACACAGTTAGTTTACATGGACTTCCCCTGCCTCTTTAGCATTAAATCCAGGGATGTAAGTCAGAATGCATGAGAAATTCTTAAAGTACAATTAGAACTTTAAATCTAATACATTCCTTTAAGAGATCCCCCCCCCCCTTCTAATATTTCACTAAGAAAAAAAAACAGCCTTAGATTAATCATCTAGATCATATTGGTTACTGACCTGGAAGGGGCCTGGCTGAGCAGGTGTCTTCACCTTTAGCATATTGAGGAGGTTCTTGATCCCGCCATCGTCGGTCGGTGGTGTTGGTTCCAGGTAACTGTCCCTGGTGGCGGGAGAACCCCATATGTTTGTTTTACCAGGTGACACCTGTAGGACAGAACCAAGCGTCAGACTAGTCTCACACTCTACTGAAATTCCTCTAATTTCTTCTTTTAATGGTGTGTGAGTATGAACAAGTGCCATGATTATTTTCAACGCCCAAACTCAAAAATTCAAAGGTCTGATCATACAATTCCTTGCATGGTCTTTATTGTGTACTATAGCTAAGTTAGCATTAAATCTAGGATGTTTTATAAACTTGGGAGGTTAGTAAGTTGCTTTTCAAAACCACCCTTTCAAAACAAAGTGCTTTAAAGGATGAATGGTGTAATTTCTTGAATTATTCACTTTAAAATTTAACGAGAAACTTGTCAATTAGAATGTAACATGCAATGTAGAAAGTTCCATACTCTGGCCTTGAAACTTGGCTTGAGACCCCCATATGTAACTTTACGATATACGCGAGTGACTTCTACCTGGTACCAAAGTTGTTCTCTCTACGTCTGTAAAGAGTTTTTTTGTGTGCTGATTCACCCACGATTTTCCTATATTGAGCCTGGTTTGATGATTTGCTTGGGAGCATATCACCCAGTAGGCCCATCTAGGCGAAACGAAGCATATGGATAGAACTTACCAGATGTTCGGTGTTGAGGAAGGCTGGTGGAGAGGACGGCCCAAACAGGTTATCCAAGTTGTTGTTCTTTGCCTGTATGAAATAGCCAGGTACCTGAGCACCCCATTGTCACAACTCTTAATGTTAGTCACAGCACACAGGTCAAAGGCCAGGAATGGACAGCACGCAACACTCACACAATTGAACATTTTCTCTCAAGATGGCATGGTTTAAGTGAAAAGGATGCATCCAGCCCCCTGGCCACACTAAGACTAAAACACTAAGACTTTAGGAGCACGAAGTGGAGACCTTCCTCCCACAGCCAGAGCTACCTTGTTATTGTGGCAACCATGGCCGTATCCAACTGCCGTAGTTGTGTCTCATGGCAACGATTGTAAAAGTTTACTCCGTTGCTAAGTCACACAGGAAATTGATTGTGTCCATCACTTCCAGGTCATGGGTCATAGTGAATGACCTGTGACCTTTCCTAATCTTTGATTGGGAAATCCCCTGACTTTGCCATGGGGTGTGACACCAAGGTTTCGATCTTTGGATCTCATCAGGCTCTTAAATGGCGAACAAGGCTTGTGACTATTGTCACAATTTAATTCCTAAAATAGATTGATTCTAGAAATTACTAATTTTCAAATAAATGTTATTTCATGGAAAATTAGAAAATAGAGACAATCAGTGTCAACATGAAATCCTTGTTTCACATTGACAACTAGGGTCCCGATGGGAATTAAATTAGGAGTATATCCAAAATCTAAATTTCTACCATGCCCATCCTCTCAGTAAACATGTGTTTTTATGACGAAGTGGGGGATTGGAGGGGCGCTATTTGGGATCCTGGGATTTAGAAGACAGGTGCGTCCACTAAATTCATACCATGAGGGACCTGGGTGTGTAGTTTACTTATCCATTCCCTTTCTATCCGATTTCTACACTTCTCAGCCAGTCCACTTTGTGGATGGCTGCTAATAAAGTCTAGAATCGTTATCTCCACGTCACTTAATTGGTCGTGGCCATTCGAGTTAAAATGATTCCCTATATCTGTGTGAAGCTTTGCTTTACGGATTTTAGTAAAATGCTCGCCGATTCTGTCTATGACTCTGCGGCTGGTCTGACCTACGTATTGCATCCCACATCTTTTGCAAGACAGTGCGTAGATCAGATTAGAGCTCTTACATGTAACATTGATTTTGCTACTATAAGATTTACCTGTGCTGTGAGAGGTAATTTTACCTGATTTGTTTAGCCTAGGGCAATATTCACATAGGTCAGATTCTGCCCTAGTGCAAGCATGTGAATGGCCCCCACTTATTGCCTTCTTGTGTTTTTTACCCGGATGGTAATCTAGCTTAGCCCTAGTCAGCTGATTTTTTAGTGAAGCCGGTTTGCGTAGGGACATCAGAAATTTTCTACTATGTAAATCCCTAGTCCTGGCGGAACGCGATAATAATTCCCAGTTAGTCGTAATTATGCGTTTAATGTCATTGAAGGCTGGGTGGAAGGTAGTGACCATTATGGCGAGATTGTTTTCACATGTTTGAATGGTACCCACATTATGTGAGGTCAGGGGGTCCGGGCGGGTCTTGAGGAGAGCTCTCCTAAACCCCTCCGTTACCAATTTTATTGGATACCCCCTATGTAAGAAATGTGCTGCAGTTGTCAACCCATGTCTTATATAGTCCTCTTGGTTAGTGCAAATTCTGCGGATTCTGAGGAATTGACCATAAGGGATGCCCTTCTTACAGTGGTTGGGATGTGCGGAATCAAAGTGTAAGTAGTTGTGGGCATCAGTTCTAGGACCATTTTCAACATTGTTAAGACTGAAGTGTTGGAGGGTTCTCCTTTTGGGATACGGCGGTTTTGGCCGTATCCCAAAAGGAGAACCCTAAAACACTAAGAGGCCCTCCTGGAATCCAAGTCAAGTGATCTAAAATCACCACGCTTTCCAAGAAATCTTATAGGGACTCTTTTGGCTGATTTTTCAAAGTATCTTACAATGCTTATTTCAAACTGAGCAAAGACATGCAACTTGAATTCCTGCACGATAATTCAACATCTTAAAAGTTTATCCCACACCTTCATTCAGCATTCATCCATTTAGTAAGCTTAGCACTTAATATTATCGTATTACAAACTCTTAAGATAATAAATGCTGTACATTACATGCTTCTTGCACTATGAATACAGTAAGGCATTCAGATGTATAGATTAACTATCCTTTATATTGCTTTACTTCCAGGAAACCACTCTGTTCCTCTGGAGAGGTTCTTACTACAGTAGAATGCCTTTGCATATAGCTTTTAAATATTTACATTTGTACGGATTTTGCTTGGGAATTATGTAGATCACATTGTCTGTCATGAAGGTTCTGCTGTTAATTCAATGAGGTAGCTGATGTTAAGAGTTGTTAGGTAAAGGGGACATGACTAAAATAGGTACACTTTAACTGATCAAGACGAGTGATATTTCGAACTGTTACCTGAGGGATGGGTCTATTCTTTGATAAGTTCATGATGGCCGGGTCATCAATCTCATCGTCGTCCACCACCAACTGTGACAGACTCTTCTCCAGGTCATCCTGGAAGACAAACAGTAGCAAATCAAGGAAATGTTAAGAATTGAATTTTTGTGCATGACCCAGCTGGAGTGGACATGGAACGCAACGTCAGTCACACTCTAAAGCTCATCATAGGAATTGGTGAACTCTCGCACCTATTTTTTCCTGTCAATGGAGATTGTCCATCTTTTCATATTAGGAAAAAAAAAAAAACACACAACAAAGACAACAACAACAAAAAACAACACTTTAAGTAATGCAACTTAGGCCTTGAATGGAGAAGGGAGCAGGGTCAAACAGAAACTTACAGAAGCTCCTTCTCTGCTATACATAGGGAGTGGATGTAGCAAGAAATTCTGCCAACCTCCTGATGGTCGCATACATCATCTACAGACTTAGAGAGGAGATTTTACCAACCTCTTGCGATGTGAAGGTGTCGGACTGGTGAAAGTCGTCTTCGCGTAGTGCCCCCAGAGCATCATCCTCATAACGGTGGTTCTGTCCGTTACCGAAGGATGATGTTCGATGGTGACCATGACCCTCATACTTGAAGGTCTCCAGCTGCTCCGCTAGCTTTTCATGGGCCTCTTCCCAGTCACCATCGACTGTAAAATTTAATACACAATTATTTTCCCATAAAAGTGCCAACATATCGACTGCTTAAAAAAAGTAAACCAATTGCATATCAAAATTGAAATAATGATTTCTGAAGAGTTCTTTTAATTTTTTTACTTTTTTTTTTGTATTGTCTTTTATTTTTTAAAGCAAAATTTGCATTGTAATATCATATTGATCAAAAGAGGGCAATCGATCGTCGTCAAAATCTCATGAGAAAAAGATGTTTTCACTTATAAATTACTTACACACTGCTCCTGCTCCAAATGTTTCATCATTTACTATGTCAATCTCATCATCGTCCGGTAAAGCTGCATCCAAATCATCAAACTTGCCCGCCCCAAGAGACTGCATTTGAATATAAATACATTCAATCATTACATTCTTGTACACTGTAATTTGATACGGAATATTATGGCGGTTTACAGGATGTTCCCAAGGTCTTTGTGTGGCTGACACATAAAGTACCGTAAACTGCCATGTATAATCCACACCATAAAAGCCATACTTTGACTTTTATAAATCTCTGTACTGGAATGTCTTAGTACATGCTATGTCCCCACTGCACCGTCTATGGCCAGGGGCTAATAAAAGTAGCAGGGATGCCAGTGCCCCCTGTTGAAAATTTCTGAAATTTAGGCAAACTCAATGTCTATGTATATTACTGGAATTGGGTGGGGGAGGGGGGCACACTTATCACATACAACATTTCACTTTACACACTCTGTACGAAGTTTGCAGGGCCTGATTATTGACAGGGCATAAAAATACCTTGAGGAAAAATATGCAACTACCTCGGGGTAGGCATATATTTGGTATGGGTACGGTACCGTAATGTGAGTAGGGGTAGGGGCACACTTACAAATCTCGACTTCAAATGCAGGAAGTCATTGCTTACATCTTGCACCTGGCACTCAGTGATGCCACCCACTGATCTCTGAAAATTCGGAAATTATCCTAATTTTCTCATCCTACAATAGGAAATGATTACAAAAATCACAACTAAAAATTCGGAATTCCGAAAAAGTTAGGAAAAGTGGCATCTCTGGGCACTACATCTTTTGTTTGTAAACAGAGACATGTGCTTCCTCCTGTCAAACTTTTCTAATTTCTATTTCCACCCATGATACTTCAAAATTTGCACAGGGATATTATTGAAGTGCCTCCCTAAGTTGGATTTTTGAAAGAAATGTGTTGAGTCTGCTGTAAGATAGCTATTTATGAAAGTGACAGCTAGGCTTGATTGTAAACAACTGTTTGAAATCCCAACTGTCATGGCTGAAAAAGAAGTCCCTATACTGTGGATTTTTTGTCTGTTGCAACATGAATAGTGACATGTTTCTGTCAAGTAAAGGTTAAATACAGGATAGTAGTAAGATTTGACTAGTATTTACTGAAAAATGCCACATTAATGGTGGTACATGCTGGAATTACTTCTTGGAGGGGATGAGCACAGCCCTTTCACTCCACCCCAGATTTCCCCCCAGTAAACCGTCCTAGGCGTCAGTGACTACTCTGGTAAGAGTCTCGCTGTCATCAGTGTGGGGGTAGGGGTATGGGGGTAAGAGCACAACCCTGGTGTTAGATGACCATCACCACTGGCCTCCAATCAGGCTTACAGTATAATACTCTGCCCAGTGTGTACGCTGATATCAGCCTGACCCCAGCACCTTCGCTGGTACCCTGCAGGTATTGAGGCAGAGATGCCAATCAGCAGTCTCTGAAAATTCGGAAATCCGTGATTTTCTGAGATCCTAATAGGAAATACTTCCTACGAAGCGGCATATTTGTTGAGGGCATATACCCATAGGCCATATTACGCTGGATATCTGCGGTCTGTATAACTACCGCAGGCATAGGGCTCCACCCCCAGCCCCTCTCCCCTTACTTCCTCCTGTGTCAAGGTCAGGTCACAGACAGGGAGAGGAAGGATTACAGAAATATAATCTTGTTATATCAAAGAGATTTTTATCATAATCTCTTAATTGGGGGTGATTAGTGGATGTTTATTATTCTGCACTCTGTCTGTCTCAGTCTCATTTCACACTCTCCCCCACACATTCAGATAACTTATCAGTGATAACATCTGCTGGGAGAGTGTGCTCACTCATGCACATCCAACAGTTTCAACAAGTTGGCCAAGGCTTCCACCTGCCCCTTATGTAGTGGGAGAGAAGCGGGAGCGGAATTCAGGGGTAGGTTTCCAGCCTAAGGCCATATCTTATGACATTTTCCCCCATATTCTGAGAAAAATAGTTCACTTGAACTCCGCTAGATGGGAGTTTGAGATCTCCAATTACAGTTCATTTTTTTATATTTCAAACATCTGTATAGAAGAGACCCATTGGATGATAGGATGCTCTCTTGTGAGTAAACTACATGTACTTTTGTGAAAACAGGGGATGATTGGTGAAAATTCTTAGGCACGGCCTGCCTGTATCATGTCCCCAATATACAGACAGGTCGCCAGCCAACCCAGCACCAACACACAGTATCTGCCTGAGGGTTATTAGTGCTGGATTTCCCACTACACCATTCTGGGGCTGCATAGTTGGGCACCCAACTCACTGTAGCCCTACTGCAAGCGTGTGAGTTGGGAAGGAGCTCAGAAGCATTTTTTTGGGTTGCGACCTGACCCAAGTTGCACCTCTTACACTCAAGATTTTTGAAAAATTACCAAATGTGTGAGTATTTATTAGTTTGTACAATTGCCAATAGGCCTGAGAAATCCTGGCATCATTGCAGCATGGAAAGTGTGAGTTAGAAGTGGCCCAGGAAGTCCCTTTGAGTTTCATCGAAACCCTGCAGGCAGGGTTCAATCTGAACTAAGGCTGCATGGCGAAGGGTTAGGTTATGTACCCAAGGCCACACTCAAAAATATGTTGGTTTAAGCCCAGAGGGTGGGATTTTTCAGACCCATGAGGGAGGGAGGCGAAATTTTTTTTTAGGAAATTATTTTCATGTCACAACATCGTAAGCGGGGACAGCATGAATTTGCCATCACGTTCTAAGATTTAGTGATTGGAAACCAAGACTGTTATGCTGATGGACGAAAAATAAATATTTCAGAACTCAGGAAAAAATTTTCCCATTGTCACAAAAAAATCCACTAGGCCTCTGGACAGGAAACTAACATTACTTTTAAGGGTGGTCCAATTCTCCCAGCACTGGGACTTGGGATCTAGCAGTACCTCAGTAACCAGCTCTTGTCCCAGTCTGAGTCTCCACCTGTGGCTTTAAAATGATTATCTAACATTTAAAAACAGATTTTTGCCATTCCATGATTCTCTGGTGTAGGGACAGTATCATTAGGGTTGTTGTTCTTCAAGTTCTTTAAGAAGAGATGGATATTATCATGGTTTGCACTGCACCCAAATCTGTCTAATCGTCCTGTCGAATTGTCCCATAGATTGAAAAATTCTGTCGAATTGGCAGACCTGGTGAACTGCTGATCTGGCCAACTGTCCCACAACCGTAGGGACGATTCGACAGGACAATTGGACAGAAATTTAAAGGACTATTGGACAGATTTCCGGGACAATTTGAGTTTTTATATAAAGAGCACTTTAAAATGATTATCTAACATTTAAAAACAGATTTTTGCCATTCCATGATTCTCTGGTGTAGGGACAGTATCATTAGGGTTGTTGTTCTTCAAGTTCTATAAGAAGAGATGGATATTATCATGGTTTGCACTGCACCCAAATCTGTCTAATCGTCCTGTCGAATTGTCCCATAGATTGAAAAATTCTGTCGAATTGGCAGACCTGGTGAACTGCCGATCTGGCCAACTGTCCCACAACCCTTGTACCATAATCTCCCGTGTATAAGGTGCAACCTGCCTATAAGGCGCACCTAGAGTTTTAGGATTTGGCCAGGAAAATGAAAAATTCATAACTTCTTTTCTACTGAATGAACTTTCAAAATTTAAAAGGATCAGGGGTGTGAAATGCCGAAACTCATTTCGAAGCATAATATACCAACTCGTGGGGACTCACTTAATATGTTCACATTAGATTAAATTGGCAGAGATGCCGCTCACTGGTCAACAAAAACCAGGAAAACTGGACTTGAGACACATTTCCCCAGGAATCTAACATGATTTAATACAGAAATCTTAGAATCAAAATCCAGGAATTCCGGGTAAACCAGGAAAAGTGGCATCTCTGAATTGGCCAAATCAGTACTTTGGACATATCAAACCACCTTCTCATGTTGTGAAAAGCTTGAAATTACCATTGGGACAATATCTCTATTCCATTTGGCAAATGATTTGGGATGAAACTTTGAATCTCAGGAAATTCTATTTCAGACCCCCCCCCCCCCAAATAAATGGTAATTTATTTTCTCAGTGGATTTGCAGAGATCTCAAGAATGGTCCTGGTGAGCATTAAAACCGCGGATTTCCGCGTTTCCGCGGAAATTTCACACCCCTGAAGGATGTGTGTTTCTTGGACCCCCTGGACCCCATATGCTGCTGATTGGGAGTGTCACATATCAAAAGAAAGGTCTTGATGTCCCCCTTGTGGATCCAGGGAGAACTAAAACCCCCTGTATAAGACGTGCCTTATACGCGGGAGATTACGGTAGGTAAACGATGCAACCAGCAAATACAGGTGCACCCTCTGACATACTGGGTACTATATTAAGACCTAAAAAAAGTTGTGTTCTAGTAACGGGGTTGGAAAAAATTAGGGTAGGTGGGGAGGGAAATATTTTTATTTTGGAGATTTTTTTGGGCCGGCTGTAAATTTTTGCGCCCGTGTGACGCGAATTTGACGTGAAAAATCTTTAAAAAATTTTCCATGTCTTCAAGTCTTTAACAGTTTTTATTACCAGGAAAGAGTACAGGATTCACCATTGTCTTGATAAGTGCCAAAATATCAGATTTCCCGCCCAAAAAAATGTCAATAAAAAAGTTAGGGTAGGGCAAAAAAATTAGGGTAGGTAGCATTACCTGAACACATTTTTCTTCTTTTTTTTTTAGGCCTATAAATAGACATTGAGCAGAGCTCTCAAGTTTTGATGAAGCCAATGAGTGAGAATTTGCTCGGGCGCTAAGAAATTTTGCAAAAATAAAGACAATTTGGCTGACTTCCCTACACCAAACAGTGAGGAAAGGATCAAGTTCACTCTACAAGCCTATACTGATTTTTTTTTTTTTTAAGTCTAAAATGCTTGAGAAAGGGCTCCTCTGCGTGTGAGAGTGAGAGAGAGGAAATGGCCTGTAAAAAAAAATTAAGTGACAAAGCAACCATGCAAACGGGTCTAATTTTTTTAGGAAAAATGTGTGGCTATGAGAAAATCATAGTAGCTAAGCCCAACGAACAGCAAGGATATTTTATTCCGGCCCAAATCCTATATAGAAATATAGAGAGAAAACAATTAGTGTAGCGCAGCCCACAACGCAAACGGGTACAGAATAACAGACTACACTAGTCTACAGTAGTCTACACTGACACTGTACTATCTGTGATAAGCTTTGAAAAGGCAAACAATTAAACATCAACAACATAATTATCATTTATGTTTTCAATATAATGCCATTCTTTTTGCCGAGTCTAGCCTGTTTCATTGAAGTTACAGATACTGCGACAGTTCGAGGAACGTAGACGGTAGACCGTGGCGTAGAGCTCTGAGAGTGAGAGGGTCAAATCGTGGTAGTCACTGATACAAAGAATAGATGTTTCAAGCCAGCACGTACTTCGAGAACTTTTACATAAAGGTGACAGATACCTAATATACTATTTTTCTTGTTCGTTTGACCAAGGACATGATTACTTACGGGCACATTCGTATCAAAACCAAAGAATCCAGACATTGTCACGTCATTTTCGCTCTCTTTGCTTCTTCTTCTGACACACAGACAGACATAGCCTCGATGTAATGTGTATTGCCGATTGCTTGGGTTTATACTGTTCAAATTAAGTTTGATTTAGAATGACATTATATTATTATGGTTAAGTGATATTTACTCAGTATCTTTGTCCAGGTTATATACCAAGATATTACAGAAGATTGATATTTGTTGGTAGTCTCTACATGTTTTTCGCCCATTGAGGCTATGGACGCCATTTTGTTCAACGAACTTGGGCGGAAATTACCGAGTCGGAATTAGACGAAGGGCTACGGAGGGGAATGTGCAAAATCATGCGATGCTCATGCACATTTTATACCGCGGAAGGCTTTAATGTAACAAATAAGACCCCCTATGTATAACAGGTTTGATGCCGTGCGGACAATGGACCCAAACGAGAATGGAGAAGTTTCCGTCATGTCCGAAGTGGACATTTCCGAAGAGCTTCCGAATGGTGACGATTCGGCATTCACGACCGACGTACAACAACACGAAGCACATGTTTCAGACGAGGATGATGACGGGGAGCACGTTACAATCACAACAAACACTGCTGGTTTGTCCCATGATCAAGTGTATGTGGCTACCTCTCAGGGACTCATTACAGCAGAACAGTTGCACAATGCAGGGATCAAGACCACACATATTGTCATTCATGATCAGACGTTAGAACAGCTACAAGGGAAGGCACCACAAACGCCCCTCCCACCCCCTACACCAGCCACCCCAAACAGCAGAGAGAGAGGACTCAGATATCAATGGGATGAGGCTGTTCATTTAGATGTTCTTCCAGTCCGATGTAAAAGTTCCAATGGAGAACTACATAAACATAGATTCGGTTCTGGTTAGTCCAACATTTTCTTTTCACGCATCAACTGCCATGGGACATGGCCCCGGGAGGGCCACTCACTGAATTGTGGATACTATGTGCGTACACAAACTGGAGGGAAAGGGGTACCTTTTTGGCCCCCAGAACGGATCCGTTAAAAAGGGTCCTCTTGGGCTAGATTTGAGTTAGAAGGGGTACATTTTTCAAGGGCTTTCCAATGGTGAAAGGATTTTTGAAATATTCCAACTAGAACCAAAGTTAAGGTTATATTGCAGGATCATCATTTTCCGAGAAAGAGGTACTTTTTTGGCCGGGAAAGAGGTACTTTTTTTCAGAAAACCCAACATTTGGTCGGGAAAGGGGTACCTTTTTCAGAAAAGACTCAATTTTGTTCTAGAAACGGGTACATCTTATGAAGCTATTTCGTTGAAAGGGTGCCTAAGTTGAGGGATTGTTTTGACAGCAGGAAAAGGGGTACTTTTCAAAGCTAATTCCCGTTAAAAGGGGTATACTTTAGCTAAATTTCCCCCCGCTAAAAGGGGTACCAAGTAAGAGGCCGTGTACACACATGGTTACTATAGAATATATAAGGAGTGGCCCCCCGGGGGACATGGCTAACCAAATTTTAGGGAGCAGTCCCCAGCAAATCTTCGTGAAGTTGAGTCAAAGTGTGTGAGCCTGCATGCAGTGCACTCATAGAAATTTTATTCGCGTCAAGCATTGCCAGGGCTGACTCATCTTTACGTAGACTGACGCATGCATTATGACTCATCTTCACACACAGTGACGCATGGGTTCTGACGCAGTAGGACGCACAATGACCCATGGGTAGGCACTTACCTAGTTTTCAAGACTTTGTCCCATGCATTTTATCTATTAAGCAATGGATAGATCTCATCGAAAGAAGTGGATTTGGTCTTTAAATGAAATCTTTATGCCAAGTGTAAGGGAAGTTATGACTGATCAAAGACCCCAAATCGAACCCAAAAGTCTGCCAGTGTTAAGAGTTTTAGTAGGGTACAGATTTGTGATCAAGCATACCGGATACAGGAGTGGCTACATCTCTTAAATCATTATTTTGGACTATTTTTTTTTCATGTATGGAAGAGTTCCCCATAAATGGTTGAAAATCAAAGTATCATGTCAAATTTTATCAATTTAAAGGGATTTTATCTTGACTTGATATCATCTGCACTTTAGTGATCTGACAGAATTGGTGCAAAATTATGCAGTTGATATGAGATCTTTATTTGGTCAGAATTTCCCTTTAAATTGACATAAAGACTTCATTTAAAAAGGAAATCCACCTCTTTTTATCAGCTGTATCCATTGCTATATAAATAATATACATGGGATTGAATTCTGGCAAACAGGCAAGGACCTGACCTGGAGAAGCTGCTGGAAGGGTGATAGCGAATGGCATGCTAAAATTTTTGTGGGGTCTGGCAAACATTCTGTTGCCCTAGGAAAAGAAAAACCCCAGACATTTCCTAAACTATTTATTTCTGTAGAAAGTGTGGGAACTATTTTCTTTTATGTGAGAGTTGGCCTTTATACAAAAAAATGCTTTCAAAGTTATGGGTTAACTTCACTTGGGGAGAATAGGATGTTTGCCTGCAGCAATTATTTCTCAAATAGATTCATATTAAGCCCCTAATCCATCCCTTCATGATGAGCCCATGTTTGTTAAGATCCTCCAATAAATAGCTACACAATGAGTTGTCAAAGAAAGAAGAGTTTAGCACTCCCCAGTTTCAGCTTTATCACAGTTTCACACCTTCACTGCAGCAGATCCATGCACTTGGGTAGGTAAGTGCCTAGCATGGGTTATGACGCAGTATCATGCACAATGACACACTGACCAATTTTTGCTTGTGGGGGGCTAGGAATTGGGGGGGGGGGGGTTGTGGATTTTTATTTTTTTGGCTTTATTGTGAACATTAATTCATCTGGTTATCCTGTTTCCATGTTTCCTCACAATATCATGTTTCACCCACTCTCATTGGAAATTGATGGTTGTGGTGTTGATAGATGATTCCTTGTATTCCTGGGAATACCTGTTCAAATCAAAACAAATAATCATAAACGCAAACTAAACAGTCTAAATCTAGACCACCCCACTTATAACTTAGCATTCTGAATCCCCTGAATTTCCATAGGCTTTACTCAGTTCTAAATGTACTACTATCTTGGGGTATTGCCACTAAAAGCTTGGAATTAGCAGTAAGGCATGTTCAGACATAATCAGTAATAACAATATATTACCGTAGAAATACCTATCAACTGGGATTTGAAGTACAAATTAATCTAGAACTGTGTGACCACCTACCAGAACATCTGTCCTCCTTGGCTGTCTCTGCTTGTCTGTTTTGAACTCAGGAGGAGAACAAAGAAAGGGAGGGAAATTTAAAATGGGCCAATCAGAAAACAGAATACTATATAGTGTGTCATCTTGCGTGAAGTTGTCATGATGAGTGAGAGTTGACAGAAGTCATATCTATTTCCTCTAATCATATGTGACCTAGCTAATCACTAGACATTAAACTTTTTATATTTTATATAAACCAGGCCCAACAGATGCAAAGATTACATGTAAAATGCAGATAAGTCTGACTCAGTGCTAAGTCCCATAGACAAAACAAATCATCCTTTTTGTCTTATATATGCACAGAATTCCATATTCTTCAGTATCATAATGTTCCTGATTTATGTATATTTCATATCATGTAAGAAAGAAAACTGCTATATGCACCATAATCTATCATATTGACATTCAATCAATTGGACCATTTTGTAAAGTACAAGCAGTAAGAATTTATACAGATTCCATAGTCTCACATTGTGAATATGAGTCATGCTGAGTGAGAGCTAGCAATTAATGATGCATGCTGACAATTGTTCACCAAGTCATCCCTCATATCTTTATGGAAGTGAGTGATTGTTCGTCAAGCTGTGTGGGAGTGGGCGACTATTGACACAATTTGGCGTAGGCTTACCCAATCTTCCCTCACATTTTTATTGAAGCGAGTGATTGTTTGTCAAGCTGAGTGAGAGTTGACTCAGTATGACACAAGACGACACAGTTCGTTATCACGCAAAAGTTATCACACATTATCACTCAGCATGACTCATCTTCATTTAGATTTGCTGGGTCATAATTTGATCTCTGTAACCGGTATTACTATTGCCAAAGTATAGGGGGTATAGCAAGGTTTCATATTGATCATGTGTGCGCGGTCATGATAGTTCTGATCTCGGAATCTCTTGCAAGATTAGGTAGGTACCTGACACCAACACGACAGTACTGTACCTGCCTGAAACCAGCAAAATCGGGAGACGAGGGCCGGAAATCGCTGATGTCAGCATTCACATGGTGATCCTGGGAACCAGTCAAGTCCTGAGTCAGCGCTATACTATGTCTATGGTTTAGAGAGTTAGCAGCGAATGTATATTCACACCCTTGGCGGCCCTGGTGGAGATCCAAGATGTTACCAATTCACATCACACTCACTGCACACATACAACCTCTCGGGGTTCCACACGCATACATTGTTTTTTTTTCCACCGTGAATGCCCTAGGCTAGCAGATCTCACATCGGCCTCATGTAACTGCTAGGTGGGTCATGGAAGCCACAAACTGGTGGCGCGATATGGCGCCGCTCCACTCTCAGGGCAGAATACACATCCACCAACTCCATTCAGAGGCTGAATACACATCCACTAATTGCCCCCATGAAGGGATTAAAATGTTATTGCCTCTTTGATGTAGATTAGTAAACATGAAAAGTTCTGTGAAGTTGGATGTGTATTGGGATTGGGTGAAGGTTGCAACCACTGGTAACCGGTACTTTCAGACCAAGTCAATTCAGACCCGGTCGTTTCAGACCCAAGTCATTTCAGACCCACAGTCAAAGTGGAAAATGCACTATAGAATCAATTTAAATGTAAAAAGGGGTAGTTTTAAAATTGTGTGTTGGCAGTCTTCTGTACCCACTTCCAGGAGAGAAAGAAATAAGGGGAAAAGTAGGGGGTTCGGGGGCTTCAAATATACCCACTGTAATCCCTTAAAACTACCATGAAATCATTATAAAGGTAAAACGTGTATGTCTTACAATTGTATGCTGACAGTGTTGTGAATCTGTATTCAGAAAACAGAGAAATAAGGAAAATAAACGGCCCCTGATTTATTCAAATTATTGGGGTCTGAAATGACCTGGGTCTGAAAAAAAACATGGGTCTGAAAGGCCGGGTCTGAATTGATTTGGGTCTGAATGTACTTGAATTCGCACCACCATACATGATGCTAATCATTAGCCTAGTGGGATATGTTATACTTCCCATCTAGGAGGCCTGGTGTACCACACGCATGGCACTTTCCCGCCTCCTTGCGCTACTTTGGTTGGAATTCCCAGTCCCTGCTCCTCTTTGTCAAGTCTACTTTGAGATCCTGTAGCTCAATCAGGGGTAGACACTAACCTTTTGAGTCATGGGCCACCCGGGCCCGTAGCAACAGAAACCTACAGGCCCACACCAACATCTGTGGGCCCAGAATGAATATATCAGTTTTATAACAAAGAAACTCGAAGATATCCCCCTGCTAAATCACATAAAGACGTTGATAAAATGAGCATTTTCCACCTGATTTTCTCTTTTCAACGATATACAACATAATTATAGTGATTTAGCCAAAACTCCTAGATTTTTTTTTGTGGGCCACCTGGGCCCATAGGAAGGCAAATCTTTAGAAAACTGTGGGCCCAGACCAAGAATTACGGGCCATTGGCCCCCGGACCAGCGTTAGTGTCTACCCCTGCTCAATTATTGGTTTAAAGTATGGTTACCTCTGTTTAAATTTTGTAGATTGGGCATCAATCTTTTCATTTTTGCCCCATTTTGTTAGAAATTCGCTGAGATAAGAGAGGAATTTACATGAACGTCCAAATTCAAGGCACCCTCTCTGCAGATCTCTCATCCGTGCATTTTTTTTATGAAACTCCATAACTCTGCAGCAGGAGTGAGTCCGGAACTCAATTTTGTGTGTGTGAGGAGGCAAGAAAGAGGCGTGCGTATGGGAATCTCAAAAGGGCGAATAAGATTGTTAACATTTATATAAATCGGACATTCATAATTTTTAATTTTGCATGCCCCCCCTCCATCATTTCTACTAAGTACTGGTGAAAAGGATATTTAGATCAAATCACAGGGTTAAGAGAAAATCAGGATTTTATAAAGGCCAGTACATATTTGACTGCTACAGTAAAGCTAGCCACTCACTGTCACATCTCGCACGGGCCATCGTTCAACATTTATATAAACAGGACAATGAGGACATTCATATTCTTTGCATACTCCCCTATATCTCCAGTATTTCGGATGAAAAGAATCTCTTAATTAAGGCAAAGCATTAGGAGAAAACAAGAATTTTATACAGGGTACCATAATCTCCCGCGTAGAAGGCGCGCCTTCTACGTGGATCAGATTGGGGGTGCGCCTTCTGCACAGGTGGTAAATTGCCTTCAGTTGGGGGTGTGCCTTATAGGGGGGTATTTTTACTATAGAACAGTACTAAACTGACAAAAATCTGCCTGGAGGGGTGCGCCTTCTACGTGAAACAGCCTTCTCTGAGTTGGGGGTGCGCCTTCTATGTGAGCTGCGCCTTCTACGCGGGAGATTACGGTAGTAGTTCGCAACAGTAATTTGAGTAACACAAGGTACTTATTCACTGCTCTACCCCTGCTAATCTTGCTTTTTTCCTCCTCCACATAAGATTTTCAATATTCATATAGATCGGACATTCATGATTCTTAGCTTTGCATGCTCCCTGATATCTCTAATGTTAGTGGTGGAAAGGATTTTGTGATCAAGCTACATGGTTGGGAGGATGGGAGATCGACACAGTAGGGTTTCCAGTGCAGAATTTCCATCCCCATCATGCACTGCACTTACCACTGCTATGTTGGATTCCACTGGTTTTACCCAGTGATGAACTGTCTTTCATGCAAACATGTTCTGTTTTTTTTTTTATAGGAGGCCGTGGCAGGTGTATTAAAATGGATGACAATTGGTATACACCTAGTGAGTTTGAAGCAGTCTGTGGTCGAGCCAGCAGTAAAGATTGGAAGCGGAGTATCCGGTACGGTGGCCGCACCCTGCAGTGTCTAATAGAGGATGGCATCCTGGAGCCGCATGCCACCTCATGTACCTGTGCTGCGTGCTGTGATGATGAGAGTGTGGTGGGTACAGAAGCCCTGTAAATCATAAAAGAGACAAACTACCAATATGGTTTTATAAGTATACTGTTAATCTCTTGGTTTATGGTTACTAGTAGATCCCACTTTCCTTAACATGAAATAAAAAATTGTCCATTGTCTTCAGTCACTCTTTAATCTCCTGATGTAAACCTATAATATGCAACATAGAACCTCATGGTAGTGGGTCATTGTTCGACTTGGCTCAAGCCAGGTCTATTTAAGTGACCCTCGGATCACAGGACAGGGAGTGAGAAAAGCGTGTATCTCTGAAACTTAAGTAAAAAGTATGTCAGGTGTCGCCCCTGCATTCATTAGTCAGCATGGCCTATTATCATTTGGGGTACTTTTACTGGCCATAAGCTCTTGGTTTACGTCTATGGGGCGTTCCTATAATTAGATCCCACTTTCCTTAACATGAAATAAAAGATTGTTCATTATTTTCCTGCATGTAGACTGGCCCTGTCCGGTTATTTGTGCCATATAAACGTCGGAAAAGAGACTCTGTCACCGTAGTACCTATGAAGAAGCAGCGGCTGTCTTCTTCGTCATCACCACCATCAATAGTCACAGCAGGCGGAGGAAAGGATGGTAATTGTAAGCCTAAGAAGTTATTAACTTGCATTTTTATTTTACAATGGTCAGAGTAACATAGCTTTGCATCAACTTGTCTTGTCGATTAGGTTATGAGAACTAAACTTGGTGTTACAGTAAAGAGACACGTTTACTGATCCACATTTGATGAATACTGCCCCAGTACATGTCTGATCACCTTTGATTTGGTTGAATTCAAATGTCTTTGCTACTTTATATTTCTAGCTATGGTGGTTTCCATCTCACCTACAACATTAGCTAATGCCCAAACTGTGAGGATGAATGGGAACGAGAATGGGGAAACAATACAGATCATCACTGCAGCTACTGATGCTCAGGGCAACCTAGTCACCGGAGGTAAATGGTTCTATCCTTCTTTTGTACCAAATACCAGTACAACTCCATCCAACTTTCTGTGTATGGTGCACATATGCGCGGGCACCGACACATTCCTCTTTGAAATTGTGTAATGTAGTTCTCGCCATGAATATGACCTTAGCTGTCGAAATATGTAAAACATCTATAACTCACTCACTCCATCCAACTTTCTGTGTATGGTGCACATATGCACGGACACTGACACATTCCTCTGTGAACTTATGTAATGTAGTTCTCGCCATGAATATGACCTTAGGCTAAGGCTTAGCTCTCGAAATGGCGTTAAACATCTTTTATCCACTCACTCCATCCAACTTTCTTTTATCTAACACTTGTATCCATTGCAGAAGTAATTTTGGAGAAGATACATGTGTGTGCAAATGATTCTATTGACATGATATAAGTGAATTGTGCTTAGAACTCACAGCGTTTCTATTCAATCTCAAGATTCCCTTTAAATGACTCCCAACAGGGCTCTCTCCCACTGTGTCAGAGGCGCTTATGCAAGCTATAGCGCCGCAGGCACCAAAACCAGCACCGTCTCCCATGATGGACGTCAATGAACAAAAGCAGTGGTGGCAGCTGGAGGAGGTAATAAAAAATTACTTGTCCTGATCAGTGTTTATATAGCATGTATTAATTGCATCTTTTCCTGGTTAAATAAGAATTCCTGGATTTCACAGTAGTTTTCTTCATTCTAGTTGTGTCATTCTCTTGGTTTTCACATCGCAAATGGCCTTATGCTCTTCGATTCCAGATTGCCAATAATTTGTATCAACAAATAGCTCAACTGAAAGCCCAAATAGACCAAGCGAAAGCCCAAAGTATTGCTGCGAAAGAGACGGCTTTACATTTACTTAAAGCCCAGTGTGATAAGGAGAAGAATGAGGTAAGGGTTAAACAAAAAAAACCCATTAAATTCCATTTTATCTCGAGACTGTTTATGACTTTTTGACTATACAACATAATTTGAAATGCCATGAAATTTTTTCTAGTCAATGGATTTTCAAAATTCAGAAACACAGATGGAGCTATTTGTGTTAATCTAACTCATATGCTACTGGGTAGGTTTGGGGAGGTTTGCGTGGCTTCTTTATCAACAAACACAACCCCCCCCCCTACCTATCCTGGGACTGAAGGTCAGTCATAGCTTACATACACGGGGTTTACATTTTAAGGTCTTGCCATTTGATCTATTGAAAGATATATGCTATTGAGGTACTAAAGGGAAAAAGAAAGAATGTATTATAGAAACTACACAGGTATGTATTCAGAATCTACTATTCAATGTGTAATAAATACTGTTGTTATTTATCATCAGGCGATCAACACAGTGCGTATTGAAGCACAGATGAACTTGTCTCGGGCATTGATGGAGGAGCGAGCACAAAAAGACATAGCAGTGCAGCAGGCTCTTGCTCAGGCGCGGGCTGAGATGCAAGAGAAACTGGAAGTCCATCCTGAGGATAAAAACCTGAGCTACCCAGTTACCTGGGCACAGCAAGCTGGTCACACCATGGAGGTCATTATGGGCGGAGAGCAGGACGACTCAGACAAGGAGAAGGAGTAAACCAAATACAGGTAGCTGAATTTCACACATTGACATGGATGTCATTCAACCTGGGCAACAGGGATTTCGCAGGTCCTTAAATAACCCAAACCAAAGGAGTTTCATCTGCTCTTAGAATGTTCTGAGAAGTCAAATACTGTTTATGCTGAGAATTCAAGAGGAATTACCCAAACACAAACTAGTTACAAATTACAAATATGAAACGACTGAGGTTACTTACGGGCAACCGTTACAATAAGTTTCTTTCTCACAATGTGGCCTTCTCGATGACTTTCGTAGGATCTATTTGTTAGTGATGTTTGACCTGAAAGATGTATAAGCTGCATTACACGTATAGGCCGTACCCTAACCTTGGGAAGAAGTCGCAGCTGGGTTTTGAATAATTGCTATTGATTAGCATGGTCCTCGCATGGCCACGGCCTAAATATGAGGTTTTACATTACTTGTAATTCCTACATGTAGTGCACCTGTGTGAGTTTAGTTCTTCAAATCATCCACTGTTTAAAATCACACACGGGTATGAAATACAGAGCAGGGTAATTAACCGTTTTTTTCCAGTTTGTATAGTTCTTTCATATTAAAGCCCAAACCATTTTGATTTGCTTCAAAGGGGACGTCACGGATAGAAGTTGTTGTGAAGCCCACGTGAGCTTAAAGTTTGCCATATACCTACATGTAGTCCGGCTCAGTCCCAATGAGTTATCTAGGACCTGACCGCCAAGTATGGGGCTTCAAAACTTTAATATCAAATACATGTAGTTTGGTGGTAGGTAGAGAACTATAACACAACTTTGAGGATGTTTGACCCTTTTTAATTAAAAGATTATCGCGTGGTTTGATAAATGTTCAGACGTTATAAGCCTCAGAATATTTCTTCTTTTCTATATCTAGGTTATTGTAGCTGAAGATTAGACTCAGTCGTGTCAATTGTGAGCATGAAAGCATTGAGACTATTTCTGTATTTGTTACGTTTTTGTGTCTCTTGTGAAGGACGTATAAAAGTAACGGCGCTGTGATGTGTACTTATCTATTTCCCAACTGACATTAATTTATTTGTATTGAACATGAACAATGTAGATAGCTCTCAGAATAATGTCATATTTTCTGATGAAGGATGGAGGTGTTCTTTATCCCCATACATATGTGATTATAAAGCAGAGAGGAGAGGGAGTTAGTAATTAATTAGTAGTTCTTAATAGATAATTTACTGCCGAATATTCCCCTATATGGATAGAAGGGAATATCAACATGTAGAGAATGACTGTCACCATGTTACGCAGCCTTTGAGGCAAAGTAGCCCTAACTAGCGCTAAAACAAAGGTAATTTTTGCGGAAGGGGGAGAGGGCGTCTTGACGAAATTCGCATTTTGCTATTGTTGCCCCAGCACTCTTGAGAGGGTCTAAATTTTTCAGGCCAACCCTGTTTTGATCAAGCGTTAAAGGCACAGGAGAGTTAGTCGGAATGAAACCTGATTTAAAGATGAATGCTGAAAGCTGTAGGTTATTGGTATAGTTTTGATCAATTACATTTGTTGGTTCAATATTTCATGTATGGAGTGTATTACCATTATGTACTCAAAAGTAGCTTAGTTAAACTGGCATAATGTTTTACATGTTAAATGAGTTGAGTTACCTGCATCGCCAGGATTGAATAACAACCATGGCATACATTGTGGTCGATCCACCATGAGGGGTAGATCGACCATAATGTATGCCTGGGAGTTTAGTTCTGTATTCATTTCATGTTATATTGATATAAAAATGCTTAGATTTAATGAAATTAGCATGTAAATATTAGAAGCCACGTCACAAGCAGTGGCGATCGAGACATGTTACGCCGCTGGGGGTGTGGCGATCGGCCCTGCAACGTTACCTCTATGGGAAGTCGTTATTAGCCTGAAATAATAGTAGATATTGACATTTATAAGCATTTCCTTATGTTTCTATGTTTAAATATGCCAATGTGCATTAAACCTAGCATGATATCCCCTTTAATGGAATTGTGTTTTGTAAATGTCAACTGCCAACATTCTCTTTTTGATGTCCTCATCTTTGCTTTTTGGTTAGGAGTTTGTTGTCTTTTCATGTATAACATAGGACGAAATCGATATATCCCCATTGAGGCGCTTAGGCATTTCTTTATTTCACAACCTTATCATTCTTCCAAGACAAACCAAAGACCTGGTATCATGTCATAGATGTGCCGTTAACCAGTTACCGTAATCTCCCGCGTAGAAGACGCGGTGCGCGTAGAGGACGCACCCCTAACTTGCCAATGGTTGTTTTGCGTATAAGACGCACCTCTTAGGTAACAATTTTGTAAATTCAGTACTGTTCTATAGTAAAATTACCCCTCGTATAAGACGCACCCCCAAGTTGAGATTAATCTATATGATGCACCAGCCTTTTGTTTGGCGTATAAGACGCATCTTATACGCGGGAGATTACGGTACTGTGGTTTTATTGTGGCGATAAAAAATATGTGTGCAAATCATCAATCATCATCAAGACGGGGATAGGCCCTTGAAAAAATATGTATTTTCAAATAAGAGTATATTTTTTCAGATTATTAAAGATCACAGGTTATTGCAGGCTTTTACTGAAAGGTTTTGTTAAAAATACAAAGCTTAATAACCTTGTGAATTACTGCCCCCATTTGCACACATGGGGGACTTTACAATGTACAGTAAAAGGTTCAATTGTATATCGTAAAATGTTTCTTGTTCTGTTGGAGAGAGTTTGACATTTGTTGCCTTAACGATGTGTAGTAAAGCTTAATGATGAAGGCGCCAATTGACATTGTTAGCAAATTTGTTTGGTCTAAGCATAAGAGAACGCATTTTAAAAGAGATGCCACATTTCCTGGTTTACCAGAAATTCCTGTTTCGGTAGAATTTCTGTATTGAATTATTTTGATTTCCTGGGGAAAATCGTACCAAAAAATTTCCTTCCCCCCCCCCTTGACCAGCAAGTGGCATCTCTGATTGTTGATATTCGAAAATTAAGGGCACCTCAGTGCTTTATTTTCACTACGAAGTCTGTAAACGTGTCTGTAAGACTCTTGTTGTGGTGATTAAATGATAAAACAACTAAACATATTGAGTGTTTGTATTCAGTCTGGGTATAACCTCCACTATACCCACTTCAGTACCAGTAGTACTCATCTTGCGCTACTTCTCGGAGACCAGGTTAGGTGGCGGGCTTCCCTAGCCCACTTAAAAGGGTCTATATCTTCTCTTTGCTATCCCCTCAGGATGTGTGTGGTGCACATATGTGCGGGCACTGACACATTCCTCTGTGAAATTGTGTAATGTAGTTCTCGCCATGAATATGACCTTAGCTGTCGAAATGGCGTTAAACATCTATTACTCACTCACTCACTCCAGGTTAGGTGGAAGTTAATTCTCAAATTGCTACCGGTGAAGTTTGGAGACCCATCAATTATAACAAAAAATGTGCCCATTTATATAAATGTATAGTACTAGGGTACCGTATATTATGCGTCAGCCTCAACCAGCGGCTACCAATTGAATACCAGTGATAAAGCGGGGGCGACATCAGGGTGGATCAGCAAGTTGGTTATGTGTGGCTGTGGGGAGTACACAAATCACACACTAGAGGGCGACTCTGTGCCAGTAGGGAACTAGTAGTATTGTGGTATGGTAATGCGCACGCCCCATTTTCAACTGCAATCGCTGAGTTTTTAGTAATGATCAACATGATCATTCTATATATTTGTTGAGTGTTCACTTCTGCATAACAATATAGTCTGGACACTATGGTATTGTAGCACTGATTACAATTTCAAAACGGGCTCACACTCAGGTCAAGAGTATGTCACTGTAGAAGATGAAGCCAGTAGGTTTTATTTCAACATCAATGGCTTTGAAATTGGACAGTCGTCTTGGAACTTGGATATGACAAACTTAGGGAGGATGTCTTCAGGTCTTATCAGGATTTCCTGATTTCTGAAACCTGATATCTGAAATATTTAAATAACATGTATTTTCCTTATAGTAGTGGTAGCAGGGTTGTTTGGAAAAATAGTTCTGAGGCTTTTATATCAGGTAAACGTATGGCTTCCTGATTTTCGGACATTCCTGACTTATACCCCTGAACTTACTCATAGTTCCTGTATTTCTAGTTACATACTTATTGCTGAATAAATTAAGGGATATAGGTCTGGCTTCTCCCATCTTATCACACAGTCGACTTCTGAGTCTTCTCGGTATACAGTAAGTTGTTAATTAGGCATTACCTGGCTTAAGGCTTTCCTGTGCTGTGGTTGGTTGACATCACATATGCAATTGTGTATTTCCTCTTGTTATCTAATGATAATATTATTATTGGCCCCAGTCTCCCTGGGTCATTTGCGGCGCACAAAACTATGATTGGTCGCAAATGCAATTTTCAATGCAATTTGTTAAATTTCTCAACTTTACCTACCTTTTTTTCATTAAAATGATTATTCCACAATAAACTTTAGACCTCCGTCTTTCACCTTGTAAAGTTGTAAATCTGTGTGACATATTCTTCCCGGTGTAAATGACTGTCAAAAATAGGTAACATTTTTCCCAGCTCTACTGACTACAAAATGGCTTCAGTACATCTCCATAATGCGATTGATTTTTAGATTTCTATAGCACATTGAGTCCCATGGAAAATTGCAATTCAGACGCTAAAAGTCAGCAGGCATTGGGTAGACTTTTTGTGAGATAACATCTTACATCTGCACTCATGCGTATTGTCTAGTCTTTGTAGTTATGTAACTGACTTTGTAAGTCTGTTCCTACAACCTATAAAGTCGGTTCCCACAACCAGAAGGACATTGTAAGTCTGTTCCCTTGCCCTAACTGACTTTGTAAATCGGTTCCCTAGGCCAAACTACCTTTATAAGTCTGTTCCTACAGCTATAAGACTTTGTAAGTCGGTTCCCTAGGCCAAACCACCTTTATAAGTCTGTTCCTACAACCAGAAGTTGGTTCCCTTGAGAATTGCACTCTATTAGACCATGTATGGATAATATAGCTCCTTATTCAAGACCTGCTGGCATTGTCGAATGCTTAACTCGCCAAGAGTTTTTCGGCATACAAATCCCAGGTGTGTTTTTTTTATTTACACTGGGTCATAAGTGCTCTATAGCACTCATTAAATCTTTCCGAAAGTATTCTCTTGAAGAATGTGTAAAGGGGTTCATATTACACGTAGAGCCATTGGTATAATTGTCTAGAATTAGCTTGCCTTTGAATAGTGAGAAATGCACCATTTGGGAGCGAAAGTGTTGAGATTGGTTATTCTATTCTTTTGACACAGAGCATATGTACGCCAGAGGGCAGCTGTATTTCAATTTTGACCTTATCTCAAGATCAGGCCATATTCCAGCGCTAGTCTTGATCTGTGCATGCATGTTGAAAATCCTACAGCAAGGAAAACACACAGCAAAGCAGGAATAGCGTACGAGGGTATTTCTATTCACGAAATTGACCATGTTGCCGATAGTTTTGTTTTATTAGGTAAAAATGAATTAATGGAAAAGCGTTCTTTCCCTGAGACCATCGTGGTAGGATGTGACACTCTGAAAAAATTTAATGTGTGATATATATCACATATGGCCCAGGGTCTACTACCCCCCCCCAAATATAAAAATTGGGCGTTGTGCATTGAAGCACAGAAGGCTCAGGGTAGGGTCACAGGAATCAGCACTTGCGAAATATTGACTAATTACTTACAAATAGAGACTATTATGTACTGACACCAGTCTGGCATAATCTTCTCTTACTAAACCCCTTGGACCGCTGGCCCCCCAGACACCTGGCCCCCTGGACACTTGGCCCCCCCGGACACCTGGCCCCCTGGAGACCTAGCCCCTGGACACCTGCCCCCCTGGAAACCCGGCCCCCTGGACACCTAGCCCCCTCGCTCCCAAATCCCTCCCTCATAAATCTATTCATTTGAGCAAGTCAAATGTCAATTCACCGGGAGTTAGGCATTGTACAGAAAACTTTATCCTTAGCATGCTTAGTTTAGCGCTCAGTCCCCAATGTGTTATGTGTATAGCTTGGACACTGTAAACATTGCCTGCTGAAAAAAAGTGTCTCACTTGGTGATTACCCATAAGACTCCATGTGCTAATTTCATCGCCAAGATCTATCTGACCCATAGACCCAATGGTTAAAGGACTTGTAGTCAGTATTGCTCCCACGGGCTTCCCTAGCCCACTTAAAAGGGTCTATATCTCCTCTTTCCTATCCCTTCAGGATGTGTGTGGTAGTCAGTATAGCTCCCAAAAACATGACGTAAGTACAGCAGCTTTTTTCGTAGAGAAAGACATCACTCACCATAGAGGACAAAATATTGTCTGATAGATGAGAATTGAAACTTTCCTTTGGCTTTTGAAAAATGTGTAAACTAACAGTATATCACTGAATGATTACACCCTAAAGTTGGTGATTAAAAATCTGTGGATCTGGCTGAAAACCCGGCTCCAATAGCCCAGGGGATACCCTGGGCCAATGAAGTTTGGTTCAAATAAGGACTGGGTCCAATACTTGATAGGTGCTGTGTCTAAGATTTGTTTATTATCATCATTCGAAATCTCGACATCGTTCTGCATTATCCTCTAGGATCAGATAACATATTTCCTGAGTATTCACAAAAGAGCTGTATCACCATTCTATACTGAATTAACCATCGCTCCATATTATAAATTTTAACTTAAGTCTCCTTATTGATAAGAAACACAACAAAGGCACAAGAGTTCATATTTTGAGGATTTTTCTTTTATTATCCACCACACAGCCACAACATGGAAATGGAAAAAGAGGAACCTGCTGCACCGTGTACACAGTCACTACGGGCGACCCTGACGAAACGCCAAGGAACTGAATAAATAATCTGTACAATTTATTATATACCAATTGTTTGCACCTAATACACTGATAATAAACATGAAATGAAGAGAAGTTATGATTAACAGAGTGAAAGAGAACACTAGAGGGGGGAAATACTTGATACATATGGTGTATTTACAACTAAGGATGTACAGTCCTGTTTCAAATAATGAAACATTGTAAATCGTTCAAGATTACACTAATCTTCAGCATATATCTGCTAGGTCAATTACACATAAAGACTTTACAAAATGGTGAATAAATCTCGTAAAGATGATCTAAATGAAAGCATGTAATGGTACTCAGACTGCGGAACTGTACTGGATAAAATGTTGCTTCTGGAGAAGTGGGGATATGGTTATACACTCACAGGAGGCTGTGAAAATAATACAGTTTGAAATGTATGACTAATCTACAGTAATCTGAATTTAAACACTGTTCGAGACCTGAACTCGTGGAATAGTACATGTAACAGGACAGTCACACAATATCATTTCATCCTGAATTTGAGCCCAGTAAAGGAAAGCTTAGCTTACAACCTAGACCAGCTCAAAGTCAAAACTGGTCAGTTCAAATTGATCGTTGACTTCCAAGTCGACGTTAGCCGTAGCTTATCCTTGCCCGAGTCAAGGTTCTAGCGAGACTGATGAGCATCAGCTAAAACATAACGTTACTCAGCCCTTATTAAGGATAAAAAGAAAGGGCCCTGAGAAGGGCAATAAACACACTATCGTAACAGCTGCGAGGTAGAAGCAGCTGTCTAGACAGCCACCCAACTTAGTGGATACCCATCTCACTTTGTATCACTTGCATCTGTATCATTCTATATACACTCTACACGAACTTGCTACTTCAGTCTACTTCATTCCAGGCTGACCTTAAAGTCAGCTTGCTTCATTTGTGCGTCTTGACAATCAATCAATTCCCTACTTATGCCAAATTTGTATACTCATGGTGATAGAGGGGACGGCATCTCCATTGCCCAACTAGAATGGGATGCAGACCTCAATAATCCACATCCCACATCTCCCAATGCCACAGTCTGTACATACCAAGGGTCTGGTAATACACACAGCCATAGTTCCTTCTATTTCATATCTTACCTAATGTACAATCATCCTCCAATTAATACCATGCAATGATTCTCTCTACTCTCCATGGGTTCCTGGATTGTGTTCCGATTCAACATAAAGTAGTGCATGTAAAGTAATACTCTTTCTAGTGAGGACATGTAAAAGAGTGTTTCCATGTGTGACACCCGCATTGGTGTCTAATGCTCGTAATTTTTGTACATTGCATTGATCAGGCTTTTGCTACCATAAGAATACCATTTTTGTCATAAAAAATGAATGGCAATTGACAGGAGTACAAAGTTGGCATATGGAGGATATCCAAAAAGGAGATTTATCACTGTAACATGTCTGCAGTATATGTACAATGCAGGGCGATCTGTCAGTAGGTTGAATTTACAGAGACAGGGGACACTGGAGACATGCAGCAGCCAACACTGATACAGTGACATCTATTCTGATGAGTGTGCATCTTGCAATACAGCAGCACTTTCATACCATGACTGGCCAGCCTTGCACTCAAACACACACACGGGTGCCGCATACCAGTGTGTGTGTTTTATATACACATTGATATATATATATATATATATATATATATATATATATATATATATATATATATATATATATATATATATAAATGTATTAATCATAATCTGTTTATCATTAGCATGTGCTTTTCTTAAGGTTTCGCGGAATGTAAATACGACAAATTCACCCAACAAGAAACACCACCTGCACATGAGGTAACTGTCTTCTGGGTAGACTCTCCAAACTATGCAGAATCAGTCCGCCCGTGACCAAGTAGTCATACAATACAAAATCTGGTTTTTCTTCATGTTTTTTTACACCTCATTCAGTAGATTACTATACAGTGTGGCTCAGAGCCTGTACAGCCATATACATTCAGTGTTGTCCTTTGTGTGATAAGCGGACCATTATATTTTCAAGCTGCGGTGTCTGTTCACACCGTGCGGTTGGTCGGGGTGTGGTAGGAGCTGGTTAGTAGGGATTCTGATAGCCCAGGCCCCATCCCCATTAAGGCACACATATACGTTCCTGAGGACAAGGTCCCACCACATAACCACTGTACAAATAAGTTAACAGACACATAAAGTCATCAACATATGCAGTCCTTTGTTAATTTACTAAGATAGAATTCCCTAGCATATCACACTGACATCATAGTTTACACACCTCCATACTTATTGCTTTCACTATTCCAATGATTCTTCAATTGTTTCTTTCAACAACTCCACCTGGGACTTATCATACACAACACGTCCATCATCCAAGCCATTTTGTCCTGGTTCAACCCATGATCGCATTTTCTGCTAGAACAGGGGATTCCTAAATGATGGAGTGGGGGATTCCATATCTAATTTCAGATACTAAGACAAAGATACTCATTGACCACCAACTCGACACCACTGGTCATTTCATCTAATTGCTTGTATCCACCCCTCGCCCATCTTTACCTCCAAACTTTCCTTTCGTCGTCTCAAGTAAATCTCAAAAGGAAAAAGGCTCTTTATGTCAACTCTAAAAATCATATAAAAAACAGATATTCATCATTGTTATTCAGCACACGGGGGGGGGGGTACATCAAGTACAATATTATAACCATACGTGACAACTCTCTTGCTGATCATACATCCTTCAAGGACCAATCCTCAGTGAACAATCAATTAGTACTGGTGTATCCTACCATGTTTCACCTATGGGAAATACATGGTCGCCCCATCTATTGCAAAACCCCTACCCGTCACTACTCCCGGTAATTGGAAATTGGAAATGAACAGCCGAATGTTAGAGGCACAAATGACCTGTGACCATATATATTTCTGAGTCAATACTGTGATGACCTAAATATAGTCATTTACAAATTTGTTGATGCCATCCCTATTAAGAGCTATCAAAACAGGCGGACACTTTTTTTTTTTTTTATGTTTTCAGATGCCTTGTCTGTATATAAAAGAACAATATTACACAAATCATACAACAGATCTCTTCCAGATGTCCTGCTGACGGGTACCAAGGTGCAGAGGCTATATGAGAGTGATGCTGTCCATACACAACATACATATATCGCTCACATTGCATGTACATATCTCTTATGTTGTACTCTAGTACTTGTATGTGTATATGAGGAGTTGGTCAAAAGCTGAGTGGTTTGGTTGTGTGTTGTCTAATGTGTCCACAAAAATCTGTGTCACTATGTACATAATTATCGCTGTGAACAAGTATGTGTTAAGAGGACAAGACTTGAGTATAACCCTCTATCCCTTTCCCAAACTCCCAAACCCACCCTCCTCATACTATACATAACACATGCCTCTCATCATCTGCACCTCTATATAACATACTTATAGGAGGTATACATTAATTATAGAGGAACAACGCAAAGAAGCCAGAGGCTGTCTTTGAAATTCTGTATGTACAATAGCAAGGTCCATACTTACAATATACATATATCCACATATACAGATATATTCATGTGTCTCTGAAACAATGACAGAAGCATGTTCATACTGTGTATTAATATAATACAGGGGCACGGACACAGTCCGCACAATACACAAAACGGTCCAGAGCTCGGCTACTTGCTGGAGGAGGGTGCCACTGGTATGATTGATCATGGGATACCTTCAAATTGTAATTGTCACTAATAGTAATTATCACAGGTGGAAGTTTATGTCTTGGTGATAAATAATCACTGAGGACACTTCCATGTCACCAGCTCCCACTTCATTACCCTTTCAATGACTTTTTTTTTCAGCATCTGTTGCAGGAGAGGGCTTTAACCTCTTTTCTAGGAGACAGGCCACAGCAATCATAGCCAAGGGGCAGTGTCAGGTCCAAGCCATGGTTTGTTCATAGAAAAATATATGAATGCTTTCTTAACAAAGCAATCCCATTCTTACGTCAACTGTCGATATACCCGTTGTCCAGAGGAATTAACCTGTCGATGAACTTGAAAAGGATGAAACAAAGATTTGTGCTTGTGTTTGGTGGCTATACATTTGAGTACAGTTGTACGAGGTGGAAGTGCTGATGAAAATAAAGCGCAGCCTGACACAGCCCCTGACTATTGTATAGGTACTTAGTTACAATCTCCACAGCAGTATTATTTCATTCATGCCAATACCCATAAGTTATGTCATGCTAAAGTAGGAATTTTATAAACCAGAAAACAGATTGGAATGGCAATGATCTGAGTCAATCATGTACATGTTCATTCTTGTGAAATGCTTCTTATCATTTACTTAAAGAGGTTCTTCAATACTTTCATTTTCTGTCTGATTAAGACTGTCACTCATATCCCTTCCCTTCCAACTTTCAACTACCGGTAATTGAGAACTGGGAAACGAATTAGCCACGAGGTATTTGGTTTGGTAAAACTAAAACAATTTCATATCACTCATTTGAAGTTTTGTTGAAGATGCAAGTCCCTGAATCCATTAATTGAGGGGGTGGGGAAATAGAAAACAAAATCTGACCAAAGACAGATTATATATCTGACAGCCCTGCTGCTGATGTAGCGCGTGAATCCCTTATTCTGTGGACCAATTACTCCGAACCGAACTCTGGAACAATAACCTGAGAACTGGATAGTCAAGTATGACATAGTCTATGATGTATATTCTTATATACATACATATTCATGGATGATCAAATGCTCGATGTGCTGCTTTAGGCAGACACTATAGGACAACTCTCTCAGTACAGCATGCTCTTAGCACGCATGTGACTATAATTGATAACCTGGAGAGTTTCAAAAATCGTTTCTAGACAGGAACACAAAGACCCATTGAAAGTCATGTAACTATGAGGCAATGCCATCAAGTTCTGTCAGGGTAGCCCCAAGTTCACGATGACATTACGCTGGTGGAGAACTGAGTGGTGACATTACACATTGGTGGAGAACCCACTTAGTAATGACTTCACTAAGACACACTCCACACATACAATATCACCATCTCCCATCACATCCTGCTGTCGTCATGAACACTGCAGGTTTAAAGAGTTCAAACAGTCTTATTGGTTCTGTACACCTTTCATTCTTCTCTTTTCATATTCCTTGACTTATTCATTTAACGACAACTATTGTCGTACATACAAATGTACCCATGGGGTCATAATAGAAGTAACACCAGTGACGTGACACAAAGACAGTGGACACTCAGGAGACTTGAATGATCTCTAGACTGCCATGTAGCGAATTATGACTTCCACTAGAAGATATGCTGCTGCTGGACTGGTGTGGGTCTGAGGGCCCACGGCAGTGGCAGTGGTGGTCTAGCCCAATAGAGTGTGGGAACATGTCTATAGCAGCATGGAGACCACGTTTTGAATATGTGCTGCAAAGGCCTACAGCACACGTACAACGACCTGGTCTAGGCTCCTCATCAGGAGAGTTAAGAATGTCCTCTAAGCTACGGGACTTGCGCCCCTGCTCGATCTGTCGAGTTGTGCCCATGTTGCCAGGTGTAGACGAGCTATGCCTCATCTGCACCTGGCTATTAGAGTTTTTTGTCGCCCCTTGTTGTTGTGTTGTTGAGGTGTTACTACTTGTACTGCTACTGCTGTCCCATTGGCTCCCTCCCGCCCTCTGCTTTTGGGGCCTGCTGCTAAAATCAAGTGGCTTGCGTTCATCTTTTGGGCTTGTGTGCGGACTAACTGACGAGTCAGAGCTCAGAAAGTCATACTTAGGATATGTCGAGAATGCAATGCTGTTGGGCCGCACTAAGGGACGCTTTGCTTTCATGTCAGGTGATCTCAGTGTAACCCCACCCAGTGACATTGGCGTAGGGGTGTTACTAGAGGGGACAGCAGAAGAACTGCTCCCACATGTAGCTGCACTTGATGAGGCTGTACAGGTGGCTGAGGCCTTGGAGATGCCAGTGTCCAGCGCTGACATCAAACTAAGGGGCCGTTTTGTGCCAGCCTGCTTTGGTGCCGGGTCTGGTTGAAATGAGAGCCGGGTAGGGGCCACAGAAGCCAGCTTAGGCGTGCTCTCTTCTGTGGCAAAGCAAGGAATAGTGCTAAGTTGGTCCAGTGACGTCGTTGGGAACTGCGGGAATGCAAGTTCCGCTCCCGTCCCCAGCTCCGCCGCCGCCGCTGCTGTCGATGATGAGGACGACGTTGACGGAAGTACAGACATTGGCGCCGGAAGTGAGGGTGGAAGTGACGACGTAGGAGTTACTGCCTCGGGGGTGTTACCACCAAAGCTGAGCTTTGCCAGGGCAGTGGTCGGGGACTGTACAGCCATGGTGTCCACCTGCTGAGGCCGGAAGCTAAGCGTCTTAGGTGTGGCCACCGTCGGTGAGCTTGGAGACCGTAGCTCAGCGATACACTGTCGTTTGAAGGCTGCACTGCCGCTATTGGCACTCCACTTGGAGGCAGTGCCCTCTACTGCCTCCTGCTTCAACTGCTTCTCGTATTCAAGTAGTTGGCCAAGGAAGTTGAAGTTTGGAGAGATTGTTGGCCGCTTGTCTTTTACATATCTGTAGGGAAAAGGAACCAAAGAAAGCGTGGTCAGTGAAAAGTTGTAAACCTAGTCACAGTTTTGTTAGGTCTAATCTGTATGACTGACATTATCAGTTAAACTCGTGGGGCAAATCACATGACATTTTTGAGTTCATATACATTATCATTAGCTTGTAGTGATATATATTACTTTAACTCTAATGTAGACCTATGCCTATGTGGATTTAATGACAAAATCAGGTGGATATGTCATAAATACTGTATATTCGACACTGGAGTGATGGTGCAGACTAACACGTTTTGGCATTGTACATACCTGTATGCATCATCTGTGGACAGGTTGAGGTAGCGCATGATGTAGGCGATGGCGAGTGTGGGCGACCGCGATATTCCAGCTAGGCAGTGAACAATCACACAGCCACTTGCCTCACGAACCTTATCTGTAAAATACCAAATGTATCCCTAAATGAGTAAAACAATACCAATAGACCTGTCAGGTAAATTTCAAGTAGATCCCCAACAAGTCAGGAATCATGTATGTGAGAGAGGGGCTCTGACTAGCTGGATTCCGATTGTTATCCACACATATAAGTGCTCCCCCTTGGGGCCCTTGGTGGGGGGTCCCCATGTCTCATGTCGATTTCAAGAAATGGCCATGCCCCTGTGTCGATTTTAAGAAATGACCATGTCCCTGTGTCGATTTTAAGAAATGACCATGTCCCTGTGTCGATTTTAAGAAATGACCATGTCCCTGTGTCGATTTTAAGGAATTAGCATGTCTCATGCCACTAAGGGAAAAAAAATGCTCATGTCGTCATGCCGATTTTACGGGTCTAAAGCCATTCATCCCCTTGGCTCAGGCGAAGTAAAACAGTACTAACACTCTATTTTTGTTGGATTTTTTTTTTTGCGTAGAAGAATTCAAGTTACAACATGCTACTCACAAGGCATGGTTCTTTGGATACTAAAAGCTAGTGGCAAGTACCTGGTCTCAGGGATCTACTCCCTCACTGGTCCCTCATTTCCAAGACAATAGACTAGTGAATGGTTAGGGAGGTGGTGGGCAATGGGGTGGTCATAATCGACCCCGACAAACTCAACACATAAAGACACAACGGCCATTTAAGGAACAGAGATGGACCGACCTGCCCATCACCCCTACTAATGCTGACTCATCTCATCATCCTTCTCCATATTTCTCCCGGGGGCTCCCACCCCCTTCCCACTCACAACACACATTTCCATATTTCTTCATGTCGCCCATATTCATGATGAGTCAGCACCATTGGTCTCCAAAGGTATATCCCATCTCTAATGGAATTTGCTTTAGATTCCCATTTCCATTCCCTAGCGAGTTTGATATTCTATTTTTTTCCCACTTATTTGATATAGCCATTGCCATATATACACATATGCTTCATTTGGTCACCAAACCAGAGATGTATAAGAATGGATAGGGGTAGAGGTTCAACATTGATATGTGGGTAACAACAACACAGGTAGGATCAGGTAGAGGTCAGAGGAAGCTACTAGACCACCTTTGACCTCCAGCTGACCTTGACCCCATTCATCTTTTCTTGTCGCATCTCACCCTGCTTGCTTTAATCTGACTCTGACTCAGGACCTGTTTTAAGTGCCGCCTGTCCAAAGAACCATCTTCCAACATGATTAAGGAGTGATGAAAGCGCTATCTTTTTCTTTCGAGAGAAACTAATGTCATTAGAAAACACACAATAGTGTTCACACTGCCAATGTGCTAGGGGAGAAAACAAGTACTGTTGCCAATAAATATGTAACAATTCTTGTGGTAATTGTTCATTGGCGCACAACACAAGTAAAAATTCAGCACCAGTGATTAACAGAGTTATCTGCATCTTGAGTGCTCCATAAATCTTCCAAAGACTGACGACCTGTTGGGCATCCTGAGCTAGAGCCGGCCCTCAAGCGACCTTTAATTTTCTCACGGCCATGGATACACCCCCCCCCCCTTCTGTTGTGGCTCTTGGAACTCGTAAGGCACCTGCCGTCAATATCAGGGTCAGCGAAATATCTATCTGCCCTGTGCGAGGTAAAATGTCGTCTGATTTCTTAGGGCCGAGACAGCCTCATTACTACTCTCGCATCATCTAAGCAGTCTACAGCTCTTGAATCTTTTAGCGCCAATCATTGGCTTGATTCAAATAAATGCCCTGGAATGAATAGTTAACCTACCCATGACCCCTAACGGGAACATCTAGCAATTAACTTGTCGTGTCCTTCTGATCCCCAACATCAGCGTCAAAGTGAAGTGGACATCTCAGTAACCTAAAGAGGACATCCCCGTGACCTGATGAAAGTGCTCAGGTGAGCCAATCATGACCTATCAGAATCCAGCTCAGCTCTCTTCTACATTAGTCCCCAATCACTGACCAAATGCTCCCGATGGAAGGCGATTTCAATTGTAACATACTTCCACATAACTATTGCCCCCCCCCCATATCGCAACACATCATTTTCGGTCCTAAATAATTTGAGATGTTAACATACATATCATGCCTCAACAACTAAATTGTCCCTAAGCCAACCCAGCCCCTCCACCCGTCGAGCCAATGCTGAATCACGCCCATTTACACTGAAAACAACGCATAATTCCCAAACATCTCTTGGGCACTCTATCCCTGTCCCTGTCCATTTCTGGTATTCCGACTGCTGGCCATACCTCTTGCTGACCGCTGAGCACACTCTCCGGGTGGCCTTAATTTAATCCCTGCTGACCATTTGTCATCACCCCCAGCTCCTTCCATCCCAACCTGTCTTTATCCACATCCCTCCTCTGACCACGGTCCTCATCTGTATCCACAACTACCCAAGCCATTCCAGTACTGACCTTTCGGACGGGTCATCACTTAATGTACATGTCCATTTGATGCAGAGAAGCTCTAACGCAGCACCCATGATTACTCCGACAGCACTATGTTGGTGCGTCATGCCTGACCTTTGTCAAAGTGTGGCCTCTATGGACTGCAAGTCTTACTCATTTTCTACAAGATTTGAACACTCCAATATGCAAAGTTTACCAATATCGGATGGTTAAGATTACCCTAGGGGCCTAATGAGGATTTGTCATGGGATAGGGGAAGACAGCTCCGTGATAAAACCCCCTTTTCATATACTACTACCCACCCAATGTCCAGTGCGGTGCCAGTGACGCGCACCCATCACAGTGACAACACCTATTACCGTAATTCGAATTACGGCGATCAAAGATGGCGGCTGGTGAGTTCACTTCATTTCTTCTCTATTGATTTATAAGATATCTATGGTTATTTCAAGCAACTTGTGTGGACAGATTGAAGTATTGGCATTCCTGCTTAATACCCAACCCTTGGATTAACTTGATGTGTACTAGTTAAGGCAGGAAAAGACCTTTTTAAAAACGCCGGTATTACCGTAATTCAGGAAGAGGAATTACGGTGATACCATGTTTTGATAACAAATCGAATTACGGTAATACCAGTGAAAACTGGTCATGTCTCCCACACACAAACTATTGTATAAAGAAGATAACCTGGTTAACCCACGGATAGACATGTCTCTTAACCAGATGTGTATGACCTAGGAACAGCTAAAACAACCTCTTTATATGCTAAATGTCACCTCTTGACTTTGTTTACAAACTCACCAGCCGCCATCTTTGATCGCCGTAATTCGAATTACGGTAATAGGTGTCGTCACTGTGCCCATGCACACCCCAAATCAACGGTCTTTTGGTGATTAGTTACTTCATTTCTTGTATACAATTGTCTACCTACCGCCCCCCCTCCAAAAAAAAAGACATTCGCGACCATATTCTGTAGAAAGTGCCTCTGCGAAGGTGTGGCAAGAGGCCCTGATCCTAGAAAATGCAGTCAGCTCCAGGGAAGATTAATTCATCCCACTTCATTATCCTAGTTCCAGGGCATTCCCTTCTCCGTCAACCTAGTTCTGACAGGATTGTCACCAAAGGCCAGGGGTGGCCGTGTACGTGTGTGTGTGTGTGTGTGTGTGTGTGTGTGCACTAGTGGTTGGGGTGGGGGGGGGGGGAACAGCCACCAGATGCTGTGTGTTTAGTGTCCCATGGGAAAATGGATGGAGCCCCAAGGAAGGACTAACATTTTTTAATCTCTTCCACTCGGTCGAATTCAAATGTTTCACATTAAAAGTGTAAAACAAGTCAGTCTAGACCATTCTGGAAATTAAGGTTCTGTTATTAATAATACCAAATTCTGAAATTACTGCACGCTGCCCATATGGACTTGAAAAGTATATATATACGCCATAAAGGGAAATAGCATGGATTATTTACCATAACATATGGTGTCCGAATCACGAGAAATGCTACTTTACTTGAAGTTATGGTGACCTAATTTGTCTTTTTGTTGCAGTGTCATGTTCACTGCCCAGTTTGTCTCCCTGATTCCATAAGTGGGAGATAATTGAAGAGGACCAAACAGACCACAAGCACATAGCGCACGATCCTTAACGAACACATTAACCCTTGTTAGCATAAATACATGTCATAGGAGTCGAAATCCATTCATAACCCATGGTGCTGTCGAAAAGGAAAGGAGTTTCTTGAATACTGTCGCCTTCAGAATAATCTCATTTAAGTAATACCGGGCAATTTGTAGTCGTTTGGAATTTACAGAAAGGAGCACAAGAACATGCCACAATTTGACCAGAAGTGGCGTCAAGCAGACGACATTTTGTATGAATCACGTGACATGACCCGGGGCGACCAGGGACGCTGCTGTCGCACGTCCGGCAGGAGCGTCCCGCGATGCTCTCATTAACAACCCTTAATTGATTAACCTCGTTATTGTCGTCTGCCATAATAGCTTTGTCACCGCGGTCATCCCGCGCACGGTGACGTCACTGCCTCCCTCTCAATCTACTCAATTCCTAAGTTTGAGAGCGTCCGTCCTAGGGTAAAGTAACGACGGCGTCTTCCTTTACAATGATATGTATTCTATTAAACTACTAAATTTCAGTGTACTCCAATTGAACTGCAGTGGTCTCAGGGTCAATTGTGGGTTCTGTAGGGGTTCTGTATGAACATGCATGTCCTTCCAACCAACCCTTTAGCCTACAGAGCTCCTCCCAGGCAGTTAATCCCTGAGTTGACTTAACGCTTAACCAACGATATCCATGCCCATCTGCCGGGCAAATCAGATTATTTGTCTCGTTTTACAGCTCATTTGTCACGTTCCCTTTATGACGTTTTATCTGTGAACGCACGTCATGGGACAGACGGCCGGGATGGAAAAGGGAGGGCAGTGGAAGGAGGGTGGGGTGAAGACTAGGGACGCCACCCTGTAAGTGCGACGTGATGATTCACCTCTTGGGGTCACCATGGTAACAGAATCGTTGTCATGCTGTTCTACGGTAACCAAGACGACTATAAACTCCTTCCGCTTCACATTTCTGTCACACATATCATTTACACACCCAAAGGATAAGCGCAATTCCTATGCTGGATTATGCTTCATCCATTTATTTTCTCTTTTTCTGTCTCTCTCCTTTCACTCCTACGGTACCCATCTACACTCTTTCATTTGTAGACCCCCTAAAGGATGAAGCACAGTGTTTTCAAATATGCAAAAGGATACCGTGTTTTATGGGAGACCTTTATACCAGCATGGCATTTTTATTGTGACACCAGCCATAAGATGAGGGGCATGTATGGACGTTTACGGCATGACATAACTACACCCTCGCCCATAGAAAATGCAGTTTTACACATTTTGCGTCCACACAGATTATGACTATCTCAACTAACGGTTTAATGTGCAACAAAATCAAATCAGGAGTTTTATCGAGCGGACGCTTTGTGCAAGCCATCTCCATGAGCTCGTGTCTGTGTCTCATAAAACGACTCGCCCGGGACCAGAAAACTGCCAAAATGGGTCCCAATGAGCCTCTCAAACTTCCGACTCTTTCAATAAGGGTCGCTACAGTCGACGCCACTCCGCATTGCCAATTTTCCTATCGACCTGTAACTTGATTGGCTTGGAGGCCGCTTAAAACGACACAGCATCGCACTGGCCGCTCACGCCGACCTTTGATTGGTCAATAAAGGGGGCATTGGACTGTGGTGGAGTTTCAGTGGTTTTTCGTTGATGCTAAATTTGCTAGCAAATTAAAGCAAGAGGTTTAGCTATACATGTAGTCAGACTAGTACCACCTTGTGATCACCATGATCTCACTCGTTTTTTTTTTCTAAGGTCGTCCAATCAAGTCCACTCATCATGATCTTGTAGGGGAACGTGACTATGTGAGTCCCTGTGCCCGGGTGGCCGCCCCGCAGGGGCGGGTCACCGGGTAGTCACATGTTCCCTATCGGTATCACACCGATCCAGGTGTAGGTGGAAGGTAGAGTATGTCAGACGGGGAAGTAGCTCAGAGGAAGAGCTTCTGCTTCGAAGTTGGAGGGTCCTGGGTTCGAGTCCCGGTTTCTCCAAAGACGTTTTCCGCCGACCTCTACGATCTCAAACATTGTCCTCTTTTTACACACTACATGTACTGGTATATAGAAAGGGAATCCGGATCTACCCTACAAGCAAGCATGTGGTTATTCTTCAATCTCTTATTAGCCTTTCAGTAGAAAAGAAGCTATAACAGCTATACCCCCGGTACCTACGGTACTAGGCGTTCCCCCTGTTCCCCACCCACCTCCATCGTCCATGTTAATGCCGACACCCCCTATAGTCACCATCCTGAGCCTACATGGCCACACCCTCCCCCACCTACAAGGTTCTCCAGTGCAAACCGAAACAAAAATAGAAACTAAATTTCACTCTAACCGGTAAACCCCCACTGCTGGGAATAGGCCAATACATATACAGAAGCATGTAATACAAGCTTTACTTTTAAAATTTGGCAATGTCAGATTTAATGGCTAACATGATTCATGGTGGAAGGGGAAATTTGTTTTGTTAATGAGGGTTTCATTATTAAAAGGGTATGGGTGATTTACTTTGTATTTTAAGTCACACCTTTGCAAACATATATTCTAATCGTTTCTCATGTACGTATGTACCCATAGAGAACATTGTTTTGCTCTTATTTGGAACTTTATGTGTATATAGGGCCTAAAAACAAGTTGTGTTCAGGTATCCCGACCTACCCTATTTTTTGGCCCGACCCTAATTTTTTTAAGATTTTTTTTTTTAGAACTTTATAGGCATGTTTAGTATCAAATTAAAGCACACGGTCTCACGAATGCTACAAGCTTAAAATAACTAACATTTTTTTTATATAGTTTTTTTAAGTTGGTTAATCATTTGAACCATGTTTAATATCATTTTGGCAGTTTTCGGCATACAGGAACTTTAAAAAAAAAAAAAAAAAAAAAAAAAAAAAACCGACCTACCTACCCTAATTTTTTGGGCTATGTTACCTGAACACAAGAATTTTTTTTAGGCCTAGGGAATCTTGGGTTACTGTATGATACAATAACCTTTTGATTTTCAACAGCTGGTTTTTAAAGTGTAAATATCCTGTAAGTAATACATCTATCAATGTGATAAAAAGATACTCACCTAGGAACTGAAAGGCGTCCTGGAAGTAAGGTAGGAGTTTGTCACTGTAGTTGTCGTTAACTGGGATCCTTAGGAAGTGGGCATCCTGGATGAAGGAGGGCTGGGCACACGTGGTGCTCACGTTAAGACAATAGTTGATCCCCGTTACCTGAAATGGAGAAATACAAGATAGTAAATAGAATGGCCATGTAATTTAGATTGACGAGACACAATACATGTATATAAACATTCTTGTTGTTAATAGTTTATGTCTTTGCCGCGTATGAAATGATTATTACCATGTAATGTCACTATGATGCTACCGCCACAATTGTTCAACCATTGGCTGAAGAGCTGCCTATGTTCCGTCCATAACTTGCCCAGTTCTCGGATAGTTTTACTTTTGGGAGACTACTAAACTGGCCCAACTTGGTTTCCTACATCTAGGCTCAGCAAGATGGATGGATAGGGCCCCTTGGTATCATAATAAAAAGTCTCCCTAGCTGAAGCCTAATATTTATAGTTGTTATAAGGGGTTTTGTATAGACATTCAAAAGTGCCCAGTTCTCGGACGGGTGTCCCAGTTCACGGACAACCTCTTATTTTAAAGATAGCTTTACAAGCTGAAGCAGGCTCACCACCATCATTAGATATTGATAAACTAGAAGTCTTGACGTATTTGCTAGTATATTCACTCTAATTTTGGTTTTAGAATATCAATTATCAAAACTGTCAGGAAATAGGCATGTCATCGTGCCCAATTACCAGACACCGCATTTTCGATGGTCCAATTCTCGGACACAAGTTTCAAGTGATACCAACAGAGGGCACCACACACTTTGTAATTTATCAATTTGCCATTGGAAATAGACATCTATCGGATATAACAGACGAAATCAAAATAAAATTGGGTTTATGGCCTGAAATAACATTTAGCTAACTCCAAAAAATCGTCCGAGAATTGGACTTGTCCGAGAACTGGGCAAGTTACCCTACACTACACTAAGTATAATTGCACCTTCTGACTCATCTCAAGTTATACCTACGTATCCATTATTAGAAGTTCTGTATGAAGTGGTGGAACTTTATGTAGCACAATAAAAAGGTTGCTATTTTTAGAGATACCTGGTAAAATGGGGCATGCGTGCCTCCCACTTTTGAGAATGCACAAGGCAATAGAATAGGCGATGGATAAGGGGGCAGTATGAAGCAAGGGTTAGAGTGGTGCATGAGGGCCGTAGATTATTTACCACTTCACAAGCTGCATCTATGTCCACTTTTATCTCAGGGTGATAGAATGGAATGACTCACTACTCATGGCTATTAAAGTGGCCATATCATGTCCCAACTGCACAATATGTCCGGCTTGAGCCTACCCGCACCCGTACTAAGTTGACGGCCCTATGTTAAGTACAACTTTATATTCTCCTACACATTATGATAACTGACTCTCCACCAAAGTGATTTGTACCTATATCACAATGGCAATTACAGGCCATGTCTACAATACAAGTGTGTGTAAGGGAGTACAATATAGAGAAGTATACAAGCGACTTCGGGCATCAGTGGATGGATAATACAGTGTAGTTCAAAGTCCTCCTGTTTCCTGTAGTCATTCTCTAAGCTATATAGATAGACAACATGAAAATGCTGGGGTTTCAAGGGGGAGGGGGTAGAGTGCATTACCCCTGTGGCAGGCTGTTTTGTCAAGTCCTTCGGCTAGAGGGTCAGATACCGGGGGGGCATGACTCACAGGGCCATGCGCATATAGGGTGGAGACACCTGGCGGACTGTGGCCCTGTACTCTGGGACACCGACACACCCCTCTAGCATGGGTTGGCATATGAGTAGGAACGTGTCGTATATAGGTACATACAAAGTGCAAATGGGTATGGGCAGGATACCTTTATAGAGAGTAGACACGATAGGGCCTTGCATACCACAAGGGCAGTTGGTGTAAATTTGAATGCATTTATAAGAAAAGGCAATTGAACAATCGCCGTTTTGTAAATTTCTAACGGATGTAAATTTTATTTGATTAACAGAAGTAATATGCTAAATCAAAAACATGTACATGTAGATGATTATATCTATAGCTATCTATACAATGTAAAACTACCAGTGACCTTATGCACTTGCCCACTCCCAGTATCCATGGATGTCACCAATATCAAACTAGATCCGCATTACGACATTCCCCCCATTAGGGTTAGCTTTCTCGCACCAACTCACGGCCTCTCGGCGCTGTTTGTCCGAGGCTCTGCTGATTTTGTGCTCTTTGTTATGTTTACTTTCACCTCAAATATCTTCAATATTCCTCTGATTTCACCTGGAATCAGGATGCTTTTAGTAATTTAGATAAAGCAAACCCATATTTATCAAATATCTATTTTTTATTTGTGGAAGAAGCTACGGACGCTCAAAGTAAACATAACAAAGAGGAAAAAGTTGGGAGAGACTCGAACAAACAGTGGCGAGATGGCAAGTTTTGCCACGAGAAACCTAACCCTAATGAGGTGAATGGGATATGTCAGTATAATCCCGGGCTCCTTCTGATCTCAACTTCTTCCCGTTGCTTCAATACTCAAACCGTCAGAGTAGACAACCCAACCGGAATGGACGGCTGCAGGTTTTCCTGTACAGACAAGGAAGTGTACACATGCACCCCCTCCCCCCACCTTTCTCCCTGGCCGCCTCCAGGCCAGGTGAGCCGGGGTTCTGTCATGCTCCAGTTAACAAAGGTGAGTCACAATATTATACCAGGGCCCTCCTAGCGACATGACAATAATGATGATGTAAAATATCAGAATGCCATAGTAATTCTGGAGGATTTAATCACCAAAGTTTACAAGCTTATACATGTATCACGATGTGGGAATTTGTGTCTGCAGTTAGGTAAACTGTTCTCCCAACAAAGCCTCCTTGCTTATCATAATATGTTTGCCCTTTGGCTGTCTGTAGATTAGATGCCCCCCCCCCACCTTCGCCTACCCTGCGTTTATCATATCATCGGAATTGGCCCAATATCTCAATGGTAAACATCACAAGACGCTAATACGCCATTGTGCTATTCCTCTTTACAAACTGCACGACAGGAAACTTTTGAAAAAAAAAAAAAAAATACAGGAAACTTCCATGTGCCTCTGGGCTTTGTCAGGGCATAGAATTATATAACTAAGAACTGTCGTTTTTTTTCTTTAATAGAATGGATGTATTTAATGGTCTGATCAGATGCCCAGGCTTGGCGTAAAGCCAGAAGAATAAAGTATACGTACTATATGTACCAACACAAGGTGATATATAAAGCAGCATGGCTATTTCCAAATAAGCCCATCCCATTTTCTGACTGGTGGAAATTCCCATAGTTTCCCAAGAGTTCTTGTGTCTTTTCCTTTATATGTTTGTATATTCCTATATATTTCATTATTTTCTTTCTTTCGGGGCAGACAAATTCTACACATAATATGACCCTTCTGCTTTTCTTTTTTTTCCCAACTATCCTTCTGACCTCACACTGTGATTCATTTCTACGGACTTCCTAATAGCTTAACTGGTCTGAATTGCAACTATTTTTGTCTGCAGCCTGGAGCCAGCGTACACGTAAAGCATTTAAAACTTTGAACACATGAATTATGTCGATGTGAGATAGACAATATACATGTATACCCGGTATGCCTACATGTAGATGGACAATGATCACAAAACAGCGCCACAAAACAGAGGAACACTTTTCTCCGTCCTTCAGATAAAACCCCTTGTAAACATACCTTCCCCATGCTAAGTCAAGCTTTGCGTGGGTAGCATGTCATGTGGCATTCTGCCCAGAACAGTGTTTCCACCATATATACAAAACGGCAGGCCTCGACTGGCTTGCATGGAGCACTCTCCCAGCAGAGACTCTCATAGGCATACCGCTGTTTGGCCGTACAGAGGGATAGCATAGACTATGCTGGGAGAGCTGTTGAGTGACAAATAGCTGTAACAAACTGCATTGTTGTTGAACGCAGTGCCTTGGGCGTAAGGTGGCGCTAAATTGTTCAACCTGGGGACACTGTTTGTTCAGTCTCAGGCCATTCAAACATAGCAGTTTCTTAAAGCTATCAGTTTAATCAATTTGGCATTTTTGTTTATGTTTTTTGGCCCAGTTTGTATTGACATAGGACTGACTGTAGGGGGGGGGGTAGGGGCATGACCGAGTCAACTTTTGCACGCCACTATCCAGCGGCGCAGCCGCTGGTTACGTCTAAAACCTAGATCTTACGCCCCCGGTTGGTGAAGTTTGTAAACATACACAAACCAAGATGGCTGCCTCCAGCAGTCACACCTTGATATGTATGTGTGACGTCATCATCTGGTGACGTCATAGCATTTCCCGGGATGGTGGGGGAGCAGCTCACTGCCGTTCCACTTCCTAAAACAGCTTCCTGGATTCACCTTGGGTTGCTGCATATCACCAGGGTGGATTCCGGAGGGAGTGCATGGGAGAGAAATAGCGTTGCTAGGGAAATTAGAGGAGACACATTGGTCTGTGAAAGAGGAGAGTGAATCACAGTTTATAGGTGTCTATCGTTTGGTTGCTTGTCTGTTCGGTACTTCCCCACGATAATCAACATGAGCTACTCGTGTGGAGTTTGGCTTGGGGAGGCGAGTTGCTCGGGGAGGTGGGGTGGGGAACACCCACTCATAACCACTCCAGTGTTTGCCAACATTCCTAGCGTACCTAGGCCCTGACCACCACCAGCGCCAACGTTTAATTTCAGTACCGACAGGTGAAACGCGCCAAGTAGTCCGATACACTGTCGCCATGCTTTTGTTAATACACTGGGGCTAACTATCGACAGATCAATAAATTCTACCGGCAGCAGAAATCATAGAAACCAGTGTTTTCCAGAGGAAATACACAGCTGACTGGGAGTAGTTGAATGGTACCTTTATATTAGTACTATGAACCAGAAAGCTGTTTCTGACCAAGGGGGTCGGTCACATATTTAAACTGTAGAAATCCCTTCTTGTAACTTGGAACATAACATTAAAACTTAAGTCCAGCTGTGTTTGGTCTTACCCTGTACGTGTAAAATATTTATCGTAATACCTCAAGTATAAGGTGCGTTTTAATCATTTATGTGACGATGGGCCCCGGGCCCCGTACAGCACCTCTGACCGAGGTGCCTTATACATGAGGATATTTAAGTAGAACCGTAATAAAATGGTAAAAAGCTGACTGCAGGTGCGCCTTATAGTATGGGCCTGAGTTGGGAGGGTGCGCCTTATACGCGAGGTGCACTATAATACGTGACGTGTTTTGTACACCTGTCTAGTTGGGCTTTTTATTTTGTCAGTGGCTACGATATGTGATTTTCTTGGTGATAATCTTCCTTTTTTAAAAGAGTCAAGTGCTTTCACTGCTTCAATGTGAACAATTGTGTGGGGCCGACTAGGAGTCTAGTTACACCATGGAGGCTCTATGGTTATACTATGAGTATAGTGAGATGGCTCTGAGTGTATATAGAAAGGAGAGACAGAGGGTGGTGGCAGGTGGTCACCTACCATCTTACATAATGCCATCAGCATACAGACGTGAGTCATCATACTGATCATGCACACACCTCACACAGCACTTCATAAAGCAGCCAGTAACGGACTAACTCACAGAGTCACAGAGCAGCTTAAAGAGTAGCTCATATCATATATCATGTGAGTGAGTGAGTAATAGATGTTTAATGCCATTTCGACAGCTAAGGTCATGTTCATGGCGAGAACTACATTGCACAATTCAGAGGAATATGTCGGTACCCACGCATATGTGCATCACACACATCCTGAGGGGATAGGAAAGAGGAGAAATAGACCCTTTTAAGTGGGCTAGGGAAGCCCTCATATATCATGTATATGTAACTTAAACCGTGGAGGTCCTCTAGCCTCCATGCTTAAAGATAGTAAAGCACAGAGCAAATAGTTACAGGGATCTGTGACAATGTATGCTTTGTCTGGTTGCTTCCTCTTCTTATGATATTCATAACACTTTATCCTTTTTCTTTATTTATAGGTGGGGTGAGGGGGGGAATAGGGCGGGTGTTATTTCACTCTTGGATGTCCTTCTGGCTAGACTTTACCGATGGTTTCACGCACCTGGCCACCCTTTGCCAGGAAAACCCTGGGAAATTGCTTTCGGTCCCACACTTCAGTACTGCAAGCCATGGAGGTCTTTTGCTTGGTTGCTTCTATGAGTACCCATGTATGTATGTGTATTTTGTACATCTATTGTGACCATCTTACTAGTGTATCTCCACAGTCAACAAAATGACCTGGCTAGAGCATAGCATGATATTGGCATTGGAAGATGAGTTTGTATCTTCGATATGGTTTAACATCACGTATGTTCATACACAGTGTCTGTCTGCATTAACAGGTATGTGATTCACCTCGTTTTTATATGGAATTTACCCCAGGTTACGTATTAAATTCAAGTCGGCAGTAGAACTACGTTCTTTGTAGTCCACACTCTTTAGAAAAGACTTCAAGTTTCAAAAGAATGTGAACTATTCCCACCAGCGGCGAGGTTTCCATGATGAAATGATGCCCTCGAAACATCTGCTGGAAATGACTGGGGCCCTCCAATAGTGGGAGATCAACGCCACACATGAAGTGTCTTCAGATTTCCGCTGCATCAATGTGTGAATCTAAGAAGATTATTAGATACCAGTAGAGAAAAAACAAACGAGACATTCTCATCACATTTTCCCACTGGAATTGTTAGCGGACACTAAAGGTGATTTTTGCAGATTAATTAAAATGGGTTGTCGTGGGTTTGGGTTGTACCCTGGGAGGCCTCCACCTGATGATGACTCATCACAGCAGCCAGCAGCATTCAGGGTTTGGGGTAGCTCTCTCCAAGCAGATGTTAGCATGTCAGGGGAATGGAGAGCGAACAGACACGCCCAACATATTGCTCCCACGGTCAGCCTGTACATGATTAGACTCCTGGAGGCGGTGCTCCCGTGTTTCACCTCACCTGGTTTGGTGAAGGGGGTCATGGGGTGGGGCGGGTGCAATACCTGGTCTTTGAGTCTTTTGGCACAAAAAAACACAACAAAATAAGATAAATCATACCGATTTCATTATGATATCATCAGGATAACCAAAACAGCCAAGCGGACGGGAGGATTACCCATAGTTTATTTTGTGAATGTGGAATGCTTCTTCATAAATTAAACATGTGGATAAGTCGTATGGATCTTTTGATGAATACAAACACTAGACAGTGTATTGCACCCGGACCAAACAGAATACAGTTACATGACAAAGAAGAGTCAGCTGTGGATGAGAATCTGATGACCTGGCGTATAAAGCCTAGGTGATAATTACCAAGGCCATGGCAATTATTTGGGTGAATACAGTGATATTTCAGCAGTGTCTAATTAGACTTGCGTAAGGCCAAAAACACTAATCGGTTGCCAATCGATATATATCATTATAAATGCGTTCCACCGCCCAGGGAACTACAGTAATTAGAAAATACATGGGTAGGTATCGTATTATAGGCATGTGCGTGATGCATAAGTGTGTATTGATAGATTATTACATCTGTACACCGTGCCAAGGGTGCACACTACAATTATCAATCCTCCAACTGAACAATTGACATGGTAGCTAGCACTCAACATAATATTCTTGAAGAAGAAAGATAGTACTATGTACTACTATGTAGTATATAGTACCGTTATTGCTCATTTCCGACCGACACGTATGATGCACTGGTATCTTTAATTTCAATCACTGATATCCGTGTGGGTCACCAGTAAATACCAACAGTAATGCTTCCTGGTGATACACAAGGACGTGGTAGACCAATGTGGATGCAGTTCACTGCTGCTCTGAGCTGCTCGGTTTTGCCATAACATATATCCATGATCATATCCTGGTTGAAATAAGAGCTTTCCAATCTTTCCCAAAGTTTCCAAGCTTCAGCAAGTTTAGGTGTGAATTAAGACATCCTGTATTCCTATCCGGAGATCCTGGACGAAAGATATCCATTGGAACGTATGCAGGAGGTTGCGGTTCCTGCTTGAGGCTTAGAGAGAATGATATGTTGGATCATTGAACCTCTAGTTCCTATAAAACCATCCCATGTCTGTGGTTGTATTGGTTGATGTGGTTGCCGTAGTGGCGGATTGAGGAGGATGAGAGGGACATCTTGGGTCAGTGGTCAAGGATGTATGTCTGAGGGTGGTCAGCCGCTCATAAGACTTAGAGTACAAGTTTAATCCAATACGCTGTATTCGTGACCAACGACTGATCTTTCTAGATATAGTGCTAGAGCTGTCATTAGAACAGGATGATTAATTTAGTCATTTTGAACTTATATGCTGATCTTGGTTGATATCAATGATCGATTTCCTTATGTATGTTTGAGATTTACAAATTAGTAATTAACATATCATCCTTGTATTCTTATACCCAGTAATGTCCCTATTACATGTACATCTCCAGCTCCAGGGCACAGATAGCCAATGATGATATTTCCCTAGTTTACCACTACTGACTGCAAGGACCAATTCACACCAAGAACTTTGTTCTCACGCACCTCAGGCATTTGGGTCTTTTCAATTTGCAGTTTGTCGGTGTAAGGCTCCTGTTTTGAGGTGGTGAAGGCCGGTGGGAACAATCTTGCTGCATGAATCATAAAATTTTACTGGTCACATTTTCTTGAGTCAGGTTCTGGGTCAGCTGGTCCAACTTGGGGCAATGGGTGCAGGGTATGTTTATATATCCTGAGATGTGGTCGTACAAATAGGCTAGTGGACGGTAGCAGTTGTAGATGGTAGCGACTGTCCACTTGAAAGGTTTCTCTATTACCTGAAGTAAGTAAGGGTGTCCTTGGCCTTTGATACGACTTGAGAACCATAATGTACATCATCTGGATTCAACATCTTAAATCTATATAGGTTACATGGGTGCAGAATACTCAGTACATGTGTAAGCTACTGCTAACCTAGTCCTTTACATTTTAATATCAAGGATGAAAGTCACAGAGCATGAAAATCCCTGAAATGGTCCAATATTGGCCCAAAAACCTGAGTTTTTATATGAATATATAGGGTCCTGGAATTACAAAATCCCTGAAATCAGGGAAATCCCTGAAGACTTTCATCCCTGTAATATGCACTTGACTTCCCGCTTGACTCACAGATCACAAGACAGTTTAAACGCACAGAGTGTATCCATCTATTCCACCAATTGATATCTAATAGATTATAGATCAAAATCTAATAGATAAAAGTACTGATCGAAAGTACAACATATTTTACCTGTTGGCGTAAATGAAAAATATCATAAGTTATGAATTGTTAAGATACATCACACCAAACCACCATGCCCTAACCTTGTTGTATGTACTTATGAGGGTATCTAAACAATCTGACTCAGACAGTATGCTTACTAAAGAAGTCGGTCATGTTATGAAAGCGAATACCCTTGTACACTAACTGAACATAGAGTATATAACAAGCATTCTGGGGCAGGGGTCATTGAGTATCAGTTGATGATGGCTGGGTCACTAGGTGTGGGGACATGCCCACCTGTGTATCTGTGTGTGTGTGTGTGGGGGGGGGGGGTCACTATGTAGGTAGCTTCATTCAGCACCTGGTCATCATTGACCAGCTGCTGGGTGCCCAAAAGACCCCCCCCCCCCCCGAACATTCTGACCTCTGACCCCAGTCAGGAATGCTGACCACAGGGACTATGATATGATTTATTTCATTGAATACACAGGATAGGTAAGCCTAGTGTTCCACTCACTGATTCTACTGACAGGGGCGTGGGACGCAGTTTCAGAGTGGGTGGGACCAGGGGGGTTTTCTGCAATTTTTTACCTCCCTTTGCTTGACCTTTTAGTTTTGACCTTTTAAGGAGTTGGCCAAAAGTGGGGGGGGGGACATGCCCCCCCTGCTTTACACGCCCATGACTGAATATTTTTTCCCTATTTTTCAGCCTGGGTTTATATAGATGAGCTAAAGTTCTGGTATGTGGTGAGGTCTTTGTTTACGTAGGAAGGGCGATGACTCAGGGGTTAGCGCCAATATCATCACCCCTGTGGCTACATCTCGTGACGACAATAATTATGTTAATATGGGTAGGTCACATGGGTATGCTGCATTATAAAGGTTTGTGAATACAATTTGTGTATATGCATTACATTAGGAACTTAGGCCACACCAAAAAATTAAGTTGGTCTACGGATCGCCCTCTCCATATTTTCGGAAATACAATTTTTTTCTTAAAAATCTTGTCTACGGATTTCGCTCACTTAAGTTTCTACAAGTTCTCTTTGTGATGTTTGGCAAAATTAAAAAAAAAAAAAAATTTGTTCGCTCGCCTCACTTTCCCACCAAGGAATCCATTGGACGCCAAAAAATTCTTTAAAAAAAAAAAAATCGCTCGCTCGCACCACTTTTTCAAAACCAAAATCCATAGACCAACTTATTTTTTTTGGTGTGGCCTTATCTACCGGAATTACCTAGCATAAGAATGAGATGGTTATTACGGTACCGTGTCATTGCATGTCTAATTATATTGTATGGTGGAGTCCCCATATAGACTGACTCTGGTTGGCAGAGGTGTATTATAGTTTATGAATGTGCAGGGGACTTTGATAATTGATTCAACAGTTTGAGTTTCTCACACCTGGTATTCTGCACTTTATACTTCCAGGTCCTTGCTATGTGGACAAAATTTAAGACCAAGTTATATTATCAATATGGATGATCTAATGTGTCAGTGGAATCCAAAAGAATAGCCATGCACACCTGCCCCTAATACAATGTTATCCTCACCTGGAGGTGATGCCTCAAGGACATGATAGTCTAAGATGACACTGTATCACTTACTTATCTCCCAATGCAATTATACATGAAGACTTCAGACCGCAGTCACCCATGTGGTGACTAATAGACTAACAGCCATGTCCTCACACCGTATTACATGTAAGCATACCACTAGCGTCCCTGGTGGGCGGGCAGGCAGGCAGGCAGGCAGGCTCGTGTCTGTAGATAACCGGCCACTCTGTACAACCGCAGGTATGTGGAGTAGTTGGGAGCTGACCGCAGACCCTCCCCTCACCCCTACACACTTCTATGGTGCCTTATAGAAATGTACCTCAGTTTCACACCTTCATACCACGGCCCCGGGCAGTTTGTGGGTTACGGATGGATGCAGGAGCCATGGGTGTTTGGAGGATGGGGTTGGGTGGGGGGGGTGGAGGGTTGGGTGGGGTTACTTAAGGAGGTATGAGATTCCTCATTCACAGGTGACCTCAGCTCACATGGATCTACATCACTAGGTAGCTCTTGATACCTAAAATCTCACACTGCAAACAGACAGTGAACCATTTACTACATGTATTACCATAGGTGTGGGTGTATACCTACTTTACCTGTTGGACGTCATATTGCACTATCATGATGACCTCACTGCATTTATGATGATGTAAATAATCACTGGCCAAATTATCTCACATGTCTGACTCGTTCTTCAACTGTGACTTATCAGTCAGTGATTTTTGTATTAATTGAAAGGAAACAACCAGACTTAATCAATCTATATACATGCACATTGGATATATGTCAGGTTTTGTTCGTCTAATATATGTTGGATGCTACAGTAATTGGCGTTCAAATTGCCAATACCAGGCAAAGAAAGGGATATTTTCCGGTTTCAATTTCCTGCCACAATATCATTTGTGACAGAAATCAATGCAAAGAACGTGTCTCCATAGGTGGTTTCACATGTTTCTATATACATTACTTTCATTGAAAGTCAGACTCTGTATCTTGTTGATAGCCTCGAGGTGCGTGCATTATGTTGCAGATCTGGTGTATGTGTACCTGAGGTCTCGTAGGCTGCTTACTGTGTTTAGTACCAGATAAGTGGTCACATCTGTTATCAGTACCAGCTGACTGTGACTCACTATCCTTGTGACCTGCCCTCCTCCCCCAATTTGCACCTATATCCCATCCATGGACTTGTACCAAAGTATCTGGTACTCACCTCATAGAAATAGCTAAGGAACAGAGGTGCGAGGTCAATATCGGCCAAATTCGATCAACTGTACGATGTCTAGGAGGTATGAATATGGACATAATTTAATTGGAACACATGTATTTAATTTTCCTTCCTCTCTTTTGCTTGCGTCTATGCAATATGACATGATTAGTTAGGGTCCATACGTGAACTGCTCTCCATCAGCAACCACAACTGTCAGGCCTGGCACCCTCCATCAACTGTCAAGATCACCCATCCGAGAGCTGCGACTTACAATCTCACTATGGGTACCCTCAATACACTTTATGTCTTGGAAAAAAGGGCCAAAAAAAGAAAACGCACATTCAAACAAGCATCGTTGATTTTTTACTTTCCAATCCATTCTTTATCATTATACTTCCTCCTATCTATTTCTTGACTTTGATAACTACATTTTTTTTTTAATTACAGCATGATTAATAATTATCTCTATAGGAAACAATATTTCAGGCATTTCTGAACCTACCATAAATAGCTGGCTGGGCGAGGAGATCAGCAATAGAGCATCATGCATGTGCTATTAACAAAACGCATGGGCAGTCGTTTCGGAGCCGCACTTCCGGCTCCTGAAAGTCGGACGCCGGCCGCCCCACAATGCATTAGCAGCGGAAATGACGTCGTCGTCGTCATATCTCACACCTGACTGATCGTTCGAAATGGCGTCAAGCTCACGTGACCAGCAGCGAGAATCGACGAGATTATGAGGGGCCACGGACTGTTAATGTCCAAACTGGAGGGTTATTGACTTAAGCAGCCTGCGGACCAGAGATCACAATACCTGCTCACTTAAAACTACCGGTACCAGCCGGTTACCATGGCCACCAGACGCGACGTCATTGGGCGTCAAATTACCAATTGTACGTCACTACCTGTAGTCAACTACGTGTGGCAAATATTAGCCTGATCCACCCAATTCTCTTCACAAAATAGAGTTTGATGTTTTCTGATGCTGAGTGCGCATATATCTAAAATAAGTGGTACCGGGTATATCCATACAAAATTAGGGAGGTCCTGCAATGAAAAGCCTTTTTGGAGAATCTTCCGAAAACAGGTGTTAGTTGAGGGAGGCATGTCGACCTAGCAAACTAGTATTGATTATATTGATAACCCTTGAGGCTTTATGAGTTGTAATCAGGCAAGGGGTTGGGATCCGAGATGGTGCCCCTTTCCCTTTTCTGGGGCAGTATCTGAGATGGATCTTATAGGATAGAAGCCTGAAAAGTTTTAAGACTAACCCCCCTTTATTAATGTTAAATTGTTTTCTCATTGGATCTGCGCAAATCACAAATATGACCAATTCAGCCTTCAAATATCCAAGATTTTGGATATATCCTGAAGAATCTCATGCCTGTGTATTAGTGGATAAGGCTAAACGGCCATGCGTGGTTGTGTTACTGTGAAGACCATGCCACCCCAGGCTTGACATTTAAATCTACTTTCAGGTTTTACGAGGTTCACCTCTCCTCTGGAAACCCTGGCCTTCCCCTTTGGATTTACAGAACGGTACTGGGATGTTTGCATGTATACCCACTTCACAAATCAATCCCGGTTCATTTCCCTCAATATTTCACCATTATTGTTATTAGATTCGTATTATAGAACAAGTACCATTAATGGTAAAGGTGTTCAGGATAGAAATCATTCATTAAGAACATACACTTCTCTCACACATCGAAGAAACTGTGAGTCAATGTTTTTTTAATGTGCTTGCTTAAATACCCCGCAAATCAAATCAAATCAAATACAATATATGAGAACTCCCTTGGCCCTATTTCTAGCCGATTTCGACTGCACCAAAGATACACACGATGCAAAACTATTTCATATGGTCAATATTTCTTAGGATCTCAATTCAAACTTTCCACTACAAATTTTGAACCTAGTCGTTCATGATACGTTAATATTTCAGAATTTTCTGAACTCACCGTCATGGTTTCTTCCGAGAGGGCGTCGTGTTGAGAGCCGAGGTAGAGGAAGGGCAGAATGCGGGTGGGTCCCACGTTGGTGACAGGCATGCAGGGCTGTGACATAGACGTCATAGGCGGACATTTGTAGTTCCCTGATGACGTCACGTTCGTCGACTTGCTCTCGCATAACGACGGGTGCGTCGCCTGGAACTCCAGGAAACCACCTGAAAATGAATGGAAAAAAAATATTTAGCATCTAATTTTTAGGACATGCATCCATCAGTTATCATTTTCCAATTTTCCATTTCCCTTGTGATCATAGTATTCGTGTCAACTGTTGTTTTTTTTTTTTACCCACGAAATTTTGATTAGCAGGAAAATGTCTGCTCTGAAATCAAATCAATCAACAGTCACAGTTGGAATATGTGACATTTTCCTACCTCATTATCTACGTTTAGTAACACCTCTACTCAACCATCTAATTAAGTAATTTAAGTGGAACTACTCCATTATGGACAGAGTGCCTGTTTGTATTGCGTCATCAGCAATTATTGAAAGTGACAAGCTTGTATACAACAGGAGGAGTCTAGGGCGTAAACCCGTGTCATTTACCCCCATCAATCATGGCTGGTCGTCACACACATGAACTATTAATGAATCCAGCTTTTTCATGAATTAATATTCACTGTGTAGCTTATTTTCTCCCATTGCCTGTCCATTGCTATGTTGTTTTTCATTGCTCGCAGTATGACATTGTATCAGTATCAGTCAATATGTGTTATCATGCTGTAGGAACAGATGTTTTTTGGTGTTTTTTTCAGCAGTGGTAACCCTTTGCCGAGTTTGTACATGTAGCATCTGTTCTTGGGATGGGCTGCAAAACTAGGCCTTATTGCATTGAACATGCTTGTTGGGATGGGGTGCTAACATGTGGGCACTGTATTATGGCGGCATGAGTCACATAAGTACAGATACATGTTCATTGTATATCCCTCGGAGTCAACCCCCTAGTGAGGGATAACCCTAAAACGGGCTTTTGAAATGAAAGTTTGGAGACGATGGTGCATTACCTGTTCATACATATAGACTGAGACCTACATACTTGATTGCAGGGAGCATAACACTTTTTTGAGACCAGTACGAGATGATAATATTTGCGCTAACCCTCATATTAGATCTAAGATCAGAAAGCCATGTAAACTGATGGCACCAACTCCACCCACCCGACGCCCACCCCTAGCTCACGTCAAGTCACAGGTAAAAGGCCAATCATATACCAAAGAGTGTATAGGCTATATCCCAAATGGTATAGACTATCTGCCTCGCTCGATTTCAGCTACTGTTGCCAATGGACAGATGGTTGCAGGGGAGATGGAAACACACCATGGTTTTATGTTAGTCTGTCCCCAACCCTGATTCATTCCTAGAATACCCTGCGTCGTCAGACGCTGACATAGCGTCTTGTCCACATCCGGGCCTTTCCCAGTATGTCATGTAACCATGGCAACTAGTAGCTTATAGATCTGGCCTGCATCATAGCAACAGGTGACGGTAGTCTTTGTGTTCACGGCTAGCTGCTTTCTGTCCTTGCCTTCCCTTTTTACCCTCTGTTCTTATGCTCTTTTTGAGAAGAGAAGTGGGGTGCAGATCGGGGTCAGAATCTGACTCATCCCTTAGCGACACGGAGCAGGGTAACAGAAAGTTGGCTTGTCGGCAGTGCTCACATTGATAAGAAATTTGGAGACCCTTAGTACTTTTTGACGCTCCTCTGAATCCAGTGATAGTCAGCCAATATCTGCCACTTATCTGAGAAATGTTTAATTTTCTTCTGTGAAATGTACGATATAGATTACACGTTATCAGAAGCATACAAGGCGACACATGCCGACCAAATGCATAATTAAGTGGCGATTAAGCTTCTTGCCGGGCTTCTTGCCCCTGCAGTTCTCATGTATCTGACGGGCACACCTGGAGACTTTCTACCTGAGTGTTTAGCATTTCCTGGAAACCAGTAGATCTACATGTGCACATTGTATTCTTACAAGATCGATACACACTGGGACCGGTGCCTCATAAGGAAGCTCTTTCAGGCAGCCAGACACCTTTTGAACCCATTTATTTCAGTGTTTGCCTTCACCCATGCCGACTGTGACAGTGTTCCAAATTATTGGCATTTGGAGAAAAACAGCTCTCTATGCTCAAAGGTGGGCAGGTGGGTTTATGCTACACACCAGCGCTACACACAGCTGACCGCCTCGTCACAGCTGCTGACTCCCAGGTATGTGGTCGTCCCTGGCCATTATGAGCAGGAGAGACAATGCTTCACATCCATAAAATTCACCTGTGCTAGACTACAAACCAATTATTTGGAACAGGTAGTCTTCATTTCATTCATTTCAATTGAGTTCATTCAGTTCGACCAACTGGAATTCAACAACGAGGAGGCATATTTTTGATGACTTGAGGAAATCCTTGAGGTAAGCACAGCATAGCTGTGATGAATTATTTTGCCAAGGTTGATGACCAGAATATTTGTATAGGTTCCCTCTCGCATAGTTACTGATATATTCTGACTAATTGTTGACAAATAGTGACAAAATACTGACATATATATACTTACTGCTGACAAAATGTGTTTACTTACTGCTGACAAAATGTGAGTAAATACTGACATATATTGACTAATTGCTGACAAATAGTATGTACATACTGACATGTGTTGACTAATTTTTTATATATAGTGACTAAGTACTGACATATCCTGACAATTACTGACATATATTGACTAATTGCATATATTGATATATTTTGACTAATCACTGATAAAAGTGAGTAATTACTCACTATTTGTCAGCAATTAGTCAAAATATATTAGTAATTACTCACTATTTGTCAGCAATTAGTCCATATATGTCAGTCATTACTCAATATATATATCAGCAATTGGTCAATACATGTCAGTATTTACTCAGAATTCATCAGCAATTAGTCAATATATGTCAGTATTTACTTGCATTTTAATGAATAAATGTTAGTAATTAATCACTAGCAATTACTCAATATATGTTAGTACTTAGTCACTTTATAACAGCAATTAGTCAACATATGTCAGTGATTACTCACTCTTTGTCAGCAATTAGTCAATATATGTCAGTATTTACTCACATTTTAATGAATAAATGTTAGTAATATAATCACTAGCAATTACTCAATATATGTTAGTACTTAGTCACTATATAACAGCAATTAGTCAATATATGTCGTTAATTACTCACTCTTTGTCAGCAATTAGTCAATACATGTCAGTAATTACTCACTATGTATCAGAAATTAGTCAATATATGTCAGTAATTACTCACTCTTTGTCAGCAATTAGTCAATATATGTCAGTAATTACTCACTTTTTGACAGCAATCAGTCAATATATGCCAGTACCTAGTCATTATAAAACAACACTTAGTCCATTTATGTCAGTCACAATTTGTCATATATCAATAGTGAGCAATTACTAACATATATTGACTAAATGCTTATAAAATATAAGTAACTACTATCATGTATTGACTAATTGCTGACAAATAATGAATAATGACTAACATATATTAACTTATTGCTGAGAAATAGTCCATAGATACTGACATATTTTGATAAATACCAGTCAAGGCAGGATGCACAATTGAATCAATGGCTATTTCTCTGTTATATATTGACTAATTGCTGACAGATTGTGAGTAAATACTGACATGTATTTATAATTGAAGATATATAGTGACTAAGTACTGACATATATTGACTACCGTAATCTCCCGCGTAGAAGACGCGTTGCGCGTATAAGACGCACCCCAAACTCAGCACATGCATTTTCGCGTATAATACGCACATTTTAATGCTCAATTTTGTAAATCCAGTACTGTTCTATAGTAAAATTACCCCTCGTATAAGACGCACACCCAACTTGAGAGAAAGCTATAAGGCCCCCCAGCATTTTGTTTGGCGTAGAGGACGCGTCTTATACGTGGGAGTTTACGGTAATTGCTATAGTGACTAAGTACTGATGTATATTGACTAATTGCTGATAAATTGTGAATAAATACTGACATATTTTGACTAATTACTAACAAATGGTGAGTAATTACTAACATATATTGACTAATTGCTGATAAATGGCGAGTAATTACTGACATATATTGACTAATATCTGACAAATTGTGAGTAAATACTGACTTATATTGACTAATTGCTGACAAATAGTGAGTAATTACTAATATATATTAAATAATTGGTCACTAACATCCATCTGATAACTTTTGAAGAACAAAATTCACCATATATGGCCTGGATCTCTGTGTTTCCGAAAACCAAGATGGCCGACACACATGGAAAAGAAAAGAATTGGGTAGTTGAGGTTTCCCAATGGTCACTAACATCCATCTCATAACTTTTGAAGATCAAAATTCACCATATATGGCCTGGATCCCTGTGTTACTTATAATGACTAAGTACTGACGTATATTGACTAATTGCTAACAAATGGTGATTAATTACTAACATATATTGATTAACCGCTGACAAATAGTGAGTAATTTCTATCATACCATAGCACTAATACTAACCTGTTATAGCCTTAAACTCAATACATGTACCGTAAAAACACAGATTAAAACACAAATTAAAACACAGAATGGCGTCAACATTTTCAATCAAACACCAGAGAATGGAGAAATGGAAAGACATCCATTCAGCAATGACACACATCTATATATATGAAAAAGTACCAAGATACTGGATAATTATGCTAATTATGCAAATAATATGCACGGATATGGAATGTTTGGTATCAATCTGGGGTGTTTTGTCCCCCTAAAGAACATGCCCCCCTAAAAAATTTGTTTCAGAAAAGAATAAGCGAAATAATTTTTTTAACTAGCGGCCTTTTCGGCCTGAGCTGGTCCACCTGCGCCCTACCTCCAGCCAAAATCTGTCACCGGCGAAAAAGGGCAGGTTTGAGGAAGGAGTGGATCGAAATATAGGCTTTTTTGGGACGTGGGGGCAGACGCCAGTCCAGGCACTGGCAGAGAGGTCCAAGAACTGGCAGTTTTACAAAATAAATCGTATCTCCCTTAATAATAGGAGTTTTCCGTAGTGTGACCTATAGATAAAGGGTAGCTCGAGCTGGCGAACGTCATGGCGGTCTTTATTTTCAAATCTGCACAATGGGAACAAAGTTGTCACCAACTTAGCGATCTTTTAATGATAAATAAATGCATTGGTGCATCATGCTGACCTTATGGAATAAAATGACAGGTGGTCCAAGGGTCTCTCGGCTAATAAAAATGTGTAGAGTCTATTATACCAACCTAGCGATATTTTAGGCCTATTTAGCGATCTTTTAAGGACAAATAATTTATTTCATGGCCAAATACAATGCTGTACCTCTATCTGGAGTGACTAGAACGATGTTTAGAGTCAATTATACAATTATGGCAATGTATAGGCTAATGTAGCGATCAATCTAAATGGTTAAAGTGACCATGTATCAGGCATAAGTTTATGTGTCCCACCAATACCCACCCCTATTATGAGGTGATTGGGTGCTGGGTGGTGCAGGGGGGGGGGTCTGACAGTATACTATTACGAGGTGATTAGGAGGAGGTGGGGGGGGGGGTGCATACAGGTGGATGTACCAATGAGTGTACTCTCAGCTAAGAAGGACTACAGCGCCTACAGCTTATTGATATGAGCTGTAGGCGGGTATAGAGGCATTGTGAGGGTGTGTGTGTGGGTGGGGGGGGGGGGGGGTTGGACTATGACCTTGGGGGTTCTGGGCCGTGTTTTTGTGGCTGAGGACGTCACTGCAGGTAATGTGGGCTATTGGAGTGATTGGATAGCAATCAGACGTCTTAGGGCCGCGTTTTCGCGGCTTTGGACGCCTCTACAGGTATTGTGGGCTGTGGCAGGTGTGAAAAACACAATTAAAACACGCCCTAGAGGGGGGGGGGGGGTATTGGGTGTCTCTAATGGTGCTGAAGGGGCTAGTGGAGACGGGTGGGAACTGTAGGCAGGGAGAGCAAGCTGTAGCCTCTCTGTAGGCGAGATCTGAGTGGGTAGCTTTCTCAGCTTCATGAAATCAACAAGAACAGGACAGGAGAGAAACGGACAGGGGATAGAGAGGTCTGATGCTGTGACGTATGTGTGATAACACTAGACTTGCACATGCCTTACAGTGAGTGGGCCTAATGAGAAAGGTCTTAAGTACTATACCTATGGTGGCACAGAAAAAATGAATTACTGAAAGGACCTTAGCAAGGCCTAAGCGGTCTAGGTCATGCACTGATTATTTCAGTAGCTGAGCTATTGGTCTAAATTTTAGCGCGAGGTACTACATGTAAATGAATTATTTTCATAAATGAAAATAATTCAATGAAGAGTTCTATGTTCCATCATAGACAATGCATGTTCAGAAAGGTCGCAGTGACCTAATTCTATAGGTATCCCCGCATACTAAAGAACCTTTAGTTTACAATGTCGAACTTGTATGTTATAGAGTTTGTGATAGTCCCCTCCCTTTCTGTATTTACAGAAGGTTTTAACCTGCATCAGACATGCATGACCCACGGGTGAGCATGTGGATGTCTTAGTCACTGGGGCGTGGCGCACCTTACTACATGTATGAAGACAAATCAGGAATTCTTCTTTAGTCTTGGGGCTGTCTCTATTTACAAATGTCAATGCTGTCATGATAGAATCCACTGCCATAAAAAAAATTGATATGGAAGGGAAGAGACTTTTGGTAATTTTCTAAGTAATGCATTTTGCATTCAGGAATACATATTGCTATGGCAAATTTAATTGATACTTATTTATATACATGACTCGGGTGAGTATATAGCTCGTGGTATGGTCAAGGAGTTATCTTATCAAAGCTGATTACTAATATTTGCCTATGTCTGTTTATGGATACACCTGTAGGAGAGTGCGGGGGACACACTGTCACGTTTGTGGTCTTGTTGGTTTTATTGATTGACATTGCTGATGACAGTGCCTTACTCTTAACCCATTAAGGCCTGATGTTGAGAATACTCAACATCCATATAGGGGCGGATGTTGAGTATTTTCAACACCATGTAGGGCCTGATGTTGAGTATAATTGACATAGATATTATAATGTGGTAGCCATGTTTGGAAATTTAAGATAGGCTTAAGTGGATTGCTATATTTGGTATGATGATGTTATTTACCTATTTTGGGGCCGAGGAATTCGAATATGAGAAGTTAACAGTGATAAAGACATTGTAAAATGGTTGAAAATGATATCAAAGTCATTGAAAGTGTAATATACCTTGAACCCTCCCGCACCCTGGTAAATGTACTGCTCAAAATTCAGTCCCCTAGTCTTTCAAAGTACTCTCATAGCCAGCCCTTAATGGGTTAAGGTGTCCACAGTGAACTAGTATTACTCACCTCCCCCCACAAAATACCTTTATGATATACACCAATACCAACCCTACCCTGGCAGGTGCAACCTGGTGCCTCCCTCGTCCTGGTGTCATTAATTATCATGTTCTGCACTTAATGCCCTAACTGCCTCCCTCCTCTCAATGCCCTACATCATTTATTCTCCTTACACTGAGTCACTTCTTTGTATATTGACGTTGGTCTTGGCTCTCAGAGTCAAGAGTAAACTCTGTACTAAAGCACCAGCTTCAAAGTAAATTATACAAATTTAGGTTATAGCAGTGAACAATACACAGTATTCGGTTAGCTTAATGGTATATATGCAGGGATGAAAGTCACAGAGCACGAAAATCCCTGAAATGGTCCAATATTCGCCCCAAAAACCAGGGTTTCTATATGAATGTATAGGGCCCTGGAACTTCAAAATCCCTGAAATCAGGGAATTCCCTGAAGACTTTCATCCCTGTATATGGCGCTTTTTTCTCATACAAAATCATAAACTTGTCACCTGCAAGTCATTTTCAGTTCTAGAGATTATATGATTTTTTTTTCAGTTAAAAGGTCCAAGTCCCTGAAGTACCATGTCATTTTTTGACTAATAATCGATATACATATCTATAGCCTTACGGTCACTCTGTATGAGTCTGTACAATTGAGATCACTATGAATTCAGACCTTTATCTACCCTATATGGTGATATCTGACACGCCAACTAGGATCTGACATATGAAGTAAGCCTGACTGATATGTCATATACATGTATATGGACCTTGAGAGTCATAGTGTGGCAAACTATACACCATGACTCTCTGTGGTGAGTGAATCACTCAGTGGTCAAAGTGCACTCACCAACTGAACACACATCACCAGAATTAGCGTTAGTCTGGGGTATTATCACTGACTTGAGTTGTGATAATCCATGCCGTATATGGATGCAGTAAGCCCGTTTGTGCTATTCTACTTCACAATTGAATACGACATGACTCATAAGGCAGATTACATAAAGGCACACTAATAGTACACAGTAAACAAACACCACCCATGTCAATCACTCACCCAGACTCAGGATCCTTTAGTATGAGATCTAATATGGGGGACTAGCAGTGCACTGGGGGACTACCATGGTTGTACCCACAATAGTGACTGACTGGAGGGGGGAATAGTGACTGGAGGGGGGATTCCCCACTCCGCTTGTACCCAATGTATCTCTGAGTGGGAATCCTCATCCGCTGGTGCCTCATGCCCTGGTCTAAGGACACCTTGCACGTGTGTGTGTATCAGAATATTGATCATTGGTTCTTCTTTTTTATTTTGTGCAAGACTTTTGTCATTCAAAAGTTGTCTCTTTTGCCAACACACTTGTGTACTTCTGAATGGAGTTTACGCTGGAGGTTCATATCTCATGACGTCATCTAGTATAAGTTGGCCTCTACCTGTTGACACATGAGTTTGTTATGATCCCCTAGGCTCTGCTTTGTGCCAGTAAACACTTGTGGAAATTAGATATGAATGCGTAGGTGTAAAAAGTAACACAATAAAACATGATAAAACTATTGCTTGATTGATCCAACATGCCAGCATATATATATATATATATATATATATATATATATATATATATATATATATATATATATATATATATATATATATATATATATATATATATATATATATATATATATATATATATATATATCTTAAGATTTAAAGTCGTGTGTATTGATTTTGCATAAATGACATTATCATGTAACCTGGTAATGTACAGGTACTCTTTCTAACCATATATGTAGAAACACCCAAAGGTAGCACATCCACGAATCCTAGGCGTATAGAATTGTAAGTTTCCCTGAATATGAATTATAGTATCCTATCGGCTATAGATAGGGGTCGTCTGTACTGTGCTACACAGAAGCTGACAACAGATCGATATGTATTGGTCTGTTGTTACACTGTCCCATTGGTTTGAAACAAACCCCTTTGTATTTTAGAATATTCTCGAATAGTCCAGAGCTAATCCTAGAATGCAGAATCATGCCAAATTATGGCGTGTACAAACTCAGTTCTATCGAGAGGATTCTATTACATGTAGTTCATGTCATGACTAGATTTTTTTTAGGTCCTTCTGATATAAAATGGCATGGATCTCCAATAAACAAAGAGTGTACAGATGGGCTCATTTGTCCCTACATATATCAATGTATATAATTTTACCACTGCCCAATTTAACTTCTAGGCTAATGGGAGCGCAGATAGGTGTATCACATTTGGATGTGTATGAGTCTAGACTCATGTAATATCACCGTACAGTATCAGTGTGGTGACCTGCCTCAAATATACATATGGATCTTTACACAACGAATGGACTAGTGTTCTGCATTGATCTTATGTCTTACTTGTTTCGTATAATGCATCTACATAATCACATATACTCCATACCATCTACCTCTATACACACGACTGATGTCTATGTATATAGATAATGGTGCAGATGGGGTGTTACAGAAGGGAGGGTTCTGAAGGCTGAGCTGGGGGTCGCATAGTTAATGGGCTGGTCTATGGATGGTGGCTACCCTGTGGTATATTGATTGACTAATGAGTATTTGACGTTCAGGTCGGACATATATGCTATAGTGAGCAGCTCGGCACACCTGAACCACTCAGTATGAGCTGCTCATGGTGGATTATGCATACATAATGACCGCCCTGTGAACGACCTGCTGCTGCTACTGCTGCTGCACCACCACAGTAAATGCCTGGTCAGTGCCTTATACAGGGGCTTCATTCATCATTAATCGATTCTCACACCTTTAACGGTAAATACGACTGCGCAGATCATATCATGTTCCTATCAATGCACATCAACTGCAGGGTGAATCTAGGTAGCCTCAACTTGTTTTACATGAGGGCACATTCATATTCACCAAAATGAGATACCGGCAGGCATGATAGAAATTTCAAGAAAATTGCCCTATATCCCCTGATGCATCTTGTCTTATTTACTTTGGTGGGATGGATGTTAACTTATTGATGAGTGGCGTGTGCAGAATACAATGTGGTCCAACTACAATATACACCCGTACTAGCTTATAGGTGGCTTACATCGCCTTACTCCAGAATGGGTTTGAGGGATACGAATGAAATACATGATCATGTATGTGTATATGTATAGTTGCAGCAGGAGGCCGGCCACCCTGCAATACGTACTTTGAAATCCCTTGCAAATACTTATTATGCAATTACATCTATACTAATTAGTGCCATTATACAACCATACTTGGACTGCCTGTGGACACCATTGAATACCTAACACATTACATACTATTCACTGGACATGATAAATTCAATAGTAGACTTGATTTTAATATTAATTCCGAGGAAGTTTTAATTGTTCACACAAATGACCTCTAATTACATCTACATGTATACAAATTCATAAGACGATATACCATTATTCCTGTGCCCTGTAGATCCGTGGTAGCTGTGCTGCCTATGGTAGAAGCTGGACGGTCGCTGTTTGAAGTGATGATGTCTATGATGGTGAGAGTGGTGATGGGAGGAGTGGTGATGATGAGGCAGATGAGGGGATGCACACCCCCGGGCCTGGGCCCCACATCCTGCCGCTGGGGCCGTGCAGCCCCCACTGGCACCCCCGCCAAAAGCCAAGTCAAGGGGGCGTTTGGCCCCTGTTGGAGATATGTCTCCAGGAAGGGGCCCTAATGTGTCCAACTCTAGGTGACGTTTTGACATGATGCTGGTGATGTATTTGGTAATCCTAAGTATACCTGAGTTAGTCCTGAGTGATGTTGTTCTATAAATACCGCCTGAGGAGTTGCTCAATGAGCAGGTGACGTCAGAGTGGCTGCAGTTCCATTGATATGTGCCTGATGTACAGATGATTTGGTAGATAGCACCAGTTTACTTATTCCTACACGACACAGATGTAAAGTGAGATATGTAGATGTGGTGAGGTGGTTGTTTGGTACAGCGGTCAGTTTACTGCTGCACTGACTGGCCTCCAGTCACCTTCTCCCACACAGCTGGTGTGCACTGTGACACATGTTCCCTTGTTGTCGTCTGCTACTCCAGACTCAGCTGACGGCAACACTGGCAAGGCGCAGCCTAACAACACTGGCCACCAGGGCACTAGGCTACCATACCACAGGAGGCCAACACAGGGCCTTTAAACAGGTCCATGTATCCTCCAGGGAGCTTTGACTACAAGGCCAGTGAACATTAAGCACTGTGTCTCTAGGTATGCACCCTGCACTGTCTGGTATAAGACAATGGATGCCCAGAGCGTTCCAGGGAGTGTAAATGTGGGCTCCTAAGTCCGTGTCAACCCTAGTACACAAAACTTGTGAACTGACTGTTGTCTTGTCCTGAAACTCGGTGGGTTGGGGAGCTCCCAGCTGAGAGAGAACTTCGCTCATTGGCTGGAGGAGCGCCGCTGGTACGGCCAACGGTACAGATATGTAAATGAGGAGGTGAGTCATCGGTCCGAGCGATGCCAGCAGGCGCACTATAGTAGCACACAAAACTATTGTACAAAAGAGTGCAAAGTTCTATTCAAATGACTTATAGTCACACTGGAACGAGACCATACTGCAGTCATTTGACTAAGTACTTATTTATAGGATATGATAACGGTGAATCATCAAGAAATCATACTTCTATTACCAATGTAACATTATATCATCCTCATTCACACACTCTCCTCTAACCACCATCAACCACCACAGAAATATAGTTGTTTTTCTTTGTGTTGTACTGTAGTAGCATGGAAACTACCAGCACTGCCTGGAGGAGACCACGTTGGGGAGAGTGTATTGGCTGTATTTAGTAATGTGATGGGCATACATGTAGCTTACATGTACATGTAGGCCGCTATACACGCTACATGACCAGCAGTCACACAGGGATGATGATGACGGTGATCATCAATGGAAATAACTGGTGACCAAACCTACTCCCGAGATACTGCCTTCTACCCGGGGGCTGGCGTGCCATAGTACACGTAGTAGTATATGACAAGAGACCAGTTAGTCAGTTTTAGGTAACAGAGCCACATTAGCATTGTATTGAAGTAGCACACCCCAAAGGGAGAAAGGGGACCCTCAATCATTCCTTGTGCAATGCATTTTCTCATTTAATGTGTTTTTGTTTAGAGTTTTTACGTAACAGGACTTTCTATTGAGTGCCTTGGCGGAGACAGCCCCCTGACCTAAACCCCTAACCACGTCCAAGGAGATTTTCCTTTACATCCATTTTAAATGCCCATGTAAACTGTGTAGACTCTACACTTAGCTGATATTAGTAGCTTCAACCTCTAATGGTTTTCAGTATCACCTGATCTTTTGCTTTTGTTCTAGAAATAAGTAAATCGAACTAACTTATCACTTTACACTTACTCGGTATACACGAATTATTGATATCTGATAACGTGCTTTGCGGCAAAGTAATCACATGCCCCAAACGCTTATATATATCAACGATGTTGTGCGGAACATGGGTTTCAAAAGGGTTTGTACTGGCTAGAATGGTGATTTAATGATTGATTTGTCAAAAGTCATTTGATTTTACTTTCCATTGTTTATATTGTAATGAGTGCATAACACGTTAGGTAAAAAAGATTAGCTTGTTTATAACCAAGAGGGAGACTGTTGGACAAATGAAGTGGGGTCCATGTCGATTTACCTAACTACACAATACATGTCATCCCTCATTCTACCCTTATCCGCTGATAGCCGCCCTGTGCACATCAGAAACCAGTGGAAACCAGCCACTTCTAGTTCCCGCGGCCCACACTAGGGCGCGCGTCGGCCGATCATGACTCATCGGCGCACTAGCAGCCAGATCACTCTCCAGGTGCAATATGTGAGTACATGAAGCAACGTGAGAGGCCACAATTAGTGCTGGGAGAGTGAGGCAAAGTATGCCGTTTATGTGAAGAATTGAGTTGGCCGCAAAAGTGCGGGCTATGTCAGGACGGGCAGGTAGGTCGGGGCCCTAGTTACTCCAGGGTCAGAGAACTTCCTGACCATTCCTGGCAGTTTGGGTTCTGGCCTCGACAACAGCCTGTTCTTTGGTGGGGTGCCTGGCTGGCCCATCCAGGGCCTGCCAGCATCCTGTCGGCCTCATAGCTCTTGTAAACCTTATACCTCAATAAGATAGTTATAGGTCTATCTGTTGTAAATGTGAAATATTTCACATTTACAACAGATTCTTTTATTGAATCTTCACTAAGGATTTACGCGGTGCAAGTCTTCGCGGTGCTGATGAGAGTTGTGGGGGTCCTTTTTTTTTTTTTTTTTTTTTTAATTCTGAGAAGCCAAATGGTGCTTTTTGTGGATGGTTGATACCCTTGTACCCAAATTTTTCCAAGACCACCCCCATATATAAATGGTAAAATTATATCTCATTGGATCTGAATGAATCACAAGACCCTGACAGTTCATAGAAAAACTGAGAAGCCTGAAAAAAAACTGAGGAGTTTGCATGTATGAAATAAAAGGGTTTCCTGCTTCACCTTCCAGCGTCTGTTTAACCTAACACAGCCAATCAGAGCACACGAGAGACACACGTGACTGACCCACACCTGTGTTCTGCAAATTGCTTAAATTAAACATCATTTTAATGGTTTCTCCTCATCATGAACTGCAAGTACCGTTAGTTTGCTTATGGCAGAGCAATTCTAAGTCAATTCTCCATGTTTTATCATTTTTCAATGGTTTTATTATTTCTGGACAACCACCGGAAGGCATTTCACATTAATTCCTTTTTATCCCATGACACCTTTGTCTGAAAGCAGTATATATTAAGATCATGTATTGGATGGCCCCTTTGCTATCGACATAACTAAATGAAATACTACTGTACACATATTGTACTAAAAGTTGCCCCCCCCCCCCCCAACGTAGATGCATTCGTGCGCATGTCCACGTTGTCGCGCACTTCCTCGAAAGTAGTCTATGGAAATTTGTCAAACATAATACCGACGCATGGGTATCAATATGGCGCCAGATTAGATGAGGTTTTTATTATACAATTTACGTAAGAATTCCATACTCATAAGATATGCCGCACTGTCATTCCAGTGCCCATTGTAATACATGTAGATGTGGTTGTTCTACGGGTCTATATTTCCAGCCAAGTGTACCCAAGCTTCCTGCTAGAATTTACTGCGAAGAAGAAGGTAGATCGTAAATACACAAAGTCCTTACTGATCCAATCCCACCCCATACCCGGACCCTGACAACAGTAGTTAACATGGACAAGTGTTGCAGCTCCCCTACCTTCCCATCCCGTTATTGAACCCTAGTTGTTACTTTTTGTTTCCCTTTTTTTTTAACATTTGATTGAGGAGGAGATCCGTGTCCTCCAGTAGCCCTACATCCAGGATGTAAGAGTATGTCACTATGTTAGAGCATCATAGAAAACAGGTAGCAGTTAAAAGGTGGGGTCCGGGAGGAGTGGGGCGATGCTGCAGGCACTCACTATAAAGAACATCCTGGTAAGACTGTATGTGGCAAGGACATCGCCAATTGATAGACGGTTGTTACTGAGAGGTTGTGTGGGTTACGTTATTGGGCATCTTTACCGGAAATGACCTCAGTGCCCCCCCCCCATTTATAAAAAAAAAACAAAAAAAAAACAAACCTAGTTACCATTTAGAACGTCATGAATCTCTCTACTCTATACTTTAAGGACGTATGCCTCCAATTATTTGATCTACTGACATTACTCGATGTATCACGTGGTTTGGGTGCTCAGTATGTGTAGATGGGAACATTTATAGTGTACGTAGTCATGTTACGATAATCAATATCCAAGCTATAAGACCAACACACCATCGGTATTATACCTAGCAACTACATGTGCGCCTACCGTCATTTGCCTTTATGCTACTGCAAAATATCCCGTGCTACTTTTAGAAATACAACTTAGATCTATCTGGGTATCTAGCCCTCTAATCACATTTATTTTCTTTCTTTTCTTTTTGGTGGGGGATGGGGTAAATTCCCCTAGGCACAAGCCTTCAGACACTGTCTTTTCACATGGTTAAAAAAAGACCGATACGTATATCAACAATCAGTCTTCCATTCACTGTTCAATAACCCTTCGTACAGACAGTTGTAAGTATAGATGGTGTGCGAGTTGGAGGTGAGACTGTGGCTGTGAATGTATCGCGGGGATTAGGATTAGGGTACGCGTTGGGTGTGAGGATTAAGGTTAAATCCTGAGAGTACGACAGGAAGTGTGGGTGTGCCATGGCACTGGGATGGCGTTATCCGAGGCACTCTCTAGCTGCAAAATGTCTGTATTAAAACTGCAGTCCCAATGTCAGAAGAATCAAATATTGCTCTGTGTTTGAATATACATGTACAAATAAATATATATGGAGAAGAGCGGAATCCCATTATATCCACAGCATGAAACAACATGTAATTACACGTATGCTATACAGTTTGAAAGTCCCAAAATAAACTGAAGCGAACTTCGTACAGGATGTTATAAAGTAAATAAGAGCACAAATACTATTTAAAGTTCAAGTATTCTCCCATTACTGGTCCAAACATGTCAAGTCTTTCTCTTCCATCTTCTTTTTGTGTAGTGGAAATAGAAAGGTCTGGGCTCTAATGACTGGTGTAGTTACATCCCCAGGGACAATACAAATGTATATAGGCAGGTAAAATGACCACAGAAGAGGCCCCTGGCTAATTTCCCTGGGGAGCTAGCCTGTATACACAGAGCAACTCCAACAGATACCATGTACAACGGCTAGAGCTTCGCTGTTTTAAAGTTGTAATCAACTATCAAATTAGCTTATCCAGATTCGCAATAGAGGGCGGCACAAGGCACTTCCGATCTAGATAGGCTCAGTACAGATGTCGTACAATCTACTATCAAATTTTCTGTGTCCCTGTCTGCAATACTGTGTATGCAAAACATGTAATCTTAGCCACGCAGCATAGTTATTTGGTTTGAATAATTCAAGACGAAAATATCAGTCTCCTGGAAATTGCCAAGCTTTGGAAGGTTGAGTGATCACGTGGCAGATGAACTAGTTTTTTTTTTTTGGTTGAATTGCTGAACTATCGAATAATGATAATGATACGATATTTAAGTGAAGCATCCTTTCGACAGAAATTTCGCGAGTTCTACATGGGTTAACAATTGAACAAAATCCCTATAAACGGCATGACAAAAAAAATTACGATAAGCGATCATCGCTGGGACACCCATCTCCTTGTGATTCACCCGACCAGATAGTGCTGCGGAAGAGGTGTCATAGAGGGGGAGGGGAATAGGGGCCACGTACAGTTCATGGGAAGTATCAATCATATTGACAGACTGTTGTTCCTAATAGACAAACCCAAATCTGTGCCATGGTGAACCCCCTCACCAACCCCGCCCCATGACCGGGTAGACTCTCAGTGACCAGATGACTAACGTTTCTCTAAAACCTCCAAACGCTTAACCATCCTCCCTCACAACAGAACCCATCCACCCGCCTCACCCCCAAACCTATTCTCAAACATGGCAGGCGGCCGGACATTAATTAAACGTTTGGCACCTCGTGACCAGTGCCTTTTGTTGTCAGGTGTGAAGCTGCCGTGTACCCTTACTTTAACCCATGCATACTTCAACCCATAACGGGGTATTCACCACAAGGCAACCCTTTCCAGGTTTCCAACCTTGTTTGAAATCCCCTTTGGTACTCTTTACAGTAGAGTCTATGTTCCTAGGGACGCATACCTCTGAGCAGCTCACACCTGCTCGGAGATCTATACATTGGGAGTTGAACTGCTCATGATTACTACCTACTGATCGATTGGGCTGTGCAAGGCATAGAACAAGGTGTATTGTACTCTTAACTAAACTTGGCTATGCTACTGTCCGAACCAAGGTGTCGGAGGTCACATGGTCGTCCTTCTAATATGTGACATGTACTGGGAATAGGGACCTTATTGCACCCTGCACTAAGGGCCCTTTTCGCAGATCGTGTCACATATGTAGTACTACAGTACTTTTACATAATATATGTATGTGGCTGGGGATGGTGTATGTGGCAGCCATTTAAAGTCATGTTTAATCATTTCATAATGCAAAGTTGTCTGGGCACTAGGCCTGCCGGTGGTACATGTTATATAGGCAGATTGGCAGGTTATTTGGTGACACTGATCTCTGTTTTATCTACGTTCTGATCAACGTCCTATCTGTGCCGCGCCACGTGACGTATACGTCATGTAGGTATAAACGAGCATACAGCGATACCCCTGACTTTAAAGTGTGGTATCAACCAATCTCATGACGTGATATTCACAGATACCACCTTGAATATAATGGCAAATAATCAGTGTCTGTGACGTATGTGACGCCGCACACAAAAGGCAATAAACTCATAAAACACGCAGGGGTGAATCGGAACCGTCGTTGTAGCTGGTTTGGCTTTGCTGTAACGAGTTCAACACGCGCTCACAAGATGGCGTCAGCTACATGCTACACATGCATGCACACGCACGTGATATGGGGTATGAGTAACACACCCAATTAACACTTAACTCACTGATTAACACTTAACCACCAGTCATTAAACCGTCCCTTTTGAAGCCAGAGACACAAAGAAAAGCTGACATGACAAGTTTTGTGTGAACACTGCTTTTCATGCCTACTTCAGTGCATGTACACTCGGATACATATTATTGCATACATTGTTCTTTTCATATTTCTATACATGTATATCTTCTTTTTTTTCTCTCTAAATATTCTATGTACGCTTGGTGGCTGTCTTAACATATCTAATTATCCATACAAAAAATGACAAGGGTTCGATAAAATTGTGAAATCATTATTCCTAAATGCTTGAAACACAACCTGAAGTTGCTGTTGTCCAGTTGTAACTTGTACATTGTAAAGGAGGATGTCCTTACTGCATTACTGGTGACCTGAGTTAGGAGTGTGTTTGGCTTGTGTAAGTGGTGGCGACGCTTTTATTTGTTTAACATTACTCAGAGACGCTCCTTGTGTGAGTGGCGAGCTGTAGACAAGCCACCATCCCCAGCCAATGATAATTTTATGATACATTGAAATATTTACTAATCAATACTAAAATCCATTTCTTTTTAATAGATCGCCCTGGATAAATTTGACGGTTCTGGATTTAGGGTTTATTATTTTTGGATCATGCATCAACTCAACTGAGAAGTACACGGTGAAAAAATATACACAACAATAACGAGATGGGATGGCCGATTGGTTGATCAGAATGAAAAAAAAAATTAAGTGTTTGATCAGTTGCCCTTGACATGTCTACATGGCGTCTGGGGAAGTCAGTGGGTGCCGATTATCATTGTCCCCTGTTTAACCCTGATTAGTCAGCGTCACCCCTTGGATCTGACAAAGGACACCCCTACACCACAGCGACAGGGCACCAGGCCAATTTTCAATAGTCAAGAGAGTCCCAGAGTTCGTTTTTACTTCAGTTGATACCAGCGCTAAAACCCCTTTTTTTCAGCTGCATGGCCCAATATGTATCCACTATGTTGAAGTCTCCATAAACATATAGGGGTTCAAAACCATAGGCCTACCCCTTCATCAGGGTGGAAGCGTTTTTAAGGTGTATACATATTAGGGTAGACCCGATTTACAACGACAAATTTCTGATATTGAACTCCTGTAAGTTCTTCAAAGGTTTAGTTACTCTTGGTTTAGGACCGTGTAGCGGTGACGAGTGGAGGGTCTGCTCTGTCCATGTCGCTGTACGAGACATTACTCTTATAGAGGTCCTTGTCTATTTCAGGCCACCAATCACCACTTTAATCAATATCATCAGCAACTTTTTAAAATCATTATCATTGGTGACTCAGGATGCTGTTGGCACCCTCTGGTTACGGAGCTTTACCTGACCAGGTGGGCATTCAGGGGAAACCCAGACACAGGTTTGAATGTATCCTAATCCTGGTCACCAGATGGCCACAGCCCCAGATAGTTCCCAGGGCCCAGACATTGCACCTATATTAAACCTATAATTTCCTTCTTTACAAACAGCTTCGTCATTTCTTTTCTATTTTCAGTGTTTTTTTGTTCATTTTATTCACAGCACGAACCCATATTTATTTAATTGCAGGTGATCTTGGCGTTCGTTTTTAAGGAGTTATTACTCATAGTCAAAGGCCAGCGGATTTGGGGATACATGTGCTGACAAGGCTTCATTCTTGGGACTCCCAAAACAGGTTGTACTTCGGATTTCTTTTCGTCAACATGCATTTACCTGAAATCACAATGTAGAATTAGATATAGATCCCATCACGACGTAAGCCCCACAACTGCATTGTGACAACCGAATGAAAACTTCCCCTTCTTCTGTAACTTATCAGCAGCAGCGCTGTGTGTCCCAGTACAAAGTCTGAAAGACCCCCCCCCCCCATGTTAACCCGCCCTACCCCTACTCTTCTTATGAGTAGATGAGTTTTCTTGTGTCTAGATGAGCCAATCCCTATTCCTGTACCTATGTGCTATGTACATGGTGGGCGGGAACCCCCAGTTTGTCGTCTGCTCGTCGTGTAATGCACGGCACGCTCAGAGGGCCCCTTCACCTGCCCCAGGGCCCCGGGGGCAGGTAAGTTGGGTTTGAGGTGATGGCGAAGGGGGTGGAGGTAGAATTTGGTGAGGGGTGGGGGGCTTAGTCACCAGAACGCCATCTGGCGACTGGTGGTGAGGCAGTGAGGCGGTAGGGGGCAGCAGCAGTCATGAGAAAGGAGACGAAACAATATGGGAGCGCTCAGAGGGCATTGCCCGCGGCTCTTCAACTAGACGTGTTCAGCCCCCTTCTCTAATTTCAAGGACGTCTCATTAAATAATATCGGATGTTCTGACACTAGCTTTCAATGACAACTGGGTTTTCTTGATTCGTTTACTAAGCAGGCATCGTAAATGAACAATGACAGCGTTCCCTTGAACTTTTGTAATACATGTATATCAATTTGATTTCACGTGCATGTGGACATATTTTTAAGATATTTTCAAGTTTTTACTTTGCAATTGCTATGATTCCACTGTTGAGTGCACGTTCTCTGGACTTTTGCCGGAGGAGTTTTCTTTTGTCTCATTTGCTGATAGAAATTCCAATGTCTGGTTGTCTGTGAGGTCAAGATCTTGAAGCAGACGACTTCGGAGCTAATGGGGCGTGGGCAAGTTGGTGGGAAAGGGGCGTGGTTTGCGGGACACGGGTGGTGACGAGCTACATATGCACCGGCCCAGACACCAACTATAGTATTCAACTCCAAGCTATTGGCGAGCTGGGCGATTTAATGCTCACTATACCTCCATAGTAAATGAGGCAAGTCTAGAGGGAAAAAAACTTTCCGTGCACAAGAGTCAAATTAAAGATGTGAAAAGTCAGGAAATCCGGCCGAAACTTCTCTAGTACAGCCTGCCCACCCCCGACACAGACTTCGAAAGTTCCATCTATCGTCCTCTGGTTCCAATTTTTTTTTCTTCAATAAAGTGATATACATGGCAACCAGTTACCTATTCTAACGCCCTCAGAAGACACAAGTAGAGATATTACCAAAGTACCCACCAGATCGTATGAGATGAAGTCTACTCGGCCCCTTGTACTAGTGGTGGTACGATGGGAGGCTGGTACGGGCGGCATGACTCAGCATTACCCCAGCAGCAGCATCATGTCAAACATGTGCAGAAAGCATGTCAAACCCGGGCTTACTAGGGGTTTAATGTCACCGGCCCTGGTCTCCCCAGCACACATCCTCACCCACCCTGGGGCCATTAGGTCCTGAACCCATAGGGCCCTTCACCCCTAGACACCCAACAACGCCACCTGCTAAACCAGGGAAAATACCCTACCTTCATGAAATTTCATTTCAAAGAAAAAGCCCTTCGGGGAAATACGGATTAATATACATGTACACCAATTATATATTTCCTCCTATTTTCCCCTTTCTCCCCCCCCCCTTTTTTTGGAAGGGGGAGGGCGAATGATTGGGCACTATTTGTATCACACCCACCCCACCCCTAAGACGACATGTTACATGTTTTGTACAAAGACAACATGATGATGAGGACATCACCACCCACAGACAGAGTGCCCAGGGGGAGGGCCCTGTGTGTGTAAATATGCCGTCACACACCACCCCTGTGTGGGTAATGGTGACGACCCCTGCGGGTCTCAGGCCCTGCCTTTGTCAGGTTGTAGGATTAGTAGGGTAGGATAGATTCCCTAATCCATCACCATAATAGGACGACAAAGTAGAGATAAAGACCCTTCTGGGTAACTTTAACAGATATGGTGATAAGGAATTATCGCCACGGGCCCATGCTTACAGTAGGGATGTTTAGCTTGATTGCACAAATATGATATTTTGGAATTTTGGGAAACTTACCGTAGGGTACCGGAGGGAAGTTGAAGTAAAACTTCTTATTTTACCGAGGGAATACGGGGTATTGGAGGATCGGTTACGGAAATACCCGAAGTATTCCCGAGGTAAAATCATAGTTTCGTGAGAAGCTATAGTAGAATGGAGAGGGGCAGACAAAATAGTTACTCCGTAAAGTGGTATTAATTGGTTGGTATATATACACTATAGGCCTATGTGGATCCGGGGTTATTCAATCTCCTCTGTCATCTTTTGACGATTCCTTTCTTGACATATAAGCTAACGTACTGTCATTTAATCTCATATTTACAATTTGTTTTAACCTAACAGCATCATTGTTATCTGTAACAGGCAGTGTAGCGATAACACCACTCGATGAACAATGGATAGGCCATGTTGCCATTTAGATTATTTATATCATTGGCACGAATCGCTTTCATATAATTCATGGATAATTCAAAGATATTGATTTATGTAAGCCACACCCATTTCGTTTCGCTAGATGTGAAATACAGCCCCCTCAACCCCCACCCCCAGAAAGGACAATTTTCAGTTTTCCTTAACCTATTCCCCTGAAGAAAAAAAAATATATCCCCTGTCTAAGCCACCCCTACCTCTACGTCTTACCTCATCCCCCCCCGACCCCTTTTCCCCCACCACCCCCTTCAACCACCCCGACCCAGACAAAGATTTACCGTTGTGACACCTGACAACACACCTGGACTGGTACTGGTGTCATTATGACGTCATCACTCTGACAGTTTGATGACTTCATCTGCCACAAAGGAGGGTCTTTATACAAACTGACGATCATTTTTCTAAAGGGTTGGTATTAAGTGATTTCTTTTCTACTTCATAATTTTTATTGTTGGTATAAAGCATAAAGGTCGTTGCATTTCATTTCTTAAAACTGATATACATTCAATCATCGAATCTAGTATCTTAGTAAAATGACCCTCATTTATTTAGAATATTTAGACCATCAGTAATTTTCTAAACCATAATGATTTATATTTTGCCACATGACGTCATAACTATAAGCCATGACGTAACACTTTATTCGGCTTTCACAGGAACACACACCCATAAAGCGGCTAAGTATCACGCACGGGGTTCACGATGACTTTTTTCCATGTATTTTATGTGTGTCATTTTCAAGTTTCTATTGACAGAGGTTATTTATGGGGTGTGCATGGAGCCGGGTGACCAGGATGGTAATGAGAGCTGCATGTCTATAATTCACAAGCCGTCATTTTAGATTAATTAGGACTCCAGTGGGGATAGATACACCCATATGTTGGGACTCAGGGGTGACGCCCATTGTCATTAATCTGTAGGTATTAATGATAACTGCCGGGATGGAGGTTACTGGGGGGTTACTCACAAACCCTAACCCCAACATAATTTATTATTATATAGTATCGGCCAGCGGTATCCATAATGACAATACCAGTGTGATCATTATGTCGGGTTGGTGAAGGCGAGACTGGAAAGGCACTGGCCACTGCAGGATTTAGAAGAGGATCATTCTTAAACCTCTCGATCATCCCTAAACTAACCTCGTTAAAAAATTAAAATGTATTACGATGCCACAATGGCACCAAATCCTTCCCCGTATCACACTTTTTGCTATACCTTTAGCATATCTTTGTCACACTTTGACCAATACCCAGTCAGGACCCAGCCTCCTACAGCGCGACATAGCTTGTTGATAATCAGAAGTTGTAAAATACTATACTCTCAGGGACTTACCCACAAAACTTAACTTTCAATGTGTTCAAATATAAGGACATTTCCACTAGGGCTAGAATTTGATAGTAAAAACAAGATTTTCGGCGCTGAACACGAGGTTCATCAGCGTCGCAGTAAATGCTAATACATTGCCACACCTGCCTTGCCTGAAGACTTCCGGTTCCGAATAGTGCTGGTAAAGGAAGTTCTAACCACAGTCCTCTGGCCATAGATATTTCACATACACATTATTTATTAGTCTTTCTCTCTTTTCTCGTTGCTACAATGCATAAGCAAACGGTCGACAATCTGGATTAACACACCTCCTTATTCCCCATTTCATTAAGTTCTCTCAATGTTGAGCAGATATACAAATGTATACATCAATGTCACCAATTTTAACAGTCCTTGCGACAACATGTGACCACAATAACTGGGTAAATGACTGTTCATGAGACCTGCCCTAACCCCTTTATAAAGTTCAACAATCAAGCTCCACATTAGCAATATAAACCATAGGGGAAGTTTGGCGTGGTGACGACTATGTGTGTCATTTATGCACGTGTATATGAGGGTGGATGGGGGTAACATCAGCGCAGTTAGGTACTTTGGTCATGGATGGGTGACAGAACCACTTGTTGATAAGTACCCCTCTCAATGCAACTTTCATGTGAGACTGTCTACAGATTGATGGTGACTGATCATTAGCCTTATTGATGGTGGTGGAGACCAGTCCCTCTGAAACCATACCATGTCAGTTGGTGGGTGGGTACTAAGGTTAAGGGGAGGGGTGGGGGTCATTCGGTGTGTCTGTCTGTGGTCAGCACTATTTATAGTAACAAAAGCATCTCTGTATTTCTTCTATGTATTGCACTATTCCTTTGGGTGAGCTTTGTTGTATCATTATGTTATCTAGGTCTAATAGTTCGATGTTTTCCTCTTTTCTTCTTTTGTATTTGCTTCATTGCATTTCTGTTAGTGCAAAATCAGGTAATATCCTCTTTTGGATAGAATTGGGCTAAACAATATTATACCGGTAGTAAATAAAAAATGAGTGATTACATTACATCTCTGTGGCTTGAGATCATCTAAATGCGTTTATGCTATTGCCATGATATAATTCATGGTACGGAGAAGAAAGGACCTAACACATGCCACATATTACATCCAGGTTGTGGTATAAGATGGTTAAAGGTATATAGTGAAGGCAGAGTTATACGACTGGCGACAATTGGAGATTCATCAATCTGGCCTTCATGAAAAAGAAAAAAAATAGTGACCACACATGCGTTATAATCAGCCTCTGTAAGACTAGTACATGTATAGACTTTGAGAACTTTTTGGTCTCTGAATCAATTGACATGACTTATTGTACGTGAATTAAAAATCCAAGACAAAATTCAACGACCGGTGTTTGAGCACAGTGGCAAGCAGTTTCTTCACCAATGCCTTAACACCCAGGATGGATTAATAATTCATCAATACTGTTCAATCTATGTTTTACTTTGTACACTTCGCCCCTTTCCCTTTTCAACCCCTATCCCCTATCCTACCCCACTAATGTTACTAGGCGAAGGGACTAGGGAGTTTTTCCTGCCACTTTTTGTACGATTAGGGTACTCTTGATGAGTCATTGACGAACAATTAGAAGAGATCGCCTGCAAAATAAAGCGAATTGCACTGAGACAACGGACGGCCAAACCCGGGCCAAACGTTGACCCACTTCCCCCGGGCAACCCCTAATCAACTCCCATTTCCCGCGCTGAAAAAGGGCTGGAGAAAAACGTGTCTATAGCTACAAACGTGATAACGGGCTGAAGAGAAGGGAGGGTGAAATAGTAAAATCAAGTCCACATTTGAATCTGGGGTTGTTGTCCTGACTCCTCACTTTGTTCCCTTTTTTATTACTATTTCTTTTTATATTATTGTTGTTTTAGAAACTCTCTCTGTATTTTTCTCTTTCACGTTTCCCTTCCTTTTCCTAATGTCACCATCCAATTTTAACGAGCTCATGCAAGACACAAACTAAACTGTGAATAGAACTTGATCGAGACTGAAATATGCTTACATTGTCCCAACTACATGTAGATGTGGTAGAGGTGTGGATGATGACCCTACTGCTAGCAGTGACAGAGGGTATCCATCATGATTGTGCACAATGGATTAAAATCACATTTCTTCATTGCATGATAAAGCCAAAGAATCTTCTGTTCCCTAAAGGCCCGGTGACACTTGTCTTGAAAACAGGAACAATTTATTGTAGGATTGTTGTAGGATCTCAAAACAAAATGTTTTGCAGCCTGTCTTGGAACATATTTTTGTGTTGGCAACGGTCACACTTGTCTTGAAAAGCCAGATGAGGCCAAATGTTTGAGCTGAACGTGTGCATTCAAACCCTTTAACACTGACATGAGTCACGACCCCTTCATTCTTGACCTAGCTGCTGTCACTAGCTCCTTTCAGAACCCTACCACCTATTCTGCAACTACAGGTTGGGCTACACTATAATATGTCTGTTTCCATTAATCATTTTGATCGTTTACATCAAATATAACGAGCTAGGGCCACATTTTCCAAAATTTACCGTATGCTTCGTTCAGTCTTTAAAAAAGGGCTTTTCACCTATCTTTATAACTGACAATTTCCTTTTTCACTTTCAGAGGGGAAAATGGTTAAGTAGTTCCGCCAGGAAAATGCAGCAGGCATTTGACAAGTCCGTACACCTGGAACGCCGTCGGCCAATTAGCACCAAACACTCCCAGCAGCACCATCTCGCCCCCCCCCCCCAATCACCGGTACTGCACTCTACCCCCCCCCCCCCAATAGTCTACCCGCCGTGCTTTTCCACAGCCAACACTTAGTAATCTCAAGAGCCACACACCAAAAACTGTCGACACAAAGCTACTCACAAAAAGGTATCAAAATATAATCGAAACAAGAAAAGCTATTGAAATCGGTGGTTGGCGATTTTAGGCCAAGTACCCTTCATGGTCGATTGGCAACTCTTTTGAGGCGGATTAGGGTAGAGATTAGTGGATGAAAAGAATGGGATATGGCGCATTTATGTGGGAAAACAGTTAAGTGTTTAGGGATAAGGTGGATGTCTCGTCACATGGACGATTAGTGGAGTGAGTAGTCACATAAAGAAAGAGGCAGGCCCTGGAGGAACCCTTAAGTACAATCATAAAGATGCTATAATGTATGGGGCGACACCTGGGGGAGAATTACTGCTAACGAGCCACTCACTACTACAGGTAAGAATTTGATGGCAGTCCAGACCATGACTTCATAGTGTTTAACTTAAGGGTCAAACTCATCATGTGCAACTATCAACGTATACTGTCCTACAAACATAACAGATAAGTAATATCTATGTGGTGTTTGGTGATGTGCACTGTATGTTGTTAACCTGGGGTTGTTTATGCACCTACATTTATAAGTACATGTTCATCTCCAGCATACAGGGTTACCAGGGATAAACCGACAACTCATATACTACTTACACCTCAGCGGTGCCTGCGCCAAATATCGTGCAGATTGGCACCATAGTCTTGATTAAATTTGTGCCTGTCGCCTTATGTATTGCTCTTAATCACAAGGATTCAAAAAAGTTGTCAGGGATAGATATCTTGGACCCTGGCGGTGGTTCCTCTGTAGGTGTACATGGATGGTGCGGGGGTGGCATGCTGACTCATAGCGGCTGGAGGAGGGAGAAACTAGGGAGGTGCAGGAGGATGGGCGAGGGTCCGGTCACTGACCACACCTCCGATAGTCTGCATAATGTGATACAGGTTAAGGTACCATGTATTCTTCATGCACTAGACGACAAGAGCAATGGGCAAAGGTTAATATCTACAATAAGCCGTCCTGAAAGCATGCACGGAGATTTTCAGTGGACAGCTTATGAAAAAAAAATCTCATTAACAGATCATAAATGGCATCATTTTTTTTCATACTGATTCATCCCACATACAAATATATAAGTATACAAAATGTACACTTTGTTGTGTTGAGGAATTTTCATTTCAAACGCAAATTATATATTTTCAATGCATCAGTCTGACGTGTAATTTACCACAATAAAAGATTTGTACCCCCTCCCCCCCAACAAAATTAAAGGAAGGAGTTTAAGTGTCATTGATGTCAGAAAATGTTCCTTATGCCACTCAATCCCGGGACTATATCTTTCCTGGGCCTACCCACCACAGTACATAACATCTTGGAAACAATCAGAAAATGACGCCAGTACCCTTTTCACTGACTTGCGGTAACAGACTTCTACGACTACACATTCCGTCACCTCATCCCTGTAACTTTAAGATACACTTTACAGATAGTCTGCATCTTTGTAACTGTGTAATTTCTTCAACGTACATGCAAATCATGTATCTTGATAGACTACGTATGTATGGCTTGCAGCTTATTGCTGTATTTTGAGGCCTGGAGGGGTTTGACCCATGTGTCTGGGTTGGTGCTGTGCTCAGAGGGCAGAAGTCCCGTGTGTGCAATGCAGCGTGCACACGTCTGACTTGACCAAACCGCAGACACTGTCATCATCACTATCATACTCATCATCATTGTCACGGGCATCACATGAAGGATGACTACTGCTACAGTGTAGATCAGCAGATATTTCTTTTGCGGTTTTCTGCTATCCAATATTCTCTCTACTAAAAAGAGGATTTGGACAAACTCCATATAAGTCACATGTGCACATAATTCACTGGAAGCATTGGAAAGGGGATTAAAACCTTTCTCGTCAAGGCTAATAAATGTGCGCGTGCTGCCACTGGTTTTGATGCTTCTTTAAAATCTATATTCATTTCACCATTCTAAAATACATAATTACAGCCATTAAACATGTCCCTGTTTAGAATTTAGGTGACCAGGTTAGAGAGGGTGGGTTTGTGGGGGTGTGTGGGTGGATTAAATTGTGGGGAACAGGGCGCTGGCTGTGGACTATTGCTGACTCACTCACTCACACACGTCAGCACCCACACATCCAGGCCTGCTAACCCATACACATTAATACCTCACAAAAAATGCATTAAAATGCTCATTGTTTTACATAGCACAGAACATTCCACTTCATTCCACACCATTGTATTCTCCATGGTTGGATCTATCATATTTTAAATGCTGGCAAAGCACACAGTAGTTTATTGCATCAACTGAATACACACTCAGCTCTGACGTCAACAGTGCACGTGAGTTTCAGTCATGAATGTGCATGCGCGGTGCATTAAACCTATGCCTGGACTTAAACTGCATGAATAAACCCATGCATGCTTACCCAAATCCACACTCAAATCAACCCAAATGGGTGCTATATCTCACTCTATGTACAACTTAACTGCAGTTTATATTTTTTTCCCCCAGAGTATAAAATAGTTTCTCGTGTTTATTTCCTTATCGTCTCCATGCTGACTTCATGCTCGGCTGGGGTCCAACTTTACTACACTTATTTTTTTCAATCTATATTTCTGTTTCACTTTATTTCGGTCAAGTTTATTTCTTCTCCTAGCACCAACGTCAGCACCATATGGCATGATGGAACCTCAGCATCCCCTACCTATGGGTCCACAGTTGGTTAGTTTCAACGTACTGAATCACCAACTTCTTGGGATGCCAATCAAGGATGATACGCATTATAGCTCATCCTTATGCTAACATCCAAACTATGGATGTTAACAAAACAAATGCTTTAATATCTTTGTTTATATACCAGGGTACCTATATTCCTTCTTATTGGCCAATTGCAATGGGTTAGTCATGTGTGTTGCAAATGTATATGTTATGGCCATTTTAGTGGTTAATCTGCAACAGTTTATCTTGAGCGCATAGTTTAAAAGTCTTCATTTGGGGATGCAGTACTACATCATTAATAGGCGGACCAGTTAACTCTGTGAGGCCCCACCTTTAACTCAACTTGTGATCACTTACGTTTTTTTATAAGAGGCACATGACTAAGGACCTTTCATCAGAGGAAAGGGAGCGGCTTTTTATCCAAAGTATCATCCCCTACCCCTTTACCACACAAAAGCAGTCGTGTTCAGAGCTGCCACCTAGTGACTCATCCTCCTCAATGGGAGAAATCTCTCTGTGTGTAAGGGGGGTGGGGGTGGAGGGTAACCATCCTCCGGTCCCCACCCCCCATTGGGGTATGGATCAACCCCTTTTACAACAATTGTCACTATGAAACCCTCACAAAGCCCTAGACATAATCAGGGTTTGGGTGTGACTGTGCCAGCGCGCGTGCGCGAGAACAGCGCTTCCGGCTTGTTATCTGATTGGTGCGCCATTCACACCCGCGCATGCGCGTCAGGCCGAAAGGTGTCCGCGCCTCAGGCCAACGAGGGGGCCCTTATGTCCGTAGTTAATCCGTTTAGGGCCTCCACAAAGAACCAGCTTGACCGTACCAGTCTTCTCAACAACAGAAAAGTCAAAAGTTAATTGATTTTCGGATTGAGCCAGAATGTAGATGAAAAGCAAATTAGTGTAGAAATTATCAAGTTTTGAAACCACGATGAAGGGATGTAAACTTATCACTGACTCTACCCTTCCAGCAACAAGCCAGAAGGCCTGTATGGTGTGCCGCTACATGGGTGACTGGGACTAGGGATCATAAAATAGATCTGCAGTCGCTAAACAGGAAAGGAGTGACTCTGCTGGATGGAAATTACCAATAAAATTCTTTTGTAACTTGGGCTTAGGGCGACGAGGTGGATGCTGTGGCGGCTCTATCCGGTGTGTTAGGGATTCAGGGGAAGCTATATCCCCTGGAGGAACGGCGTGACAGACGCCCATAACCCTAACTGGCCCAACACATAAAGTCTGAACGCAGCGCCCAACTTAACTTCACCGTCCTATTTGTCCTCTCTAAATATTTCTGCGATTATGATATTATAGTAATCATTCTTAAATTATTCATTAGCTTTGATATACAGTTTGATCTGGTTAAAGCATATTTTATACATCGGTTCCAATCACTGGCTCCATATTCACAACACTTTGGGGGCGTTTAACTTTGTTGGAAACAATCAAAGCTCACCAGGCGTTAAGCTAGTGGCAGTCTGCTGCTGAGTAGGCTGACACTTGCGGGGATAGCCTTATCCACCCTTACGACGCACAGACACGCCCCATCCTCGTGTTTCATCCCGGGTGTCGTGGGGTGGGATCTAACGGGGAGGGGTGGGTACTTTACCTCGCCCCACTCATCCCTGCAGAAAAGGTAGCTTGTACATACGTACATACTATCACCAACTGTGTGTTTACTATCACTGAGGTTAATTAGCCGTAAGAGCACCCAGTCAACGTCTTTTCACTTGGGTAGGTAAGTTTTCATACTGCAAACAGAAGCCTTTCAAATGCCAGGACGGGTAAAGGGAAGGAGAGATAAAAAGTTTTACTACTTTTAGCCTTGTTTTTCCCCTTTTATTCTCTCTTGTTTTTTTGGGTTTTTTTTCATATAAAGAAATTACTTCTTTAGACAGCCCATGCAGCTTTCGTAAGGTTATGTGGGCTTTGTGCATTCAGATATCAAATTCTAAACGTCTTCATATGTGCAGGGTGTACACAATTATCACTGACGTGAAAAAAGAAAGAAAAGGAAACTACATGTTACCATAGACTTCTGAGAGGGGCTGCTCTCGTAATGTAGCACAGTCAGTGGACTTTTAAGAAGGTTGGAAGTAGGTTTGAGAGCTAGGATTCGACCCGGATTCAAAGACCTTTTCATGATGTTTCGAGCTCATATTACTGATTGCCTTTTCTATACACCGGATGCGTCAACTTGAGGCCTAATGAAAGCGCTAAGTCCACTGAGAGTTCCTCTCTCCGACTAACAACTTCCAAAGCACCTTTTTGGCCAAAACTGTAACGGGGGCGAAATGCCACTCCAACCTAAGAAAGGTGACAGAAAGGACACATTGGCCTGTCGACCGCGGGCCATTAAAAGGACGTCTCTCATTGGGCCACCTGTTACCTGCTCAACGATTGGCAGATGAGTCACACTCTCCCGCAACGGAGGGAGTGAGGGAGGTATGAATGAAGAGGCACGTGATCTGCTCCATTGAGGCCGTCATATTTTATGTTCAGCAAACTGCGGCATTTGTGTGTGCCATCTGTGACGTGAGCCCTCCGGACGAATCCCGTCAGTACGACGTAAATCGTCATCGTCACTATCATGTTGCATTTTTCAGCCTGAACACATGTAAAACAACCAACAAAATCTAAGCAGTAACCTCCGCCATTCTCTGACCTGGTTAGTGACCAGTAATTCACACTACATTTAGCGTCCCTATGACCTTGCCTTTAGGGAGCAGACGACTTTTTCGGCACGTGACCAGATCCAGAGAGTCCCGTTATTTACCTATGACTCATCGTGGCGCTTTCATGGTTTGTTTGGCGATTCATTGTTTTGGTTGGTATTTATCCATATTAAACTAAGGGAGAAAAATAAAGAAATCTATGACACGTCTTGAACCCACCTGCCACATCCAAGAACTACGAAAAAAACGTGTTCATGGGAACCCTTTCTTTTTAGCATTTATCAATTGGGTCCATTCAGCGAAAGGGTTGTATCATAGGTCAGAGGGAGACTCAAAATTAAGTTGGGCCTGCCGGAAAAAATTGAGCGACAAGTGCTAGAGCCAAACACAGGAGAGCAAGCAGCTCACCAGTATAATGTTGACACAAATCCAACTAAGTACCTGTATATGCACACAAACAAAGCTTTCTTCATGTCCGCCTTAACTTTCAATCGTACACGATAAGAGGTTTATTGCGTCTTTGGTACTTGTCTGTAGCAGGGAGACATATTTCTCTGACACCTGAGGTGTACCTATCTTTGGACTTCCGATCACAGTATGCAGGCACCATAGGGCGGGCCCATAGTGGACCCATATTCAGAGATGCCACTCACTGACCAACAAAAACCAGGAAAACTGGACCCTGGACACATTTTCCCAGGAATTTAACATTATCTAATACAGAAATCTTAGAATCAAAAACCAGGAATTCCTGGTAAACCAGGAAAAGTGGCATCTCTGCATATTGGTGGGAGATGGAGGTGTTATTTTATGACGGGCATTGTTTGCCTTAAAGAGAGTCCAGGTCGGGTAACCATCTTGTGAATCATCCCGAGGTACGAGATCCAGGTCTCGCAGCAACAATTGCCGCCCCAGGGACATCCCAGGACCTCCTTGGAAATACCAATGATCGAACCTTTTTTTCTTCAATTCTATCATTTTAAGTATTAAAGCTAGGAAATCCAGAAAATAAAAGAATACTGATTATGAACAGTTATAAATGCATTAGAAGCAGAGTGCATACTGGTTATTAATCAGCGTCAAGGAACCAGGTGGGACGGTGGGGTTCTCGGGGTGGGGTTGAAGATCACTGTTTGGTGGGTGAGGGGGGGGGGGGGGGTTAGAACCCTCATCAACCTGGTGAATCATACTGCTTCATGTAGGGCCTGACGGCTGGGACTGCTCAGCCCCAGCTAAGGACCCTCGGTAAGGTGCCCAGATCATTGCAGGAAACAGTGAGTAACTAATACCTAGAGTATCAACTGCTCACCAGGGCACTACAATGGGCGCAGTAGTATCGGCCGATGGAGGCGGACCAATTTGTTTCATGAGTCTTTAAGTTTGCATGAAATGATAATGTAATACAAGCCCGATGTACATGTTAACGTGCTATTAAACTCATAACACATCGAAAAGGCAGACGACACGTCAAAAACTGACATATCTAGTCCCCTTAGCGTCCAATACCTCACATGCGCACCATACCGGAAACAGTTAGCTACAGTTTGTTGCTTGGTGATGCAAACATGTATGCAGGGTTGCCCCCTCCTCCATCCCAACTCCCCCTGCCCTGACCTAACGCATTCATGAACTTAACCCATGATGACTAAGATGTGCATTTATACTAAAAACTTTCCAAAACCGGGCAAATCACTCCCTGGGTTTATCTCTTTCCCTCCGCGCGCGTCCATGACTACGCTGCGTTTGACCGCTTAGCGTGATCCGCCGCAGCTGCTTTGAAGATAGTTTTCATTTCTTGCAGCATGATGGGGGATGTTTTACTGATGTTCACTCCCTATTTCACAAATCAGCTGACGAGCGTGCAACCAAGGGCCGCAGTGTACAAGTCCCTTTGATTAGCGCTTCACACTTGAACTGATCCCATCTGTCTGCAAATGAATTATGGCTTTTGGATGCATGAACCCCAAACGCCCAACAAAGCATTTAACACTTTCATAAAAACCAAAGGCATCTCTCATTGCACGCAGTCTTTAGATATCTTTCCTTTTTGAAATATTTTCAGTAGGAAAAAAATAAAGCAAAATCATTTAAAAGTACCTAATTATCAAATCGGTCAGAACCATAGTTTTGAGTTAATTGAGTTTAATTTAGCACTGATTTTGGGTTTAAAAAAAATCAGATAAATGCATGGTACTTTGGATGGGGGACGCGGGGGCATGCGTCATAGCATCATTTGGGGTAATCTAGCGACAATGAACATATCAGAGAACCCCAGCAGCAGCATGGAAATTGATACCCGAAAATGTTGGGGTACCCCGCGGCCAGAATGGCTGTGAGTCACACCGACGGGGAACCAGCAAGCTCATTAGGTCACCCAATCAGACGCGCGCTAATTATTTACTGCTACGTCATGTAAAGGTAGAAAGTCGTCTGCTATGGATGTCATGGTTACAGGCGGCGTTCTGTCAGCAGGGGTCATCTTGTATGTAAAGCACGTCAAATATTCAGCACTCAGGAAATCAATGAAAAGGTCACGTTGCCGACAACGTTTTATGCTGCAATATATTACATCCTGTCAAAGACACAAACACCGCACAGGGACGCCAAGGGAAAAACTTTCTTGCTAAAAACATTTCGGATTCAGTACATTGTACTTTCCCAATAGTCCCGGTGAATAGTGTTAGGTATTTATTTGCATTTCATGTGCACTTTCCCCTAATTGTGAAAATGTAGTAGCACTGCAAATTCAATTTCTTTCACTTAGATATCTAAATCAAAAGGTATGATAATCTAAACACTAAACATCTAAAACAGTGATCCTTTCAGTTATCAATAACTGACTAATATAGACACAGCTTGTTTTTGAATAAAGATACTACCTAACCCCCACTGGAACCGACCCATTGATCCTAACGTTACTACTTGTGGTAAATGACCATATTAACTGTGGCAGAGATTTCTTTTCAAAGCAGACGACATTTTAGCCCTGGAGGCTGTGGGCTAATGAGTGAGGTGCTTAACGCCGACACCTCCCGAGTAGAATCTCGCCATCTGCCCGCCATCGTTCCGCTCCATTGGGCAAACCGTGGCGAAAAAGCAAAAGCAGCAGAAAATAGGCCTAAAAATAGCTAATTGTCAAAAGTGAAAAGGCTTACAGACATTCACTGAAACAGTGAGCGCGAACCTCCTCACCCATCCCCTGCCAGTACCCGTCCATCAAACCCTCAGGGCGAGGACTCTAAGCAGGTCCACAAAGGTCTGAATTAGCTCTTCATCCCCCAAGCGCGATTCTGTCTTTGTGTATTCCATCATGTGTGCGCGGGCGCGTGGATCCCTGAGGGTATCTCTTCGTTTTGTGACTTTCAGCCAACATGATGAAAACATGTGTCACTTCAACGGAAACAATTTATTTTCTCTGTGAATTGCCCCAATTCTGTAAGCAAACAAACGGCCTATCAGCTTACTTGTTGATATTTGAAGTATAGTTGGAAGAACTATGCACATAATTGGTAATAACTTCTGTGTCAATCATGGTGTCCGACGGTGGCATCATGCCTACACACGCTTCCTATCGACAGCGTCCAGAACTTGGGACGCACAGAGGCGTGAGATACCAGAATAATCCGACGACATAATCCACAATAAGAGAGCTCAATTACTACACTGTGGGCCATTAGTGGATTAAATGGTTGAGTTGTCGGATAGAGACTGACTCATCGAATAGCAACCTTCCGTCTTTGGCTTTCTATATGTGAAAACTATCAATTTAAAGGAACCCAAAGTTACTTTTATAGAAAATTGGTTAATCACATGTTACCATCAAGCAGACAGTCGGATTTGTTATTTCATCATAATATTTTGTCATAGAGTAGCAGTGTACATCTATATATTTTGGATATTGAAATTGATTCATTTCTTTAAGGTATAATACATAGAAGACTTTTTTTTCTCAATTCCCATTTGCTATCCTGTTTATATAATTCACTCATATGTAGAGCCGCACTGCTTACAGCGCAACTATAGGGGGAGGGCCATTCTGTATGCATGTATGTGTATGTTTTATAGATCATACCGCATGCATAGCTACAGAGGTCACCATGGAAACATTGTCGTCAATTTAAGCCGACCCGCAACCATTATAGCCCAATCATAGGACGCGTCTCATCACGCCATGGCGGCCTCGCGTGAGTCACCCAATCATTAGCCTCGGCGCTTTTCGACCACTTCTCAACAACCACAGAGCCATCAGCTGAGCAACTCGTCCACTGTTTGGAGCTGATCTGAGCTGCTCAGCCCTGTCTTAATCACAGGACTCCAACTGCTCGGAGGGGACCAGCTGATCAATCCGTTGTAACCCAATTTTCTGGACACTGAAACGCACTTTCCCTCTGCTTTTTCTGCTGCCTAAATTAGCCTTAATTAAGCACTGATCAGCGTGGATGATGATAGCTCCTGGTGTTTTTCCCTTTGTTTTGTGTGAGTGTAGGATGCTTTTCCTATGATGATTTTTCTACCAGCTTGCCTTAACCCACATTCACATCCTCTAGAGTTGCACGCACGGCGTCCAGGCTACCATCCCAGGGCCCAACACCAATGAATCATACACATCACTCACACAAAACACACACAAAAAGGACAATTTGCAAATTTTCTGCCAATCAAGGCTGGAACCAACACCCCCGCCAACACGACATTGCCAAATATTTATCATGGGTCAAACCACAAACATCCTGTCGCCGACTAACCCTGCTCTCTCAGACCATGGCAGCACGAGCTAATTGCAAATAGCTTAAAGAGAAGAATTACATAATGAATTTCTAGAATCAACACATGACAAAACTGGATAAGCAGCAAAAGAAACCCCCAGCTTGCACCCAGTCAACTTTGGCTACCGCAGAGTAGCACTATAGATATATTAATATTTTGATAGCATGCAGCTTTCTATTCATTCATATTCAAGGTATTGTTATATTTTAAGTTTATCTTATGTCAGCTATTATTATTCATTAATTGCCATTACAAAAGATGGCTGTGAATAGACATGGCCCGCCCCCATCCAGTGGAATAGGAGTAAAGGATGACACGATTCCTTGGATCAGCATTTATTTCCGCAACTCTTCAAAATTTTGATTCTATGGTTTCATGCCAGAATCTCGGATTTTCTTCTGAATCGTTCCATTTGGTCTTTTCCATCATTTTCTCTATTTTATCCTCCATTCCCTCATTTTCTTCGAGCCTGTTGATTGCAGCAATAGTGACGAAATATTGGGGATGGTTCCTTAGAGGAAAAATTGAGCTGGGACGTAGACATCATAGATACAATGTACAATATACAAAATGTATAAACCACCACACCAGTGGCTTCACAGATGAGGGAAATTAATAGGTCAAATTTCCCAACAGTGACCCCCCCCCCGCCCTTGCGCAGGTAATAAAATCATTTTTCCATCTTTTTTTCCTTATCTTTTCCCTCAATTCGTATGTTCACATGACCATTTCGTATTTTAAAAAAATTGCCTCACTTGAAAATCATTTATTGGGGCTTGTTAACTCTTGATTCAATTAATCCTGCATGCATTGTCTGTTTAATCTAGTCGTCAACACTTACCCTTGGTGTCACTTTATCACCTTACGTCAATGATAACACTACTATAGTGACGTGACGTTGACCCGCGTGACAATGACGTATGTGACGGGGCGAAAGGTTCAGGTGTGACGATTGATCATGACTCATTGGTTCCACTCAACTACTAAGTCTAAGGCAGGCGACTTTTTCTTCTTAACCAATCTCAAAAGACACTGCCAAGTTCCAATAAGTCTCTAAAACTAGCCATACTTCAACCGTTATTCAATGCGTTTTTTATTACTGTAAGTGATAACAAAAGTATTTGTATTTCATATTTTGGCACCAGTTCGTAACTCAACTGCTATGTGCCAATTGTATCTGATACCAGCATTAAATACTACTCTATTTTTAACAAGACAAATGCATCTCCTCAAGGAGGGTTACTTGTGGTCTGAATTGATCTAAGGCAATGATAGTTAAGGTACTAATCATGTCCATAGCACCCATCTCTTGTTACATGAGGGTTCCACAAAACTACCCCACCCCCTTCAACACACACACACACCTCCCCCTACCCTGGCCAGGTGTCGTCCCAGTCAGGTGTGACTCATCCTATTGTAACCATTCTCACCTGGGACGGATCAAAGGTAACTAGCAGTCACCAGCTGCAGCCTCAGCCAGGCATCTTAATCCTTGTCTGAAATCCTTCTCCCTTACAAGCCAAAGGAAATCTCTGCACACTTAGGGTCTATTCGGAGATGTTTTTCTACCCCGATCGGCGCTGGACTGTCACGTCCTCGAACCTATATTACCACACCTTTGACCTTTCTCGGCATCTTTTTAGTTCCACCGATTCATCAACCCCCACCCTCCCCAACACTGACGCACAGACATTCACCTTGACCCCCCTACCTCCCCTCACATACTCTACCTGCCATTATCATCAATCATCACCTGTCACTTCACCCATTAACACCCTAACCCTTCTACCTTAAATCCCTACCATCCTCTGTCACCTTGAACACACATGTGATTCCCATACCCAAATAGACATGACATTATGTGCCACACAATATACAGACTTAGCAGGTTTAATTATTAGCCAATGAGAGAACCCCAATCTATTCACTGCGGTCCTTCGGTGGCCAACTGGTATCCATCCGATAGGTCTTATCAGTAGAACTCAATGGTAACGAGCTCCAGCAATGGCACGGGCTTCCCTAGCCCACTTAAAAGGGTCTATATCTCCTCTTTCCTATCCCCTCAGGATGTGTGTGGTGCACATATGCGCGGGCACTGACACATTCCTCTGTTAAATTATCAACCTGTGAAGCACAGGATAGCCACTTAGTGCCGCTAAAGTGCTGTAAAACACAAATCAATCAATCAATCCAGCAATGGCGGCGCCCATGTGATAACTTGGCTGGTTCCCCTCTGTATGCTTGGGCAGAACACTCTCTCGTACCGTTTGATGCCGGGGAACAGCATATTGTAACGCTGGTTTATATATCAAATGAACAACTCCATGCACACCGAGTCCCAGTACAAATCTGAGGATTCATTTTATTTCTATCCTATATATACTCTTACATGTTTGCATTCATTTCATGTTTTTCTGTCAATCACTTCTTACATGCTTCCCCAATGGCTCCGCCCCCCCATTTTAGCCCCTCCCCTTTTGTGGTCACTACAGTGTGCCTCAATTAATTATTCTTACATAACCCTTGATACCCCCTTCCCACCTGTATACCAATTATACTATGTATCCCCGTTACACCGCTCCCCCCATTAGCTTACACGCATGTGTAAGTCACACCCCTCTCCTGCACACCCCTCTCCTTGGACATGGCCCCCACTGTCGGACCTTCATTGGTAGTCAACGTCAGGGGCTGCATTTCCAATTCAATTTGCTCAGACCCCTCCGTCACTTTGCCTGGACATGTCGGCACTATGTGGTCAGCAGGCCCTTTTGTTATGGGTTTCATCCTAGATGCCTTTTCTGTGAGTTTCTTCAGGAATGTTCTGTTTACATAAATTCTACCCATCAATATTAATGATACGGTGAGCATGAGACCAAATACTATTACACCCGCCAACACACCATGCCATACAACGTTATTATGTGATTTTGCTATCTGCATTACGTCTGTGTGCCTCCAGTTATCCAGGTCATGGAGTGGTACTACCAGTTGTGGATGAAGATCTAACTCCTTAATCACCTCCGTCTTCATCCTTTTCGGCCAGGTGTAATTAATTGCGGGCAGTGTCAACGGCTCAGCGTATCTTATGGTCAGGTTGGCCGCCCCCATATCAATACCCCTTACTGTCCAATCTGTAGATTCCAAGGCACAATTATCTTTCAATATAAACTTTTGCACCCCTGTGGCGTCTATAATTTCAGGGCTTTTTCCTGGGCATCTCCTAATTATCCTAGTTTTATCATAGGATACCACTACTACCCTCGACAGATATGTGGGTGATCTATACACCAGTGATCTTTGCTATGACCTGCGGGATACTGTGACATTGCAGGTATTCGGAGATTTACCCATTATCAAATTAGACTCGCATTTCCTTGTCTGATGTTGTACTGGTGGGTAGCATACCTTGGGGTTATTTCCAAAACAATTGTTCTGGCGAGGGACAAAGGAGGCACCCGTCTCGGTGGATAGCGCTACTTGGCCCCTGCCATTGATTTTCCTTGTATAATTCGCATTTAATATAACTGGAAAATACACCAGTTGGTAGCTTATAAAATGCTCTCTGCTCACAGCTGGGATGATTACCTTAAATGCCAGCTGACCTAGGGGGGTTTCCCACACTGGGAACACCGGTAGGAAACTGTAATACCAATGTTCATTCAAAGGAGAGTGGCCCCTTTTGCTCAACATGTGTAGTATTCTAGACAATTGTTCAATTGATAGGATTTCTCTAGACAAATGCCCCTTTTCCAATTGCAGTCTCTGGCTGTGGAATTGCGTTGCCTCCACCATATATTGCTTTACGGTCGTTTCTATTAATATGAACACTTGGTTTATCACCCTGTGTAACTGCAGACGGCGGATGGCACTCAAATAGCTGGTCCCCTGTTGGGCGATGTAGTTCACCATCCGTACCAGTTCATTTGTCTTGTCCTGCAGCGAATTTATTTGGTCCTTGTTTTGTAGAACCATCTGGCGCGTTGCATTGACGGCGGTCAGCATGTCCTTCTCGTTATTTAAGATAGAAGACACCTGCATCTCTAGAGTTTTCACAATGCCTGCTACTTGGTTCACGTCTTTGTCTAGGGCTACACCAAACAACCAGCGGGCAGCCCATCCCAAAATATTGGCAGCTCCGCGTTTCTGTCGTCCGGATGGAGCGGGCCCATCATTCAATACCTTATATCCCCCAATATCCAGGTGGTTAAGTATGTTGTTCATCCGCAGGTCCCAAACCAGTTTGTCTGTTTCCGATACATGGTCTTTGAAGGAATCCTGGTATTTCTGCAATTGTTGGACCGCCAATGAAATGTTGGGGGGCTGTGGGGCCTGTAGTATCACCACTACCGTCCAAACCCCCGAGACCACTCGCGTCGCCCCGTCCTCCTCCACCAGGACGCCGTCGTTCTCCAGTAATGTACACCCCGCCATGTACAGCCACCATGTCCAGACCATTATCAATACCAACCTCATGTTGACTCCGGCACGTCTGTAATCAGAATGACGAACTTACATGAAAATCACACATCAAATGTACTTGTCTTTGTGTTTTTATAGGCTCCCTCCCCTCCTCCCCCTGCCCCGCCCCCTTGTGGTTAGTGGGATTCTCCCTCCGGGGTGGTGTTGGGTGACGCGGCATTAGGCGATAACTCATGTAGCGTGGGTCTGGCGCCAGAGCTTAATTGTACATTCATACCCCTGCCTAATCCCCTCGTAATTGGACCCATTATACACCTTATATCGCCTTCGTCCCCCTCTCTGTGAAGTGAAGGTTCGGGTGGCATTAAAGGGGTCGCCGCTGTATATTTAATTATTATTGGTGGAATTAATTGGTCTTGTGCCTGTGTAATTGACACCGACCCCTCATCCCTTTGATCCTCCTTGTCGCCTATGTCATCGGGTTCCCCCCCGTGGGACTCCTCCCTTGGTGCTGTCTCTGCTGGCAACATGGTAACAACTTGGTTCCCTTTGATCCCGTGATCCCCTTGCATGTTTGGTACATTGTCTACCCCAGTCCCCCTGGGGCCTATAGTGGGCGTCAACCCTTTTGCCGCCCCTAAAGCATTTGATACTCCGGGAACGTCACACCCCCTTGGGGACACCCCTGGTCCCCCGGCAACAACTTGTGGATTAACATATCCCCCATCTGTTTGTGCTTGTTCCCCCATCCTAATCCCCTGAGGGCGCCGTCCACTTACATCATGGCTGGGTATATCCACCCCCTCCTCACTTGGTTGACAGGTGGATGGCAATAGCATCTCTTTGTCTTTCGATCGCCCCTGTGGGCTCTCTAATTGTACGGCAGTGTCGCCCTCAACTCCTGTACCTGCTTTGTAGGACGATCTATCTGCATTTCTCTTTGCGATCGCTTCCCTTTGATAGTGTACCCCCATTCTTCTAGGTCGGGCATTGGGATCATAAAGAGGTATTATTCCGTCGTTAATCCCCTTTTCCCCTTGTATCAGTACTGGTTCCACCATTAATTGTGCCTTTTCTACCGGCTCTGTGTGATGTTGTGGGACCGTAGACCGCCTCCCACCCTCCTGTGAGGGCTGCCCCACCCCCACCTCCCTCCCTTCCCCCCAACTGTCCATGTCACCCCACTCGTCCTCTATACGCCCCCCTGACTCATTTATCTCTTCTGCCCGTTGCTGTCTCCTCATCTGTCCTTGCACTTTAATTTTTTTTGTCCTTGTCATGGGAAATTGGTGCTCCCCCTCTTGGAAATCCCTAGGTGCCGGCTTTAGCCGTGCCGCATTCACCTTTTGTATTACCAACTTTGGTCCCACCACTGTTATTAAAGGCCCATCCACCCGCGTCACTGTATATCCATGGCCATACAAAGGCTGAAAAACACTGGTCTCTGGATTTTCCAGTAAAACTTGCTGGCCTACAGTATATACAGGTGCCCTGGGCAGTTTGTTTAAACGCTCCCAATTCCGATGCCTTTGTCCTAGTGCATTCTTTTTGGCCTCATAATGGGCCCGTGCCAGCATTTCCACCCTATCAGCTAGGACTGCGATATCTTGCCCTGGAGGAATTATGTGTGGAAACTGCGCCGGGTTCCGTGGGTGCCTACCGAAATGCAGAAAGAAGGGCGAAAACCCTGATACCGTGGACACAGAATGGTTGTATGATTCTACCACTTTTGGCAGCACCTCTTCCCACTTGTGGGCCCGTGCGTCTACCAATTTAGATATCATCTTTTTAATTGTTCTGTTTAATCGTTCACATTTCCCGTTTGTCTGAGCGTGCCTTGGGGATGTATACCTAAATTCGATATGTTTGTTCGCTAACATATCCTGTAGCATTTTACATTTGAACTCCCCGCCACGATCTGATAGGACGACCCACGGCTCCGAGTTGCGCCTAAAGTAATCGTCCCTCAGGAAGTGAACTATGTTGTCAGCTCGTTTGTTGGGTAATGGAACAACCTCCGCCCACCCAGAGCAGTGGTCAATGACTACCAGGGCATGCACATTCCCCTTCCCGCTCATGGGCATTGGTCCAATTAGGTCGATACCTATCACCTCTCCTGGCATGGAGGGTACCGGCATCGTGCCTGGGGGTGGGTACGTCTTTGATTTTTGGTGTAAGGCACAAGTGCCGCAATTTCTTACTATCTCAAAAACTCCTTTCCTCATCTTGGGCCATTTGTATGTGTCCTGTACCCGCTGCAGTGTTCTATCTAATCCCTGGTGCCCTATGCTCTCGTGTACCTTTTTAACCAATTCCTGGGTCATGCCCATGGGGACCACTATTCGCGGATGTACCCTCCCACTCCCCGGTGGGGATATAGTGTAGAGTACATGATCTAACACTACATACTCGTCCTCCTCCCTCTCCCCCATTGCGTACTGCGGCATTTGCCGTTGTAGGTCCACCAGTTCCGATCTATCTAACCAGGGGTCCCACCAGTCAGTTACGAACTGCATCTCTACGACGGCCATTTCTAAAGGCTGCTTCCGTGTAACCCGTGACAGCATATCGGCTCTGATATTATAAGCCCCACGTCTGTACTCAATTGGAGCCCCATATTCTGCCAACAGCACTGCCCACCGCTGTATTTTGGTATTCTGCATTTCTGATAAGAATAACGTTTTCAGCGGCTTGTGATCAGTGATGATGGTGAACTCCGCCCCATGCAGATATGGCCTTAATTTGCGCAGGGCATATATGACTGCATATGCCTCTTTTTCTATGGTTGCCCACCTCAACTGGCTCTGTTTCAGAGCTTTAGAAAAGTAATGTATGGGCCGTTCTAATCCCTCAGTATCTTCCTGGGTTAGCACCCCCCCAATCGAATGGCGGGAACTGTCTGTATATAGTCGGAAAGGCTTATCCAACTGGGGAAACGCCATGACCTGTTCTGACGTCAATGCTACTTTCAGTTGATTCCATGATTCTTCCTCCTCCCTCCCCCAATGGAATTTCACCCCCTTCCTGGTCAACTTTACCAGAGGCAGCGCTATATCCGAAAAGTTGGCGATGGTGTTCCTATAGTACCCAGCCATGCCTAGGAACCGCTGTACCGCTTTCATGTTGTGCGGTGGTGCCATATCTCTTATGGCTTCCACCTTTTCTGGGTTAGGGCGAATTCCTTCCCTCCCCACAATATAACCCAATAGGCTAACCTCGCTGCTTCTGAATGAGCATTTCTGGGAATTGAGAGTCAATCCATTGTCTGCCATTGTTGCCATGACCGCTCTTAGGTCATTCGAGTGGTCTGATGCTGATTTCGAGTACACTATCACGTCATCTAAATAAACCATTAAACAGCGACCAATAAATGGCGCTAGCACTGCATTAATATGTCTCTGCCAACATGCCGGGGAATTGGACATCCCCATCGGCATCCTATTAAATTCGAACAATCCCCTGTGGGACACAAATGCCGTGATCTCTTTGCACTCCTCAGCTACGGGCACTTGATAATATGCAGATTTCAGATCTAACACCGAAAACACTTCCGCCCCCATGAGGGAATCAAAGATGTCCTGTATGTGGGGGAGAGGGTGTGCGTCTTTCTTGGTTACGTTGTTTACCCTCCTATAATCCACACAACATCGCAACGTCCCATCCTTTTTCTTTACCATATTCAGCGGGCTAGCCCATGGGCTGAATGAAGGTGATATGATACCCTCCGCTAGTAGCTTATCAATTTCCTTATCTACCACATGCCTCTTGTGTAACGGCAACCTGTAGGGCCTCTGATTGATGGGACGCGCCCCCTGCACATTAACTGACATCACAATCTTATTGGCAATGGGCAGTTTCTTCCCTTTTTCCGAAAACAGATTAGGAAACTGCTGTTTCCAGTAGTCTATTTCCGTGTGTACTCCCTCTACTCCCGCCATCTCCCCCTTACTGAACCCCCAGGAGAAGTGTTGCCCCCCTAGCTTTATTGATTTAGCTACACACTCTAAAGACATTTCAAGTACATTCAATGCGTCAATCCCAAGAAGCATGTCATGTTTCATGCCCGGAGTAACATATAAGTCAATACGCTTACCTAGCACATTCATGGTGGCGACGCCTCTGGTGGGGAGTGGATGTCCTGATAGCGACCTTAGCTGGGCTCCCTGTCTCAGCACTGGTGGCTGATTGGTTATTGCACAAATGTTCATCCACTTCCGTTCTGCCATCATGGACTTTGAAGCGCCGGAGTCGACCAAAGTTTGCATAAGGATGCCTTCTACTGGTATCCCAATGTTTATACGGTCGTCCCCGGCGCCTAGAAGTTTCCCGAGTTACCTACGTGTTGATATGGGTGGGGACTGTTAGCCATGGCCGCCTGCGATAGAATATCAATAGCTGCTTGGATCGGATCCTCGGCGCTGCCCCCTCTCTGTGCCAGCGTATGTTGTGGTGGCTGGTCGCATTCCCTTGCAAAATAGCCTATAACTCCACAATTGTAGCACTTTGAGGTACCATACGGTTGGTTTCTGGGCTGACCATTTCCACCTCCTCCTCCGCGCCCCCTTGCATCCTGTCCCCGAGGCCTTTGTCCGGCATAAGGGCCCGGTGGGAACATATTGAAGACCTGTTGTCCCCATCCTGTAGGTGGTAGCGGCTGCTGTGCCGGCCCCGCCTGCCATAACGATCCCGCCGCCCCTTCTGGCCCGTTTCCTCCCGCAGGCGGCTCCTTACTGTCTTTAGATGTCATCGCTGCTACTACCGGGGCCGTGTTGGCTATCTTAAGGGCTTTAACCGAAGATGACAAGGATTCAATGTTTTTCTGCATATTTTTCTGCATAGCTAACATTGCGCTATTGAAGGGGGAATGTTCCTCGGGCGGTGGTGGTGGCAGGGACGCGGCTGCCTGCTCCCCGACTTCCGCTTCATCATTAAGCCCTAGGGCACTGGCTGTTTTATTGGCTGCTTGCACTAGATCATTAAGTGTTGTATAAGTGTCTAACTTCAACAAGCAGCGGAGCTGCTTGTCTCTCAATCCATCCACCAACTTCTTCTGAAGTGACGCTTTCAACATGGATTCGGCTAGCTGCTCCGCGGTATATGCTGCTGCCACAGCTCCAGTGAAACGTGTAGTATACTCCCTCACTAACTCATATGGCTGTTGGGTCATTTTTTCCACTCTATTCCTCATATATTCTTCCTCTTCCGCGCCCAGAAAATGTTCAATGATCACCTTTTTTATCGCTGCCCATGTAGCAACGGTCCCCTGCGGGATATCCGCCAGAGTGGAGTTTACTACGTCCGCCAGGGTGCCCTTCACCAGGCAACATACCATGTCCAACAGTATATCTGGTTCCGCGTTGGATCTGGCGGCTGCATAGTCTACTGCTTTTAGCCATGCACGCAAAATGTCCTTATCTGCCCCGTCCGCCGCACCTATACTTCGTGCGAATCCATCCAGTTTCCTCCTTTGTGCCGCCTCCTTGGCCATCCTCAGCCGCTCCATCGCGTCTCCTCCGCCTCCTCCTCCTCCTCCTCCTAGTTCAACGTGATCGGCTTCGTTATCTGACATGGTGATATTCTCCCCCAAATCAACGCCACTGCACTGAACCAGGTTACCTTCCCCGACAGTTATAGTCCCGTACCGGTGAGAGTTCCAGTGTAACGCTGGTTTATATATCAAATGAACAACTCCATGCACACCGAGTCCCAGTACAAATCTGAGGATTCATTTTATTTCTATCCTATATATACTCTTACATGTTTGCATTCATTTCATGTTTTTCTGTCAATCACTTCTTACATGCTTCCCCAATGGCTCCGCCCCCCCATTTTAGCCCCTCCCCTTTTGTGGTCACTACAGTGTGCCTCAATTAATTATTCTTACATAACCCTTGATACCCCCTTCCCACCTGTATACCAATTATACTATGTATCCCCGTTACAATATGTGATAACCTGCTACCTCGGATATTATGAGGTCACTGTGGGCATGCTCCCAATATCGATGAACAGATTATTGAGCCGGTCTTCCTAAATATTCTATAAAAAGTGTAACACTTCTACAAAGGTCCAATTCCTAAGGTGTTATACCCCTTGGTGATTGCAAAGTTGCAATGGCAAGTACGGGATGCTGGATGATAAATCACGGGGCATAGGAAAAAAGGGGGCGGGGCAGGTAATGGGAAGGTCCTCTATAATACATTTGTATATTAAAGCCTATTTAAAAGTATATCTATAGTAGCCCCCCCAATAAGAAATAGCTTCCTACACCCTTGTGAACAAAACGCATGACACGTCAATGACGGGGGTAAATCATTCTATGTGTACATTCCCTCTGTTGGTGATTTTCTCATATTAAATTTGGTTTTCATACGTGGACAGTGGCGGCGGAGCCGTGGTGGATGTTGGGGATGCATCCCCTACACTTTTTCAAGATGGACCTATAGATTATAGAGAAAATAACCGAAATTTACACCCCCTACATAAATCCCCACACTTTTTGCCTGCGCCGCCCCCACTGAATTTCTTCCCTCAAACTGTTACTTTCCATATAGAATATCATGATTTCATATGATGCCTACCTTTGAGCAAGGCGACGTTGTCGAAGACGGTGACGAGTTTCCTGAGGAGTACCATGAGGAAGCAGTCTGCGGACAAGTTGGCGGCGTCAGTGGTGCACTGGTCGTACACGATGATCTGGTAACTGATGCCGCCCTCCAGGGGGTACGCCTGGCAGATCAAGTCCCGCACCGACACCTGAAGACAAAGTATTTTATTACTCAATTATCTAATTATAATTAGGTGGTAGCAAGATTTGCTAATAGTTCTTTCTTTTGTTTATGTTTCAAGAGTTGGGAATGGGTGGGGGATGGTTCCTTACATTGTATGTGTAAACGTTGATTTTTTTTTAATCACATTTTAATCATTGTTAAATCTAATGTACATTTTCATAACACATATGCTACAACACAAGCGTATGCCACTTGTACAAACATGCCTAAAGGTAATCTTGTCGCACCAAGATAAACAAACCAGTCACCCAAATTCCCAACAATACCCTGGATAAATACTTGACTTTTAACAAGAGCTACTTAGCCCACAATTTCCAGCTATTTCCTGTCCCATATAACTCATACTTTTGCACCATAAACATGAATAAAATATGTCAAGGCGTCCTGACGTGGTAGATACTGGGGGTGTTACTATGGAAACAGTTGACTGTCTCCCAGGTAACTGTATTGAATGACAGTGTTGGTCCAGGTAAGAGGGTCAGGTATGAACATGACTCATGGTCCCACAGCTACCACCGTCACCACTCTCCCAGGTATCTTTGGTGTTTCTTTAATCAGAGTCTGGCCTGATTTTAGTCCTCCGTTACACTTCATTTCGTAATTGTTTCATCGAATTGTATACCTTTAGACCTATAGTCATTTCTACTCATTCTCTTTCTTGTTTTACATATATCATAATGGTATGGTGGAGGTATAAGGGTTCTGTAAGGTTTTAAGGTTGGGACGAGGCTACTTAAAGTAATTGTACCAAGTCTGTAGAAGCCTTCATTCAGAGATGCATTGCAACCAATCGTGTACATCCCTACATTCTTTATACAGCTGTATTGCATTTTTTTATTTTGTGAAGCACAACTTTTTCTTTCTTCATACTTTTTTTTAATTCTCTGTAACACCCTGTACCAGGCGATTGACTCTACAGTCTCCAAGCAGATCTGTACTTTAAAAGGTCAGGCATTGCATGTACAATGTAAATGCTTTGAGAGTGAATTGGCCAGGTGGGTGTGAATCATCAGCTGCATCTTAAAACAGCAAAGCAAGGTGTAAACCTTTATATGTTTGTGGTGGTGAATCGTGTAGACTTTACTGAAAACAAATCCTCTTTGGATTGTCCAGGTCTGACCAAAAGGTGCACTATGAGCGACTACAGTATAGTTCAAACTCTTGAAGAAAGAGTAAGAGCTGTTTTGGAAATATTAATCAACCCCTCAGCGATTCTCTATAAAGATGGCAGGAATTTATGCAAAAGCACGAAAATGATTCTAATATGTTACCCATAACATGATGTGAGTGGTAAAACATCACTGTCCTAGAGGGTTTCAAGAATATTTGTTTTACATATCTCACAATAATAACACCAAAAAGACTTTGTATTATAACGATTTTAGTTCTCTAAATATGAATAGGCCTACTAATATGACCCCAATCTGCACTTACAGGCTAACCAATTACATGAACATGACGAAAGGCCCTGCTGAAACTACGTCACACATGCGGCCTCACGTCATGACAGTTTAAAGGCTGCTGGTACGAGGCCCGGTGTGAGGGGGGGGGGCGGTACAATATTCTTGTCTCCATTCAAGCGTGACCAAGAAGGCACGTGACCAAGAATCTGCCCCACGTCACGTGTCCGGCACGTGACAAGCTCTCCAGGGGTAAGATGACGTCATGTGGACCAGGTGTCAACGAGGGGTCGGGCAGGTGGGAGGGAACATGAGGGGGTTAGAGCAAGGGTGACATTTTGGGGGTTGGGTTGGAATGAAGGACGTGTACAAAGAGACCAGGTAATGTTCCGAACTCAATCACAGTTGACCATTATAGGCCTACAGTCACAGGCAGGCAACCGACGTTAGGTCTGCCAGAGTCCTCTTACAGGTATGTTATCATGTCACCATGTGATGGGGTGTCTCAGCGTCCGTTTTTATAACTATATGATCAGTTACAGAAGGATGCCCCCATGATGAATAACGCTCCACGAACACTAAGTCATACCCTCATTAACAGTCATGCATGTGCTACCCCAGTGCACCTGGATTTTTAGGCCTGGGGTTTTGAGTGAGTTAGTCACATAGGCTCAGGTAGTCGAGGCTGATGTAAACTTAGGCCGCAGGTGAGTCACACAAACTAGGGGAACGATTAATTAAGTAGGGGAAGCTGTAGACCCGGTACCTTTATCTCACCTTTTACATATTTTCCAAATATTCATATTCTAACTATATATTCCTATAAATTTCGGTGTCTCGCTAGATGCATTGGCCATAATTGCCCGTTTTAAGCAATTTGAGGTATCTGTTTGTCCCTGCGCTTGTATAGAACCTCCGCTCATTTGAGACAATTTAAAGAGATATTTCGGGCTTCACAGACCCCTGCGCGTAAATGAGCCATTACGTTATGTATTCCCCAATGACCATGTATGAGGTTATCAATAAATTCCTGGCACAAAAGCTACAATGTAATGGTCACATTCCAGTAAGACCCACACCTTACCGTTAGCCACACCCCTTTCTGTACCCACAGTAGAAGGGGAATCCCGGGGGAAGGGGGACATTCCAAGGACCTGGTCAAACAGAAGGACCATAATTGGTCACAGCAAGTATGAAAAGAAGTCCACAGTTGGACAGGCAGACGGACCACCCACAAGGGGTGACGTTAGCATTTCAGCACTAAGCACAGAAGTGCCTTCTCAAAAACTTCAGTCCTGTCAGTCATGGTCTGATACAACGGTCTTATCATTGGTATTGTCCCATGTTATCTGTCGCTGCAGTCTTTGTGAAAAGTCCTGCAAATTTCTAATTCTGCAGGTCTGGTTCAAATTTTGAAGGACAGAAACAACTGTAATAATAGTGAAAATCCCAAGATATCTCTTTAAGTCATCATTGGTGATATCCCATTTTCTGTCAATAATTTTATCATCATGTCTCTTTTTATTGTAGATAGCAAGGCTCCCTCCAAATTATTATCTGGCGTTTCGCTCTATCAGCCCCTACAGGGAAAAGTGAAAAGTCTTGGCAATGCTTATGGCCTTTGTATGACGATGTCATTTCCTTAAATAGCAGACGGTCAATTTACCGCCCATGGCTGTGATCTGCTTTGGGTCTTAATAGTCAATACACCGTATGATCCTACTACTTAATGTACTCTAGTATCATAACTTCTACACTTTCTTCTACTTGCTATAGTAAAAGTTTCCCAAAGTTTCTAAACTGATGATTCAACTAATAAAGATTCATGGACAAAGACAAATCCACAAGTGAGCTCATCCTTAGACACATCACTTATTCCTGGGGGTATTTTGTGGTTTTTGTGTGTTAAATGCAGCTTTTTAGACTGGGCAGTGGTTAACCGTAGGGGCGTTGGCGGTTCAGGTATTCTGAAGGTTACAATTTGTCCAGCTACCTGCCCCAGTGGGCAATCAGGCGGTGGTGTCCAGGCATCCAGGTGTGTACAGTGCTGGGGGTCCCGTCCTGTCTGGTATATAGGCGAACCAAATAAGATAAAGGTATGTGTTTCAGGTAACACGGTTAGAACTTCTTTTGTAAATGGCATTCAGAAAATGGACGTATGATGGAAGATCGCCCTAACCTTGAAGGGTTTCCCATTATTCTAAAGAGAAAGAATAAAAGAAACGTCCTTTATTCGGCAAGTTCAGGTGGCCTGGAACAGTTTGTCATTTGGCCAATGCATAGTTGTAGGCTGAGATCACTCTGCCTCCAGCCACCCCCCCCCCCATCCAGTGTACAGTATGTTTTACTCTATCACCTGGACAGGCAGGTATATACACCTGTCCAGCAGACATGTCCACTGACACCTGCCCTCCTGTAGTGCTATGTTCACACAGAGCGTTAAGAGAGAGCGGTTGCCTTAAGATGGGTATTGGGGGAAGGGGTGAAGTAATCTATACGGATCAAAGACCTTAATTCTTAAGGCCAGGTATGGAAGCCACATTACAGAAATGGTGTTTAGATCCTAAACACAATTCTAAACATATCCTTGCAACGTTTTTGTGATCATTTTAAGTTCCTAAACATGTTTAGTCGAACAATTAGATATCTAGGGGTTTATGTTTTAAAATTTTCTGATGTCAAATTGTGTGTTTAGATTATCTTTTGTTTGTTATCTCATTTACTTTATTTACTTTTCGGGGACATCAGCAGGTATTTCCAAGTACAAAGTCTCCAAAGATATAACCAAGAGGTATATACAAATTTATATATGTACACCACATTTGAGCGGGACTTGAGAAGGTTCAACAGCTTGGCAGCTTAATACTTTACAAAATATCATGGAACCGTTTTATTATTTTACAGTAATGATGGTGGTGTAAGGTGAATTTAGTCAATCCACTATTGGTGTTTTTATTCTCATGGTATTCTATAAATGAAACAATGATCATAGGGTTTGGGGATGTTTGCTACAACAAATGATTGTGACTGTGTGCAGATAGTCCATTTACCGATAGTGCTGCTACCTGGTGTGCCTTTGACAACCAAATATCTACACAATATTTATGTTTAAATCTAACCGCCTACTCTACAATATATTTAAACGCTAAACACCAAAACATGTTTATAAAAAAGATGTTTATGCATTTAGAATAAAAGTTTAATTCCTAAATGTGAAATTGATGAGCACCTAACAGACCTATATGTTGAGGTTTTAAACATGTTTAGACCTAAACACGTTTAAATCCTAAACACCATTTTTGCAGTGCACGGATTAAAGAGATAACAATCTTGAAATAGAAGCCCTTGAACCGGTCTGTGTGCAGGGGATACACTCTTTTAAATCTCATTAAAAGCTAATAATCTTACACTTCATTTCAAGTATGGATGGCTGTTTGTGAAAGTGGGGTAATGAGCATAGTGGGACAGTGGTCAGTGGATGCCAGTATTCACTCCTTTGGTCTGGTCTGTATCCACTGCTCAGATCACAGCCTAAACAGGCCTTGATACTAATGCCTCTTGTTGTTCTTCTACTAAAGTAGTCGGTATGCACACAAAAATATCCAGCATTTCTATCTTATATCCAGGTGTAATAAATCTATATTGGTATTATCAACTTACTTAACTATTTCATAATTCCTCACATAGATTTCTTTTTTTTTTGTATTTTCAGGGCTCATACTATACAGTGATATAGGATTAGATTCCAGTTGCAAGGACCAGTGAACTTATGAGGGAAAGTAATTATTTAAGATTTATTTCCCCACACCCACACTATATCTACTGATGGCAGTCTGCTGATGGATACCATGACTCTCTATCTGTCTAGTCACTATGCCCAGGCTAGTAGTACTCCCCTTTGTAAAAGAAGTCATAAAAGGGAGTTATTTTGAATTCAAAACCAGAACTCCCTTCAGAGTCACATGGCTCCCTAAAGGGACCAATTTTGTAGGTAGATCAGGACTCTCTTTTGACTCCCTTCATTTTCTTTCTGTTTAGGCTAGACTGGCAGCAGTCTCATTTGTTTAAGTAGTGTCAACGTGTGGGGATATGTTCACAGTGTCATAAAAGGTCAATTTCTCAGGCAGGTTTCGACGATTCAAAACCATCTATGTATGATGCTTCGTTAGCCTATATATTGGACTGACATTTGAAAACTCTGCCATTATAAAATATGGCACAAAAAAGGACTCTGGGGCTGGGGTTGACAGGAAGGTGGAGGGGGAAGAGGGGTGCCTACAATAACTGGTATGGTTACCTTGTCTTGTATGACTCACACACAAGCAGACGACAATCAGCCTCCCGCGTTATCTCTTCATGCTCACACAGGGGCTGGTGTTGTAGGTGTTAGCATGGTTTCCATGGTAACATCGTCCTGGACACTGGTGGCAGTACACATTTTATTGTGATTAGAGAGACCAGACGACATTAATAATAACTGAGCGCCCACAACCCATAAAACCACGCGCTCAATTCAAGGGTTTATATTTTTGCCCCGTTTCCTTCTCTCCTCTTCAACCATATCACCAGTGAGGTAATACACATTTCTTTATTGGGGGGGGGGGGTCTCTTCATGTTATTTTAGCGGACCTTTCATTCCGTTTGCTGCATCCGAAGGTTTCAGCGGGAAAATGCAGACGACATTTAATAGGACGAACAGCACGACGTTTGGCATCAAGATTGCACAGATTAATGCAATGTCGTGGATTACGATGACACCAGCTGGAGGTGTGAGTGGGATATGGATAATCAACATAGATATTTCCATCTCTTGAAGGGCTGCTGAGTGCATTGTTGACATTTAATTGGTAGGATGCACCACTTCACCACCAGTAAATAACCCCCTATGGCTCCTAATCATGGCCAAACGTTTTATAACGTTAAAAATGTTGTTTGTTTACGTTAAATAACTTTTCTATGTTGACTGGTTTGTTTTTATATGCTGGTCACACTCCCAAAGGCAAAGGACGAGAAAAGGAGTTTGTTTTGTGCTGCATACACGGTATTTTTCCCTAATTGATAGAGAATGTGAGAGAACATGATGGAAGTACATGTGTACTTGATATAAATGTATGAATCCCATGGAGAAGTGACCACGTGAGGTGTTTTACCTGAAGTCTCCAGCCCACCCACACCCTGGAGTAACCCCTACACACAACCCACCCACAGGGCACCGTATACATGTCTGTATCTACTAGAAGTCCCTCCAGGCAGGTCACATATCTGGCATTTCTAGGAATAAAACTACGATGAATCATCTCATATAAGATAGGTATCCACCACAGCAAGATAAGGCTTTATAGAACAAGTCTATATAGATCAATGTAAACAGACAGGTGTCCCATGTCAATACTTATCTGGGGTTAGGTACTACATATCTATTTCTTGATATTTACCATATAATTTATTATTTGACTTAGGGTTTCCAAAATCTGAAAGTCCTCTTTGTATTATGGGATCTAAAAATATTATCTGTACAAAGTCGTGACGTCGTTTATATCTTCTAGCTTGCAACAATAAAAAAAATATAAGAATGTCATTGAAATACAAAGAAGCAGGAGGATTCTAACTAACATGTTCATCATTCCTTTCCTCTCATCCAGTATGAGTTTGGCAGAGACTATACATACTCCTTCCATCAATCACCCTTACCCACATCCCCCATCCCTACCACTGGACCCCGCTCCTCCTGTAGGTTGTACCCAAAAGTAGATCTCAGCAGCTGGAGCAGACAGGCTATCCTCCACAACCCTGCATGGCCCTGATTCACTCACATACACCCCTCCCTACTCACCCCCTCCCCTTGCCGCCCACACAAAGAAGCCACTTCAAGGAATTTCTAGGAAGTCTGCTCATCAAGCATGTACCCCCCCCCCCTTCTCCAGTGCTGGTATGGTGGGGTGGTAGTGTGCTGGGGGTAGAAGTGGGAGTAGACTACAAAGAGGGGGTAGAGGGGCATGTGTTCTGAGACTGTGTATGTAAGGGCCAGGTGTCGGTGGGGAGCTGTGGTGCCTTGACTTGTATCTCAGACAGATATAATGAGGTTAACCCTAACCACCGACCACCTTTCCCAAACCCCTACTTCACCACTCTCAGCAAACCATCACCATCTGTCCCTGGACCCCCTAGCCTGCTTCTCTACATGTCTGGTAGGTAGAATAATGGAATCATACGGGACCTGCGAGTAAATTCAATGCCCAAGATCCCTTCAATATCTAGGAACAATGTTGATTTGATCAGAGACGTTAATCAGCCAGCAGTAATCTGTGACCTGCAAAATGCTTGATCTTGGATGATAGGAGGTAACACTGTAGATTTATTAAAATATGGTCCATTATGTATAAACATGGGAGGGATGTTTTCTCACTGAATTTGTCCAGTGGTATTTTCAGTTCACGTCCTAACATTTTTGCTTTATATCAAAGGCTCTTTTTTCTAGATTTCTCAAACATGTAAGGTTCCCACCAGTTCTATACAGGCATTGTTATGCATCTATGTACCTGCTCAATAGTCGTCTAGGTACCGGCATATGGTGACTAGGATGGTGGGAATCCTGCCGGGTACAATCCCCAGGTGTGATTCAGTGGAGGTTCCTAGCGGTGGGACTTAAAAAGTCCCCTGCAGCGTGCCGGGAATATCAGAAGGGTGTTAGTTATGTCTGCTGTGCTAAATATGTAAACACTGAGGTGGTGTTACTAAACATGCATTAGACACCAATAATGTGACCACATCGGGGGTTCACTGACACAAATAACCATTTTTCTACATTTGTAATGCATGTTTACATTTGTACACGATTCAACTGAGCAAAGTGGAATGAGGCTTACTGTATTGGCCTGTATTGGGCTTAGTATGGACGTCCTGTGGGTCTACCATTTTGAATTTGCTGGTTGAGGTAAACCCCACTGATAGGACATACCATGATGGGTACCTTGTCCCTGGGTAACACCCACTTCCAGCCCCATGTTATCAGTTCTTATCAGTGCATGTCACCAGAACCAGCTTCAGACCCGCTTCCAGCCATAGCGCACAGGCGCTCACCCGGGGGCGATCATTTATTTAATTTCAACCATACCCCAGCCCTTATTTAAAACCTGCGCTTATTCAAGACCGACCTTTATTCAAAACCCGGCACTTATACTGGCTAACACAGAGAACAGATATCTTCAACTGAACGTGTGCCGTCTTTATAGATACTTGCACAATCATGGACTGGATCCCTGAAAGAGTGGTGCGGTGGATAAGAGATGTATGCTTTTAAGGATTATCTCTTACAAAAGTCTTTAGACTTCATAATCATTGATGTTACACAAGTATGTACAGGTGTAGAAGCTCAAATTCAGACGCAGGGATCCTGAGTTGCTCAGGAATTGCCTCTGAGGGCCAGCATGAAGATCCGCGTTAGGCACCATTTAGGTCGGCCTTGGGCGGTACTTAGTCCTCAGCTAGGCGGTGCTGGCACCGATTTAGGCCTAATCAGACTAAGGGGATTGGTGGTGTTAGCAGAATTACCGTATATGATTGTAGTCTGCCCGCTAGGGCGAATGAGTGAGTGAGTGAGTAATAGATGTTTAACGCCATTTCGACAGCGAAGGTCATATTCATGGCGAGAACTACATTACAATTTCACAGGGGAATGTGTCAGTGCCCACGCATATGTGCACTACACACATCCTGAGGGGATAGGAAAGAGGAGAAATAGACCCTTTTAAGTGGGCTAGGGAAGCCCGCTAGGGCGAATGCCAGTAAGGGTCGTCTCAAACCGGAAGTACAGGGAATCTATATGAAAAAAAAAGAAAGCCCATGGCCACCCGGTGCCAATTTTCTATGATTCAAAGTGTCAGCAACACAGCCAAATATCTGGGAGTGTCGGGCACTATTCTGAGAGCCACTTCTTGTATCCTGATAAAAAAAAAAAGTATCATAAAACTCTGTAATATATTTTGCGAGGTAATATCTGAAAATGCTTTAAGTTCATTGAAATGTGGATCTCGGGGGGGGGGGCTGGAATCAAGAGGATTGCTTGATGGAGACCTTTTTTTTTAACCACGGTCATAAATGAACAATATACCTAGGCGTCCCATCAATGATCATCATAGGTCAAGTATTCAAAACATGCACTCTCGCACCAGATCCATATGTGCCAAGTAAGACCTTCCTCCCTTGAGCGTCTTTTCTGTTTCGCAGCCAATAGTCTCTTGTGACTACTGGATCTGAATGATCAGAGGAATCCACCAAAATTGCACTGTCAACAACGCCTCTAGCACTCATATCATATTCAGCCTACCAACTGCTGTGCCCGCTATCGACGAATGTACCTATCACTCTATCAAAGGTCAAGGGTGACACCGCCCGCTGCCCACTACGCGGCGCCACCAGCATTACCCTCCATCCCACCGGAAGCGGAAATCTAATTATCCAGCGACACTTGCATCTTTCCGGATCCACCCGGGCGTCCAGGATACCGCGAGATCGCGCCAAGGATCGCGCCTAACGTCGTCCGATGACCGTCCGAACCCTGCTACCCATCTTACTGGCGTCTGATAAGGTCGCCAGTGGCGCCACCTGGCTGCCTTGGAGCCCCCTGGCGTCTGAATCTTGCACTAACGCCCCAGTGCTGACTCTGTTAACTTATGGGGCGCCCTGAAGGGGCATCCATAAATGACGTCATGAAAAATTTGACCAATTTAACCCCCCCCCCCCCTCCCCATGATTTTCGTCAATTTTGCAATGCTGAAGGTATATGGAAAATTAATTCTGTCATGCCGGACCTAACCCTCTCCCCCCCCTACAGCAGCACATAATTTGTGGATGGACCCGATTGCCTGATCCATCGGCGATAACATCTTGATACGTGTCTAGTGTCAGGGCTACCAATGGCCCATCAACCCTTCTACACACAGAATTCATTACCTTATTATGACTGCATCCCAGGCATCAGTCACCCCAAAGTTTGTAACTGATTTCACGACTGAATGGGCTACTTTCATTTGAGGCAAATATAAGAAAGGAAGGGAAATGAGAAGCCGTACAGCATGGGGACAAAGGAGGGGAATGAGCACCCAAGGAGGACGCGCTACACCGCCCACATTCCAACAGGCTTAATTAGAAAGCATTAATCACAATGATCACGATTAATTAGCATCATTTATCTTAACAAATGACACCAGAGGAGACAATGCCTAGGCAGGTGCTCTCTCTCTCTCTCTCTCTCTCTCTCTCTCTCTCTCTCTCTCTCTCTCTCTCTCTCTCTCTCTCTCTCTCTCTCTCTCTCTCTCCCCACATCAAAACACTTTGCTTCCTCCATCGTAGTTAAGGCGGAGATAGGGGCTATAGGAATTCTTTTGTTTTATTGTCTCTGATTTTAGATTTGATAAATGCGTCATTATCGATCTGTGTGTTTGTAAGTTTATATTTGTATACTTATAATAATTTTCCTTTCATACATTTGTATAAATCTATTGAAAGTGACAGAGCTTCCCAGAGCAGGCTGTGGATGTAAGAGTTAATGTGAGCCTTATGACTCGGCATCTGAGCCAGCCACCTCATTTACATCATACGTGTAACAGGAAATGTGATTCCAGCACATTTAGGCTACAATTGATTCACCCACAGTATTTTTGAATGCAGGAGGGATCGATCTGGAGTATGTTTGAGTTATCCAAGTCAATAAATTAATATACCGGTATATTCCTAAATGATTTTAAACATACAATCTTATATGCAATTAAGATGGATAGTATGAATTATAGCGTAGCATGATTATGAATGATTCCGTAGCATGTACACCACCCAGAACGAGGAACCTGCACCCGAAATGCTGTGACCCCTAGTGGAAGAGATGAGAACCACTCGGATGAGTCATACCCAGAGGTTCTCCCAGCTGTCACTGGAGGTCGCGCTGGTGGTGGCAGAAAGGACGGGCGAGAAAATTGCCTATTTTTCCGCATCCCTTTCTCCTTTTATATTCATTTCATTCATGGTGAGGAGCAAAGGAACGCCTCATCCATCTCTCTTAGCCATAGAAGCACACCCTTGTTGAACATTACCAAGCTCTTTAGTTAGATTTCTGGAATGCCCCAGACAATACACTGTAACTCGACCATCATGGACAGGATAATAAGCCCCCCCCCCCCCACTGTGACTAACTGAATTGATTAATGATTTCTCAACAGGGCTAGAACTAATTGATTCTGAGGGAATGTGGATAACTATATAGGAGAACAACTGTTGAGTCATGGATTTCAGGTACATATTCCTGGTTTAATCTATTCCAGATACCGCACAATACAGAAAGTCAAAGAAACCCTCCACAATTCCCAGTTTCGACTCTGGGAATATGAAGTGGTCTTAATCGGTATATATGCATACACACGACGAATCGTACACAAACCACACAACGGAGTTTTGACAATGAAGTCCATAGTTATCCATACAGTACTCCATACATATATTGTAATACATTGTATAGTATCTAACGTAGGTGGCTATTTTGGAATTACCAGTAGCAAAGTTCAGAACACTTTTGACCCAACTAGTGATTACAACAATAGAAGGAAATCTAATTTTGTTTGGTAATAATTACCCGTAAAGCGAAACCATGTCAACAGCACTTATCATGTGTAACCTGGTAAATGGTTGAGTGGGAACAAGTAGGGGAAAACTCCGGAAATTCCCATATTAGTTCTTTCCTCAGGGGAGGCGACTAACACTACTACAGTTGAAGTGGTCTAGGTTTCATTTTCTGTTTAGTTTAAGACGCATCACGTGACCAATGGACGCCGCTGGTTTATCGGTTACTTCCGGTTCCTCTGAGCTGAGAAGGTCAGAGGGCAGGGGGAGAAGGTCATACCCTAGCATGACCAGTGTAGCCCAGATGTCATCAGTAGCAGTACCAGCCGGTTCATCTCCATCTGTCCATTTTTATCGGTTTTATAATGCTAAAGAGTTCAAACACTGGTCGCTCTATCACCTGCATGTTAACATCTGTACAGTATGATAACAATGATTCTGGAACAGTGGCTTTTAATAGTAATTATTCCGGTTTGCATGTTTATTGCCGAACCATTGTTTCCCCCACATATGAGTAAGAACATGAACGTGTTGACCTGCATTAAAGTTAACAGATACAGGACCACTTACTACCCTAATGATACATGCGTATGTACACGGTATGGTGTAACCCCGGGGTGTAACCGATCAATTTATTAGATACGGGTACTTTATAAAGCCCATAGTCTATATACAATCATTGGTAATGTATCAATTTTGACCAATTAGTATGCATTTAGGCTACATCAATCTATGTGCATGACCATGTAGGTGAATTCTTCATGTATATAACCCCCCCCCCCCCGGGGGGGCACTGACTCTTTGTAGGTCACCCTCAACTGCCGCCCTACCACCCTATCTCTGATTTAGCTTAAAATCTGACCGCCATACTTGAGGGAGTAAGATGGAGTGAGTAATAGATGTTTAACGCCATTTCGACAGCTAAGGTCATATTCATGGCGAGAACGATATTACACAAGGGAGTAAGATGGACTTTGACCGCCCCCCTTGTTTGAACCGCCCCCTCTAAGCCTCAATCCTCTACCAAACTTCCTTTTGTCCTCATGCATTTCTATGAATCAGAATTTTTTTATTGACTGGCAATATGTTTTTGAGGGCAGTTTATGCCCTTATATGTATGGTGCATAAAACAATACTCTCTGATGTAATTCCACCGCCCTACTGTTAGGGATCTCATGGGAATCCACCGCCCTACCTTTTCTGGATCTGGTGGAAATCGACCGCCATGGCTCCTGGAGAGTCGGGCTGCAGTCGGCATCCAACTCATGGGCAAGTGCCCCCCCCCCCAGGATAAAACCACAGGAGCCCGAGTAGGTGCCCAGAAACTCGGAGAGTGAAGCCTCAGGGTCCCAGTATCGGCGTGGGAGTTCTGCTCTTTCCCAGGAGAGGGCACAATTAGTCACTCTCGTCCCCAACATAAAATGGATGAGCTGTCCCATTTATCATGCATGCAAATTTGTGAGGACAGGGTACAAAGCTGCCCATTTTTTATACCAATGCGTGACCTGTGATTAAAAATTATAAGTATAGTGGCAGCAGGCTACAGTAGGACTATTAATATGGGTATCTAAAACAAACAAAAATTTAAATGATAATAAGGATGCTGACTTAAAACTGCACTTTTACAGGTGCACATGTTGCTCTGGGTTGCTCATGGAGTCTCTGAGTCGCTCACATGTTTCAAATAGTTTGGAGATGAAGGTTTGGGTCCCTGGGGGCGGATATGTACCCTAATGACTAACAAGTACCGCATGCATTACATAGCAGCTGGAATACCCTCACCACAACTTTGTGTGCGAAATATACCAAGAGACATTGGCAAAGGCAGCGCCACTGGGGAATAATCAAAGTCATATGATTAAAGTCTTACCCTTTGCGTGCCTATCATATGGCCATATTTATAATTTTAATAGTACAGGTCTAGTCAACGCTGTTTTATGTGCATATTTTTCTCTTTTTCATTTGGGGGAAATTAAGACATCAATGGGGAGCCTCTAACTGTGATGCCAAATATACTACGGTGCATTACAAATACATTGTATGCACAGTTGTTTCAGCGTTTTCATTGGTCACAGTCAATCACGCGAATCTGACATCACTAATATTCTGTAATCACAGGAAAATATGATCCGCTATTATAGGCTAAAACAGGCTAATCATCATATCAAGCCGTTATAAAGACCCTACACATCCGGCTACCGCTATAACCCTAAAACAAAGGTCATATACTATGATAGGAATATTTATATACCAGATTTATATAATGTGAGTTCAGGGTTTGTGGTTCTGGATGTCGATGTCAAAGTGTGGATATAATTAAGTGAATCATTCTTCATCTCTACCTCTACGTGCAACATTATACCTACCTCTACGTGCAACATTTTTCTGAAACTGGATATATGGACGTAATAGTTCTCAGTTTCATATAAGAAATGAGAGTTAGGCAAGTACTAGGGCTTGTAAGGGGTAGCTTTTTCTTAATCCGTAATCACCCCTCATCCTACTATAGGACTATGGGTATCTATTATAGTGTTAAAATAGTACCAGCAGGTCCCATCATCACAAAATGGAAGTCTGACATGGTATAAAGGAAGAATTTGGCCAAGCTATAGACAGGAGATCGCGTGGTTATTTTGCCATGACAGCGGAGTAATAAGAATATGGATACCACATTACTGAACATGCACAAAATCAGGCTTGTTAATTTTGAGGTCATCATACACGTATATCAATTAAATTTCGACCCATACCAGTGCATATGTTTTACCAATGAGGCTTTTCTTAAAATCCTAAATCTTATCTCACAAATCCACATTGCATGAAATAAGCTGGACTACAGCTACCTTAATGTATCTAGCACAGAATATACACCCCGTCAGTCACACAACTATAGATGCGTGTAAACAATGGCAAACCACAGACCGTATACAAGACCTGGACAGTGGCATAGTAATTGACCTATGACCTGTCCGTGAGAGCAATGACCTGTCCACAGGACCAGCCATGTGGCTAACCACAAACTCATCCTTATTTGTGTAACAGTATGTATATTTTATCAATACATACATATCGAAGATGTTTGTTTTTTGGCTTGAGGAATCCTATACTGAGCGTTTTAAGCAATCCCCAAAGTCATATTGACGCCAGTGAAGACAGTATACATTTCTTTACACCATATTTCACATGAATTTCAAAATTCAAAATGAATCTTAATACTGCTGACTGTGGAATGTTGGTCTGGAGTTGTTGTTGGTGTTGGTGTGTTTCTTGTTGTTTTTGTTTTTTTAATATTGTGTTTTCTAATAGAATAATTGGCACAAGTTGAAGACAAGAAATTTGGTTTAACCAACCGTCTTGGCTTATCATGGATATGAATAGTGAAGACAATGTCTACTTTAGGCCAACACGTACAGGGAAGTCATGTCCCGTGGAGAAGGTTCTGTGCATGGATACAGTTGGATGCATGTCCAGGGCATGGTGCAATACCTGGTTTATCGATTCCCATTAAGGAACGAAAATAGAAACTGACGTTGCCCCCCCCCCCCGGGTGCTCTACTTAGTAGGTACCCGCTGACGGCGCCAAACTAACTCTTTCTTATTATTTCCATTTTTACAGTGTTATGCCAATACCTAATGACAATGGAACCTGTCCAAATAACAAGGTGGTGAAATCACATTTAGCAGAGCAGTCGTTTACAAATTCTTAGATCTAATCCAACGACACTATGGTTATCCGACATAAGGCTCACCGAGTGCTGTCTTTGGATATCACTGCTGTATATTGAGACCTTGATAATCCAGCCACCCCTGTTGCAGACAAATCTTGGTCGGATCTCAAAACTGACGGATTATTGAGGCATATTACAATAGATTTGTATAGGAATGTCCCAGCCACAGCCTGGCCGGATCCCATGTATGACGGACTATCACGGGACGGAGTATCGAGACCTGTATTTTGTTCTTTTGCTGAACATGCACAGGTTGATTAGGCCTAAAAAAAATTCTTGTGTTCAGGTAACATAGCCAAAAAAAATTAGGGTAGGTTGGTCAGAATTTTTTTGATTTTTTTTGTAACTTTTTTTTTTAGGGGTAATTGAAGGGCCATAATTAAGAGAAAATTTGCCAAACAAGTTTCGGATTGTTCACAAGTGTTATAGGAGATTCTATTGGTTAATATTGAATACCAGTTGTATTCCTGACATCATGAGCTTTAATTTGATACCAGATATGCCTATATTCGGAAAATATGATATATTTTACAATTTTTGCAAAAAATTTAAAAAGAATTAGGGTCGGCCCCAAAATATAGGGTCGGTCGGGATACCTGAACACAACCTTTTTTTTAGGCCGATTATTACCACAGACGCAGCATTTACGTAAGCCGCACCCTTAGAATTCGTGCTTTGGAAAAATACACAACTCTTTTTTTTTCTAATCAGTGGATATATTTTCAAAATTAAAAACCCATATGGCAATGAGGGCTACCTACCAGCCTATGCCGATAAAAAGGTTTGGGGGAACCTTGGGATAGGATGCTCTTTTTATGTCATGCAAATCCCGGTGCAAATCTCAATATGGAAAGAGTGGCACAGGCCCACTTCTATCTACATTGATCTCATTTCGCTATATACATTTTACTGATAGGATACCCATCAGGCTTGGAGTGGATGAGAGGTGGGTGGGCGCGATGAATTTGTGAAAAATACCCACAAGATTACACATGTATAAGTGAATCAGAACAAATACCACTGATACTGCTAAAAACGTGGGAAAGGTCTTCTAGGCAAGAGTCACACCAAAGACTCGCAGACTACTGTCAACAACATTTTGGCCTTTGAGTGAACCTATCATTTTTGTGCACGGCGTGTCGCGCTCAGAATTCCCTGACTTCCGCCGCTTGGCCGGGATGCGCACGTTTATGCCGTACAAAGCATCACATGACCCCGCGCTCATCACATGACACACGCCAATGGCAGCGCCCTCGCCGGCCGGGGCGGTTATGAGTCTGTGTATGCGTGCGCATGGTATCTTATCGCCTCCGTCGTTAGCACCTTTGCTGCCGTGTGTCGCACCGTGTTCTCCATTGTTGTGGCCTGAGTCATATTCATCTGCCGCGCCCTTCCTTTCTTCAAGTTTTCTAGAATTTTTTTATTGAATCGCACGGCCACTGAATGACCCAGGGTCCAAACCGAGGGTTTAACCCCTCGGTCCCATAGAAGCCATTGAAGCAGCGACCCAGCGATATGGATAGTGCAGGACAAAAGTGCGATTATCATGTGAAGGGATGGAGGAGGGGCCTGGGAGGAGGGGTGACAAAGTAGTGGAGGCCTTGTATTGACAGGCATGGGACTGACTTATGAAGGAATATCCAAGATGCTCCCTCGCCCAGGTGGTATTTGTACTTAATTCTATGGGATGGGTCTCTCCCAGAATTAAAGAGCCCCTCCCCTCAATTAATATTAAAATATTTGCTTAATGAATGAATCTCTGCATTTGCCTCCTACACCGGCCTAAAGGACACTGAGTATTACGGCCGACGTAGCAGGGAATCTCTGCATATCACAAGAGACCCATTTCACCGAATACCCCCCCCCCAAACCATCACCCCCACCACTGTACCATATCTGCAGATAATTAGAATCATTTCTTTTTCTTTTATTAAAAATCATATGGAGGGAAGGAGGGATAAAGGTCTCTTGTAGAGCGTCTGGTATCTGTCTGAGCTGGTGCCCGGGCTGGTGCGGTCTTCCTCATAGCAAGCATACTTTGCCGACCGCATCACAGACCAACCACTCCAATCTCCATACAGATACCCCATCCAACAACATGGGGGAGAATATCTCCGAATCTCTGCATGGAGAGTGCCTCCACGACCCCCTGTGGGCAGTGTGACCACCCACGTGACCTTAGCGGTTTGGAGGTCACGTGACGAACATGATACCCGAGAATTGTGGGAAGGGGTAGAGGTGAATGCCGGGAAGGGTTCTGGGGGCGGTCCTTAGCGGAGTTTATAAATATGTACCTGTAGGAGTTACCTGGATTTACCTGGCGGTAGAAGTCCCTTGGTATTCAGATACTCTGGGCTGGAAATGTCCCCCTGTATTTGTCGACAATGATGTCAGTCTATGTACCATAAAACCCCGCGTATATCGGCCCCACCCGCATATATGACGCACCTCCAACTGTGAAATAAGCGAGTATATGCCGCACTTTGGGCCTGAAGAGCTGCAGGAAAAGGTTGCCAATCCTTACTATGGTCTATGTATGTAAAGCCTACCCTGACTTCATTGAGCACCTATTACTCAGTGTTAGCCACATGACACATGGTACATGTACATATAAACGTAGTACCGGTACGCCCCACCTTGTGCCATGATTGTTCACTTGGAAAGGTTATAAGAATTTGGTGTATAGGAATATCCTAAGGTTGGGTCAGAGGAGAGATTTTACACGTCAGGGTCGTACATGTAACGAGGAAGGGAGGGGTGATAGAGAGACACTCTTCTGAACAATCTCTTCCCCTGCCATATACATGTATACATATACATGTAAATTCATGCGTAAGTTCTTAAAATATAGAAGGATGGTGAATCGTTCCCAAAACCCACATGGCAGGTGGAGCTATTGATCAACGTTTCGACTCTTTCGAGTCTCTCTCTATGAGGACTGTGGGATCTTGAAATCACATTGGACATAGACACCAGGAGCCCTTTTCCAGGAGCCCTTTGGTTACAGAGGATTATTGTGCTTAGAATAATTAACTTAATAATAAGTCCTACCTTGTCCTGCTGGAGGCGGCGTTTGACGAGCTTGGAGCAGCACACGTTGACGGCACCACATATGTGGTGCGTGTTGTACTCCAGGAACGACCGGCTGTCTATCAACAGCAACTGGAAAACAATGAAACAATGGATACAAATGACATATATATATATATATATATATATATATATATATATATATATATATATATATATATATATATATATATATGAGAGAGAGAGAGAGAGAGAGAGAGAGAGAGAGAGAGAGAGAGAGAGAGAGAGAGAGAGAGAGTGTATATCACCAGTGGTCCATGATTGCTACTGGTACATGTATGTGCACGGAGATCAGCGTATCTCCATGCTAAGTCATTGAATTTAAATGCATGTTTGATTTTTACGGTTTAAGGCTTCATTCACACTCTCTGTCCTTATACCTACAAACTCTAGACAGGAAAACCAAACTTAGTCCCTCGCAACCACTCCATATTCCAAGGAAGCAGGTCGTCCCATGGGTGCCGCCATTGCTGGAGCTTGTTACCAGCAAGTTCTACTGATGAGTACCAGTTGACCCCCGAGAGGGCCGCAGTGAATCGTTGAGATTATCTCATTGGATAATAAATAGTCCTGATAAATCCGTATATGTGATGAAATGATATGTCATTGCATGATCGAATCACAAGATTGGCCCAGACAGATGGATCTTTAACTGTACCAACAAGTCTTTTTCTTTTATCTTTTTGTACCCACAATTGTAAGTAATGACACTGACCTTGTTTTTCAAAACGATGCATGCTCGTTACTGATTGAATATACGATGTATGTACAACATTTACAACAAGAACAACTAGGCCAGGCGATCTCTGACATATCATCCAAACTACCATGAAACAAGAATGTTTAGTGCAGCTTAACTTTAACATAATGTAAATACCATGGGTGGCATTGATGAAAATACCATGGGTGGAATTGGTATCTGGATCAGATACATGAGGGGGTGAGCAGAAAGGATACCCAATGGCCCTCCAACACTGAGGCGATAAACCCCGCCCCAGCAGGTCTAATATGAATGAATAAATTCGGGGACTCTTGGAAATTAAACCTTTGCTATGGGTCTATATTTCACCAACTGTTCTCTCCCCTCAATCTGCAGCCTTTTTGTAGCTGTTCATCACGGTGTGAGTACGTGCTGGAGGAGGTTTATTAACGTGTGAACTGGCCGAGGTCACTGAGGTGTGAGCAGTATCTGAGCGGGTCAGTGTTTATTGACAGGGTGAGTCACTCACAGCCAACAACCCCTCCCCTCTTCTACAGTTCACACTACACTCCCCACCTGTCTCTCAGCCTCATCCCCATATACGCGAACATGTATTGTTCTATTGGCATACCATCTGCCCACCCAGAATATTTCTATGTGAGACGAATGTTGGAACTGGTGGGATGGGTTAAAGTTTGTTTCGTATACATGTACACTTTAATGAGGCAACATTCCTTTATACTTTTTTGGAAAAGAAAAAAAAAACAGGTTAGAGAAGGTTAATTGTCATAAAGAAACTATTTGCTTTGAAAATTTTATTTTTGAGTGGTCCAGAGTCTATTTGATAAAGATTCCATCATTATAATACTAATATTTATTTCAGGGGAGCAATACAAACATGGATATATGCTGAAAATCGGGATTGGATTTGTTGCGTTTTTGGAACCAAACTCTTCACTTGAATCCAGTGTTTGAATTTAATTTTCATTCTACCAAGTCGACATTTTTGTATATTCTAACAGCATTCATATAATAAAAGTTCCTCACTCTGGGACTATATAGCCATCCCTTTAGTATGGGTAGGGGAAAGAAAGCAGAGTTTGTTCTACCTGGGTGTGGGTTGGGTGAGTGAACTGTTGGGTTCCTGACGCGCCCATTTAATACAATGTTTACATAGTCTGTCAATCATCTGTCCTGTGTTCATATCCTGTATTCTGTCAACATCTGAGATTTACAGAATCCGAAAATAAATAATACAAAGGGTCCCAGTATATTATTACAACATCCGTATTAAACCACCCCAGAAAAATATACCCGATGACGAGCCCCCCCCCTCCCCCATCAAACAAGTGTTCTTTTTCTTTCAAGATGCATTTTTTAATGTTTCTTTTTTTTTCTAAGTTAATCTATTTTCTTAGTTTGTTGTGCCACTGGTGCACTGTGATATGGTCCTTTGGTTTATGACAACAGGCGCGCTCTAACTGTAAAAACGTTAAGCCTATAACAATGCACACCTATTTATCTACAATAGTCTCACTATGAATAACTCATTGTAGAAACCACTCTGGTAAATCAACTACCGAGTAATGAAAGCGACATTCGGGAAAAAAAGATTTCAAGTCTGGTCGTATTTAGAGCACTCTATACACCTAGTGGGTGATACGTGAACTGTCCAATCTCAAACAGCAATTACACAGGTCTGGTTATTCAGATTTTTATTTACTTTTATAGAAAAAAAAATTCTGGGATCACAGGCAGGAAGTGACTTAAGGGAACAGCCTTTGTATATGTGTAAGGATCGCAGGAAAGAAAGAATTGGGAAACCAGGATGGGTCTTCAATAAATCTCCCGAAAACATGTGAAGTGGAATAACCTAAAACGTTTGTGGGTTAGTTCTATTCCAATTCGCCCTCTTGTTCCCAAGATCTTCGTATTTCTCACATCTTCCACTACATCTTTAAATTTCCACTCTCCCGCTTCAAAGTAAGTTTCCCCCCATTGGAAGAAGGTCAGACAAAACAGCTCACAGAACTGACATCTTTTTCCCCTTTTACTTGACCCCTGGCGGCGCTACACAGCGCCGACGATAGCGCCACCTTTTGGAAGGGCTGACAGCTTCCGGTCAAAATGTAGGTCACTCCCAACATTCCCTAGCACTAGCACATGCTTCCGCTGCCACCTGCCTGCCCCAGGTTCCTTATTTTCTGCCATCTCCCAAGACGCTACCCCCCCCCTGCCCCGCCCAACCCAGGTTTCATTTCTTAATGTTCTCATTAATCCAAATAAGACGTTTTCGGGGTGGTGAGTCAGAGGGCTGTCAGAAGGCTCAAGACGATGGATGCTGATCCGATTGTCCGGCTGGCTGGTCGTGCCGCCGTCTTCACTCAATGCACCTATTCCTTTCACTCTGCCATCGCATACGCCCCCACCCCAACACACACACAGTCCCCCACTCACCTTACCCTTCACATCAAATCTAAATCTGTGAGGATACTGTTCCATCTTACTAGAGTTTCGCTAACAAAACATACTATTAGATATTTCCTAGCGTGTTAAAAACGGTTCTAAGTACTGGTAATTATCCTTTACATCAAACATCAATGCTGACGCCATTGAGTTTTTGTTATAAACCCTATATATATATATATATATATATATATATATATATATATATATATATATATATATATATATCCGTTGAGGAGAATATGGTATTTCTTTTTCCAACAGCTTCATTTCCGCTTCTTACCAAAATACTCATCACGCTCTCTTGAATTAATCGACAAATGGGAGAGTCCATTTCAAGTTAATTATAAAGTTCGATCCTGTGTATAATCTGCAAACAGCTGGTATGGATTTTCAAATGGGACACCTAAGCAATTGTAAATACTGTTAATATTCTTAGTTTTCAGGGGAATCAATATGTGGTATTAAGGGATATTAAATTCTAATCTCCAACTAACCCGAATGTCCGAATTGTCCGAATTACCAATCCCAACTAACGGATTACTCAAATGAAGGTTGTAAATTCTGACACACACCCCCCCCATCTACCTCCCCGATCCACTTTTTTTTCTTTTTTTTTTTTAATTCACTTCATGTAGGGGTTTTACCTGTACTGCTGAGTACCGCAAAATGGCCCCCATAGAGCCCTGCAGTAGTACACCACAGGTCTACCTGGAGGTAGGGAACTGAGGGGCATGGCCTATTACATTAAATCCGTGCCTTATGGCATTGCTTTGAGTAAAACTGATGCCCTGGTGACAAAGGTAATATATAAAGCTACATTTGAGTCTAAACCCCCCTTCTCTATCATTGTAAGAAGTGTATCTATACATGAAAATGCCTATAAAACACAATGAGCAGCTGAGATTAGCATGAAAAATTAATTTCCTTGCATGGGGGTTAGGTAGGTTTAAAAGTTTGATATTTTAGCCATAAAAAAAGTTAATGCATGTTAACTTGTATCTTAGGTAGTTTAGAACGGATTTAGGGTTATAATGAGGTATATCTAAGCCTTCAAAAGAGGTTTCTTGGATGTCTGGGCTAAAGTGTTGAATACAGTGAATAGGAACGACAAAATGAACTGGGAATGCTGTTGATTAATGCATTAACCTTCAAACACTTTAGGAATTTCAAGGTTATCATGTATGTTAAAGGCATAATGAACAATCAAAATGCACCATCTAGACTGCTTTCCTACACTGCTGAGACCTCTGTATATAGCCCTGTATGGTGGGGGTGGTGGAGTGGTAGTGTGTGCACAGACCATGACCACTATTGATGGGTCTTAGTATCCTGTGCGACGAATATTTCTAGTAGGGGGTAAAACCCCGGGGGGGGGCACTTCAATTTTTTTGGATACGGGTGTGTGGCTGAACCCACGACAACCCTTACCATTGCTAGGGCATCCATTCGCAGAGTTTTTCTTCAAAAGCCTACCCTTGCTAGGGCACTTTTGACTTTATAACCCTAGATTTATTTCAAAATGTCTTAAATTTACACTGATAGGGGAGAAGATTGAATTTGGTTCATGCTATTTTTATGAAAACTGTGCTGATCTCAAGGAAAATTCTGAAATTTCATGCTTAATCGGGGTATTTTGCTGAAAGTTGACCCTTGCTAGGGACACTTGTGGCTGAAACAGCAGGCTTGCTAGGGACATTTGTGGCTGAAACAGGAGGCTTGCTAGGGACTTTTCCTTGAAAAAGTACCCTTGCCAGCCGAACATATTTGTATACATTACATAGAGAGTGCCCCCCCCCCCGGGGGTAAAACCCCTACTTCATGTTGGGATCATTGCCTGGTAGTAGCTGGTAGTAGACAAGCATTGTGATGGTGGCGCCGCCTAGTGATATCGGTGGCAACTAACTTCAGCAAGTCTATTAAGCTGCCCTGCTTTTTGGATTGTGTCAATGGAGGAGGACGGGAAAGGGGTGAACTAATGTTAATCCGAACAAGATACAGACAATATTCCCTTTTTCAGTGAAACATCCAAATCTGACTATAGTTAAGGAAAGTAATTAGGATTATTATCTCTGTGCACCAAAGAACACAAGATAATACTGATAAGGAACATTTTGATAAGTCCTAGTCCCAGAGACCTTACAGTAACGGTAGTGGTATATAAGGTCTCTGCTAGTCCTTTCATTTCTAAACTAGTGAGATTACAAATGTGTAGGTCCCACGGAAAGGGGAAATAGGATTTAAATGCGATACAGGAGTTGGAAAAGAGGGACAAGTAGCTGATCCTCTACTGACCTACATAGTATCTTATCATTTCGCCATTTGTATCATAACAGACTACTGTTGCGATATCTAGCTTTACATCTTCACATGTATATCTTTGATGATTCGAGCTTTCTCTATTTTTTAGCCCCATCTGAAGTACACAGAAACGATGAGGACAGCAGGGGGTACTCCTGAAATAAGGGGTGAATTAGGGAGTGGTCATTATTTATCAACAGGGTGGGGATGGTGGGTTTGAGGGGGGTGTAAAAAATTTCAGACCCCTCCCGAGGGGGGGCTAACAAAATTTTGACCCCTCTTGAGGGGGGACTAAAAAAATCTACCTTCTTTTGAGCAAAAAAGCTAGCGTGCTACTATAGCTCAAAGAGGGGCGCGAAAATTCCCCGCGCCTCCGGTTTGGGGGGGGGGCGCAAAAAATTTTGACTGTTGTTGAGGGGGGGCGTAAAAATTTTTCGCATGTCCGCGCGGAAACCCACCACCTGCCCCCTGTTGATAAATAATGACACTCCCTTAAATAAAGATACCGACCGTACTTACTATCCTTTCTTTTTTATTCAGTTTAAAAAAAGCAACATGAAATGATAAGTAGAAAATTGACACGATCAATCATCTAACACTGTTACAAAATCACCATTCTAGTCAAGAGGGGATCTCTTGAACTGTGTTAACAACAAACGGCTCAAGAGCTAATCACTCAATACCCGCTCAATGCCCATTGGATGGGTTTCTTTACTGCCCCTGGCTGCATGCTTGCCTGCCACCCCCCCCCCCCATAACGTAGGCCACCCCACACCCTAATGTCCTCCTGAGCAATAGCTCACTGCACATGGGGCCGGTTATGATGAGCTCTTCGGAGCTGCTCAATGGACGTGCTATGATGGACGAGCGTGTAGGAGCAGGTGACTAGGCCGCCACGGTCACTGGGCCACGCGGCGTGCGTTGAGCTGCTCCTTCAAGACTACATGTACCCTACTACAATGAGCTTCTCCACTCACTGCTGCCAGCCTATCACCAAGACTCACCATACTGATCTGACTGATCTCCTCCCCTATACCTTACCTACCACCAGCCTACCACCAAGACTACCCACTCGGGACTCTGATCCCCTCTACTCATCACTACCAGCCTACCACCAAGACTACCCACTCAGACTCTGATCCCTTCTCACCACTACCAGCCTACCACCAAGACTACCCACCAGACTCTGATCCCCTCTACTCACCACTATCAGCCTACCACCAAGACTACCCACTCAGACTCTGATCCCCTCTACTCACCACTACCAGCCTACCACCAAGACTACCCACTCAGACTCTGATCCCTTCTCCCCACCACTACCAGCCTACTACCAAGACTACCTACTCAGGACTCTGATCCCCTCTACTCACCACTACCAGCCTACCACTCGGGCCTCCCTAGCCCACTTAAAAGGGTCTATTTCTCCTCTTTCCTATCCCCTCGAGATGTGTGTGGTGCACATATGCGCGGGCACCGACACATTCCCCTGTGAAATTGTGTAATGTGGCTCTCGCCATGAATATGACCTTAGCTGTCGAAATGGCGTTAAACAATTATTACTCACTCACTCACTCCAGCCTACCACTAAGACTACCCATTCAAGACTCTGATCCCCTCTCCTCACCACTACCTGCCTACCACCAAGACTACCTACTCAGGACTCTGATCCCTTCTCCTCATCATTACCAGCCTACCACTAAGACTGCATACTATTCTCCTCCCGCCAAAACTACCAGCCCACCAAAATTGGCATGGTTCTCCATACTGATCTCCCTTTACCACTGAGACCACTGCTGACCTATCAACATCACCAAGGCTGTACATTTGTATTTACTGAGTTGGTTAACCACCCGGGGAGGGGGGCGGGGCGGCACTGACTCTATGTAGGTCACCCTCACCTGCCGCCCCACCCCACCTAGCTCCCAGTAATCTTGAAATCTGGTGGCTGATAAGCTAGACATTGACAGCCCCCCTTTTTCCACAACCCCAAATATTGACTGCACCAGCCCCCCTTCAAGCCTACACCTTCCACCAAGCTGCCTATTGTACTCATGTATTTGTTGGATCAGAAATTATCCAGCACTGTGTTTTTATCACTTTCAATTCCTCTAATGTATGGTGTATAATAATAAAGATTTATAATACACTCTTTTCGGGATCTAATGATATTCCACCGCCCAGCTATTAGAGATCTGATGGGAATGCACCGCCCCCTCTTTTGGGGATCTCGTGCAAATGCACCGCCACCACTCTCGAGAATCGGGCTGCGGTCGGTATCCAACTCATGGGAAAGTGCCCCCCCCCCAGGGTTAACCACCACTACCAGCCGGTCTCCCTATTCCGAGGTAGCAGGTTGTAGCATGGGCGCGACCATTGCTGGAGCCTGTTACCAGCGAGTTCTACTGATAAGAGCTATCAGATGGGTACCAGATGGCCCCCGAGAGGGCTCAGTGAATAGTTCGGATCATCTCATTGGCTAATAATTCATCCTGCAAAGTCCGTATACAGCTTATCACTAAGATTATCCATTATTGCCAATCTCCTATGAGAAGCGGTTTCAGAGTATATGGCCACTATGCCATCAACAAAATCCCTAGCACACTGAGCTGCTCCTCTCCATCTGCAAACTTATCATCATCTTCACACTTATTGTTCCTGTAAATCTCTGTAAATTGACTCAGTGGATCGAAACCTATAGGCTTATAACAAGAAATGCGGTTGTGACCGCGTAAAAAAACGCCTCCTGCCGTTAATGTTGGTATACCAGTGTTTGATGACATGTCTCATAAAAGCAGACATAAAGAAGATTTCACAATTATCAATTTTTCTATTCAGTGTTTGATGACATGTCTCATCAAAGCAGACATAAAGAAGATTTCACAATTATCAATTTCTCTATTCAGTAATTTTGTATTGCGAGACCTCATCACATGGGGCAAATGCAATCATCATAGCGCACTCCCGTACCGCTTCGCGGTACCGCCGCTACGCGGCGTGGGAGGCGCTAAAAAATAAAGCCTTTTCCACAATCATAGCAATCTATTTCGTTTTCATGGTCATTGGTAAATGCTTATTGTTAGAACAATTATCTAAATTAAATATAAAATGTCCTTTCCCACCTCATCGTTCTTGCCCTGTCGCAGCACCTCGGCCACCGTGTGGGCACACACCACGTCCCAAGGACTGCCATGGTTGGCCATCGCCAGTAGCAACATTGATACGGTTTCGTGGGATCCAGCCAATCACAAAACGAGCTCACCGACAGTGCGGTGCTGCCCGGTGTTGGCGGGCGAACTGAAAGAAACAAGAGGAAAAGACACATCAGCATTTAGGAATCATATCTTGAACATGATAAAATACACTCAATATGGTGATTAGAATGAAGTTAGGAGATGGACCTTTGTGGCGGGATGAGAAAATATGTTATCATAAATGTGGCATTTAGAATAAGGAAGTCAATAATTATCAGCTTTCATAGTAAAAGCTTCCCACCATTGATAATGCATATAAATGTGGGGTATGTAAAATTAAGTAGTCCTTCGCATATATTTTTCAAATTGGGTCAATGATCCATACGGATCTCTCGTTTTGATGCAATACCTGAGGACTAACAAAAGCAAATGACTTGTATTCCTCTTTAGGCTCTTATTCTGCCCTTCCCTTTACCTAAGAAATACATGAGAACTGTAGGGGGGGGGGGCGCCCGGGGGGTCAACCTTAGATAGGTAATCTGGTCCAAAATGATCAGAAGCGCCCGTGTCCTCTAACTTTGAAGCCACATGTCACGCCCCTGATCTAAGATGACGGTGGACACACACACAAGAAGTGCATTGGATTTTGTTCTCGATAAGATTTTTTTTCAACCCTTTCCCCTATATCCTATTCAGTTTCACTAAAACCTTACGTCGACATGTACTCATGCGGACATACATCCACTACGTCTCAACTGCATGGCACTCCTTGCCCCTACCTTTGAAATAATTCTCTATTTAGATCAGCACATACACCTTCGTACTCTTATCATGGCCAATTTCTTGGAGGTCAGCATGGACCAATCCCAGACCCATGACCAATGCCAGACCCATTACGTGAGTGGCTGACATGGTTGTCATTTGGTACATTCAAAATCTGTTACACGCCACTAAGGAAATGATATTTTTTCTACATTGGAATTTGTTTGACATTTCGGGTTAGGCCTACATTATTATGCAGGATTGAGTTCCTGGAAACAGCCCCCCCCCCATTTTTTTGGGGTCATACATACTAGTAACAGGAAGATCTCATACCTAATGCACACAGCAGGGAAGGGCTCTATGCAGAAAGGGCAGATCGAGATCACTTCCCAGATCATTCATATTCCTAAATCCATCATCAAAATTGCTGAAGCTGTGGGGAAAGACTCTTTAAATGTTTTGACAAGCTGACACTCCCGCCCGCTTCCCAAACAGATCAGGTTGCACATTAATAATTTGGTAATACAAGAGAAATCTTCGCATATAAATACTTACACGAAGCTGTCAACACTTCAGTGCTCGAAAAACACAGTGAAATACTAGCCTACAACGTTTGAAGAAATTTGAAGAAAAGAAGTAAACTCAATTTTTTCTAACTTTTCTTATTTACCAGTTTACACCCTATAAAAGGCAGCAGCACTGAATACAATGAACAGCTATTTGAGTGGTTTTAACCGCAGCACACCTGTACTATATATATATATATATATATATATATATATATATATATATATATATATATATATATATATATATATAATACTGCTAGAGGGAGTGGGAAACTGCCAAGTCATGTTACTACTACAGGTGTAAAAACTAAGCAATTACATGATCAATTTCTATAGTTACTGGATAGTGAGTGTAAAAAGAAAAAAGAAAAAAAAAAACACTTAAAGGTTTACCCTTGTAGGTTATCTCGTATATACAGTTATAGCTCCCTTCTCGTACATGTACCTGGCGTATTCGTTCAATCAAGACAGCTTATGACTCTGGGTTTCATGGTCAACTTCACACGTCCTGTCAGACTTACATCCGAAAAATAAAAATGAAATACTAAAACTCTTACCTACCGACACTTTTTTTTTGTACATGTTACCTGAACGCAAGGATTTCTTTAGCGTCCCCTGTCCCCCCCCCCCCAGTTCACCATGACAACAGCCACGCTACTAGGGAGTGATCATTTTTTAACACGGGGGTGGGGTTGGTTGGTTTGCACACGGGCGTGTGAAAAAAATTCCGACCCCCCTAAAAAAATGTTTACCCCCCCCCCATAAGGGACGAAAATCACGCGCGAATGTGCCCTTTTATTTATAATAACGCGTGGGGGTTTCCACTGAAAACAGGTGGGATTTTTTTTTATCCCCCCATCAGAGGGGTTGAAAAAATTCTGACCCCCTCAAACCCACCAGCCCCCCCCCCCCCGTTGTTAAAAAATGATCACTCCCTTAGATCTACAAACATTATGCATGATAACCAACGGGGAAGGGGGGAGGTACCTGCCACTGTACATACCTAAATCTACCCATCTACCTGTCCTTAGGGGAACACCTCTCAGATACTTTTATCATTGGGAATCACAAAGAAGACGCTGTACATTACATATGTTTTTTCCCCTTTGCTTTCCTTTTTTTTTTTTAGTGTGCCTCGTAGTCTGACTTTAGGACAGGGCGTCGGTATAGTGAGCATACATATAAGGTATGAGTCACATCTGCTATATGGGTCAAAAGTCTAACATATACAGTTTTTTTTTCCTCTCAATGTTGATGATATACCCAGTAGAGAAAAAGAGGTCTGCAAAGCTGGGCTTGGGTTTGGCGAGTGAAAACTGAAAATGGGTGTAATGTAGACTAGCTCAAATCACTTGATTTTGATATATATAAGAGAATAGAAATAAAAAAGTGAAATGAATTAAAAGGTTTAATGCGCCTAGGGCCGCCTGAGGATGCCATTGATTTAGTTCATTGTATAAGATATTGAATGTACGTCCCTGCTTTATCACGGAAATGTATGGACTAGCTAAACATTTAAACAAGATGACATATCGGGGGGTATATTGCATCGGCAGCGTTGAGTAATTGACTGCTAACATACACACGAATTATATTAATGATTCCATTAATAACTGTATCAAACCTAGACAATGTGCTAGTTTATAGCGTATTCAGTCGTACAAAGGTCAGAATCGATCATGATTCTTAACCAGTGGTTGATAGAGGGGGGTCACCTTAGTAGGGGCCCAACCCCTTGAAAATGGGCCTTGATATCACTGAGATGCAGAAAGGGCATGAGACCCTGGCTGTGCCCCCTCCCCACAAAAGTGTTCTTTCTGCGCCAACCCCACCACCCCTTTGGAATCCGACCAGTTCCATGTCTCTGTATTTTGAGGGCAGATCAGTGATGCTCACATGACTTACATAAGTCAGTGCCTGGGTAACCTGACAGGTTTAGAGATTGCTCTCTCCTGTCGCTATTAATAGGACTGACGGGGTAACCACGAGATGTTGGCTCATCTGATTTATCATTACATTACCAATTCATTATTCAGGACGAAAGAGGTCCTGATATACTTATAGTAAGGCTACTCAAAAAAAAAAGAAACCTACTTTCTCATCACCAACCCCTGAAAAATATGACGAGGGCGATTTTTTTTTTTTAGGTTGGGCATAGTTCTCTATCGAGACATAACGTTTACCATCTCCCGGTTATTTGAGACCAGAATTAAGTTTTGATTTTAGTACTTAAGAGTTTACTGATTGTAAGAAATTATGAAAATGCTCTCAATATCTTACCCACTGCATTGCTGAGATCGTTAGCTTTAATTTGATACCAAATATGCCCATATTTGTCTAGTTTCACTTTGTTTTTGACTGAAAATCTGTAAAAAATAATGAAAAATAAATAAAAAATTCAAAACACAATTTTTAGATGCGCGCAGTGATGAGAGTCCAGTTGTTTTTTTGTTTGTTGTTTTTTGAGTGGCCTAAATAGGATATACTGATTTTTCTTTGGTAGTTTCAAATCTTATTTCACGTTCTCATGGCAGATGACAATATGACCATGCCATAATGGCAGGTGCCCCCCCCCCCCCACAACCTTTTCTCAATGTTATTCCTTTCCCTATAATGTTACAAAGCTTCTTGAATATCATATAGGGGGAATGCTCAAGTGAGCCTTCTGGAACAAACAACTGACTTGTTCATCGATTCCAGAGAAGCCTTGAATTAAGTATACCCCTTTTTCTTAAGAAACCGCGGACGTCTGTTGGTAAAAGTACCCCTTTTTAGAAAACACATTGACTTTGTCATATAAAAAGACCCCTTTTTCTGAAATCAGAGGACATGGTTTTGTAAGAAAAAGGACCCTTTTCCACGTTTTTAGAAGCAGGTGAAAAAAAAAATGCCCAAAAAACAGTGACGTAATTGTTGAACGTTCCCTAGCCTATCACTATCTACCAATACCGTAGTATGTATTGTATACTAAACTTACTGAATGTACATCACGAGAAAATCTTCCACTCCATGAAAAAGTTGCAACACAATTGCATAGAAAGATATAAGGGAGTGGTCATTATTTATCAACAGGGGGGGTGGTGGGTTTTCGCGCGGACGCGCGGAAATTTTTTACGCCCCCCCCTCGACGGCAGTCAAAATTTTTTGCGCCCCCCCCGCGCCGGAGGCGCAGAGAGTTTTCGCACCCCTCTTTGATCTATAGTAGCGCGCGGGCTTTTTTGCTAAAAGGAGGGTGAATTTTTTTAGCCCCCCCCCTCAAGAGGGGTCAAGATTTTTTTAGCCCCCCCCCTCGGCAGGGGTCTGAAAATTTTACGCCCCCCCCCTCAAACCCACCCTCACCCCCTGTTGATAAATAATGACCACTCCCTAAGTTAACCAGCACGGAACCTCTACAGGTGTGTGTGGGGGGGGGGGTCAGGGCTTGGAGTGACCACACTGACCTTGCAGTGACCGTTACTGTGTAGTGAACACAGCCTCCCCGTGCAGGTGACGACAGGGTGTGAGGATCATACCGCACCCAGGTGTCACCCGATACCCTACAACCTACTTTGGTACACCACACACAACCCCATCCCCTTTTGGTAGACCACACACAGATTTCTAGTACATTGTACAACGTGTAGTTACTGACTGACCAAGGTCCATCTATACTTTGTTTTAAGTCTTGCACTACCTAATAATAAATGCAGAGAAACGTACCCCAAAACCTTAAAGATCCTTAACAGAACAAACATCAATAATATACGCTATTTTTTATACCATGATATTGATTATTCCTTTAGCCACACCACCCACTATCACGTATACCACGTCTCTACTTCATGTTCCTAGTTATTAATGATTATGTACGAATAACAGACATACTAGCAGAAGGAGAATGGCTCATGAGAATGGCTCCCCGTGCTTTTAAACATTAGAGGAGACTAAACCGGTTCCTCTGTCTTTCTCTGCTGCCTGTGTTGCTCTAGTTCAGTAGTTGTGTAATATGTATAGTATAGTAAGGGCATACGGCGTGAGTAATGCTACGTACGGATCTAACTCTCCTAACTCTCACTGGGGGGGGGGGGCGGGGGTGCGAGTGTCCGCGGCTCTTGCATGCAATCGAAATGCGCTGCAATAAAAGTAGGGTTTTGTTTCTTTCTCTGAAATAGCAGTAGCCCCCATTCCTTCTAGGAAATGGTGAATTTTATGTCATTGACGCCATGACAATGTGGACGTGTGCGAGACAGAATTTGGGTTGCTATGGTGTTCTGTTCAATGTTTACTTGGTTTCTAGGGATGCAGCGCTGTTGGCTCGTAAGGATTGGGTTAAAAAAGATCAATGGGTGCTTGCAATCACTATGGTTACCACGGCGTGTAAAAAGCTAACAAAGACATGACTAAATGAGAACCCTTCTGGGTGAATGTACTGATTAATAGGTGCTCGTGAATGTGTTCTCAATGCCACTTGTTGTATCAAGAAACTATTTGCTGAGCTTGCTCTACACATGATCTACGAGCATAGTCAGTATGCCCCTACCCAAGTATTAAAAAAAGACTTCTATGTTTGTTTAAGGACTGCCCCTCAGATCATTTCAAGACGTACGGCGGAAACCCTCACCCCCACCCCGCCCCCAGAGAAGATATCACGGGCGATATCCCAAAGATATCACAGGGCGATATCTCTCCAATGGACACGTGTACGTGTAGATTTGTTCGGCTAATTAAATGATGACCACTCGGATATTTCAATCAATTTCATTTCTATCATGTAGTCTATGTGATTGATCAAGAGACCTGCTGCTCAACAATATGAGTGGCAGAAAAACTCCCATTAAATCCATTATGATCGTGGCAACAGAAAGGAGCCTTATTACCGAGTACCACCAGTGTACCCACAAATACATATGGACAGGTTCACAGAGTTCTGACATCAATATGGCAGCTCGGAAATGGCAGACCTAAAATGGCACTCTGCTCTGAGAACCTACACGTTGCCCTGTGTCTACCAAGCATGCCTCCTGTCGAAGGATGGTGCATGGGCACTATGTTGACGATGCACAGGTCTTACAAATGTCAGATCTGATGAGGTCTGGAACAAGCTCTACCTGCTCTACCTCCATGGATCCCTACTCCCCAAAATATGGGGTAATTATGCAGTGATCATGGACCCACCTGCTGCAGGTGTGTGTCAAGGGCTCAAGATGGTGTCTGTCCTGTGTCTCTGTAATATACATCAGAGGGCAGTGGTGGTTTGAGTTTTAGGTCCTCTAATTCAAAGATCACGACGTCACTAACCTGAGTATCGTCTGTGTCACGGGTTTGCCGTAGGCTACGAGAGTGGCTAGACGGAAGGCATGGGAAGGGGGGCTGCTGGAGGCCGTTATAGAGAGTACTGTATGAAGGGGGATCAGCTGTCAGCTACCCTTCCCCTATACAGTGGTGTGACACGATCAGACCAACACATCCTATTAAACCTACCTACATGCACACTGTCTGAAGACAGGCATCCCTGTCTTATTTCATGTCATTTTTAGTACAAGACCCCCAATTACACCCAACCAGCCTGAACTTTAGGTCATTCGTCCTCTCTTTATATGTATGTATGTAATAAAGGGAAACATTTGAGTTGTTTTTACATAGCATGGTAGGGGAGGGAGCTGTCGTGCTGTTTTCTCCCAATCTCTCCAAGCACATACTCTCATCACTATGGGCTCTGCTGTAGCAAAGGCAGGAAGATGCCGGGAGAGACCTCAGATTGAGGACAAGGTAGTGACGTGACGTCAGCAGAAGTGGGGCGTGACACACTGTGGGGTTACCCGCATCCCGTTGTCATGGCGACACGGGCCCCTGGGTTTTCCCGCCAGACGCCAGTCGTGCGTGCTGCAGGGAAGTCGTCTGGCACAGATCCCAATGGGAGATGACAAGTGATCAAACATGTTGGCGCGCTACTGTCCAAGATCCTATAGGGAGCAGACTGTATATGGCCTTAGCCTGTTCCTAGTGGGCCGACAACTGCTGAAGCTGGTACCTTGCGAGATAAGGACTGATATCAGCGAGCTGATGGGTACCGGGTGTTACATAATGCACCCTGAAAAGTCGGCACTGAATGGAAGGAATTTTCTCATTGGTCAAAAAATGTATCCCGCTAGGTCGGAATAGGGAGTGTTCCTTTTTTTTAACAGTGGTAATGCTGGTGGGTTCACATATGGCCCAGGGTCTACTACCCCCCCCCCCAATATAAAAATTGGGTGTTGTGCATTGAAGCACAGAAGGCTCAGGGTAGGTACCATTAAACCCTCTATCAACCCTGTAGGGTCACAGGAATCAGCACTTGCGAAATATTGACTAATTACTTACAAATAGAGACTATTATCTATACATGTACTGACACCAGTCTGGCATAATCTTCTCTTACTAAAGCCCTTGGACCCCTGGTGTGCTGGCCCCCCGGACACCTGGCCCCTGGGCACCTGGCCCCCGGACACTTGGCCCCGGACACTTGGCCCCCAGACACCTAGCCCCTGGACACCTGGCCCCCTGGAAACCTGGCCCCCTGGACACCTAGCCCCCTCGCTCCCAAATCCCTCCCTCATAAATCTATTCACTTGAGCAAGTCAAATGTCAATTCACAGGGAGTTAGGCATTGTACAGAAAATTTTATCCTTAGCATGCTTAGTTTATCGCTCAGTCCCCAATGTGTTATGTGTATAGCTTGGACACTTTAAACATTGCCTGCTGAAAAAAGTGTCTCACTTGGTGATTACCCATAGGACTCCATGTGCTAATTTCATCGCCAAAATCTATCTCACCCATAGACCCAATGGTTAAAGGACTTGTAGTCAGTATCGCTCCCAAAAACATGACATAAGTACAGCAGCTTTTTTCGTAGAGAAAGACATCACTCACCATAAAGGACAAAATGTTGTCTGATAGATGAGATTTGAAACATTCCTTTGGCTTTTGAAAAATGTGTAAACTAACAGTATATCACTGAATGATTACACCCTAAATTTGGTGATTACAAATTTGTGGATCTGGCTGAAAGCCCGGCTCCAACAGCCCAGGGGATACCCTGGCCCAATAATCACAAGGTTGAAACTTTCATTAACATGTCATCCCACCCTCTCCTGAAATGTCATGGTCTTTGCTTTACGGGAATTCAATTATTTGACACCCTCAGAACACATCCACTTTCTCACGTTCCATCCGCTATTGTAAACCCAGGATTCTGAAAAGGAGGGGTTATGCCCCTCGTTCAGGCCCTTCATTTGATCAATGTATATCATAATGGCGGCAAATAACTAATGATCCCCAGCACCCCCAGCCTCGGCCAGCGTCTATTGATACCAGTTCACCAGTAGTGTGACGGGCTGGAGAGGGCGAGCCTGCAACACCCCCGTCTGAAGCCATCAAAGCTCTCAGTGCGGGAGTAGCTCTGTGCACTGTGATATCAGGGAAGTGTGAACATGATTATTGGTTTCCTGATTAAATATTTCCAGCTGACCGACTTCTCTGTTTCTGTCTCCCCTGTCTCCCTGCAGCTGTCTGCCCCTGCCCGCCTGCCTGCCTGTCTGTCTGTCTGTCTGTCTGTCTGCCTGCCCGCCTGCCTGCCTGCCTTCTCTGTCTCTCTCTCTGTCTGTCTCTGTCTGTCTCTCTCTCTCAGAGAAATAAACGAGACTAATACTATCTAGATATACCAGGTAAACATGAAAATATAGTCTAGACCTCATAGATTAATCAAACTATCAACGTGTTCGCGACATTACCATCGGTGTGTGTTATGTCCCAACCTAATTCCTGATGGTTGATTCCCAACCTAATTCCTCATGGTCGATTATATTACCTTTATTTGTGCAGCGTCCGTACAGTCGAATTTCATACCTTATCACTGTTGGTTGTGCTGACGAAATTGGCAATATTTCACGTCCTGCTACTGTTCGCCTACTACGTCCGTCAGATGTATACTACATGCATAACTATTCATTGATTTGGTATTTTAAGTGGTAAAACCGCTTACCTCTGTGGACACATACAGGTGAATGAGTAGACCTGTATGTTTACATGGAAGCTACAGTGAGCGTATTACATGAATATATGAAGTTGTTGGGGAGGGGGAGTTAACAGGTCAATGAGTGCATGTACACTTCACCAAACCTTCACGGATGTCGCGCCTTGCGGAGTTTCTCAGCACTGACTTCTTCCTAGGCTGAAAACCTACCCCTGAATTCTGCTCCCGTTACTCTCCCACTACATAAGGGGCAGGTGGAAGCCTTGGCCAACTTGTTGGAAACTGTTGGATGTGCATGAGTGAGCACACTCTCCCAGCAGATGTTATCACTGATAGGTTATCAGAGTGTGAAATAAGACAGACAGTCAGAGTGCAGAATAAACATCCACTAATCACCCCCAATTAAGGGATTAGGATAAGAATCTCTTTGATATAACAAGATTATAATTCCTATAATCCTTTCTCTCCATGTCTGTGACCTGACCTTGACACAGGAGGAAGTAAGGGGAGAGGGGTTGGGGGTGGAGCCCTATGCCTGCGGTAGTTATACAGACCGCAGATGCCCAGCGTAACTTCTTCCCTCGATATACCATAACCTACACTGTAAAAACAGTGTTTATTTTTACACCATATATAAAAATGGGTTACTAGATCGCTGGTTACAAACTCAGAATTTTTGACTGATTCAAGCCTGAGTACCCTTGGGGTACCAGATGAAGAAAAATATTTAGGCTATGAAGCAGTGAGGAAAGTGTCAGCTAACTCGATCTTTCATGTGCACATATCAAGAAAAATATTTTGAGAACTATATAATATTTTCCCTACTCGATTCTTTCTAATATTTTGATAATTAAGATCTCTTTGATTCATACTCCTGTTACACATTTTATAACCTCAAAATTCGTTTGTCAATCTGCAATGGTCGCCATCTTGGTTCTCGATACAAAGGTATCGGCCCTTTTCCTGCCCGTATTTCAAATTGAAATTGCTTTACAATTAAAGATCTGTATCCTACTCTCCGAGACCTTTAATTTAATAGGTCATATGTGAAGATCTGATGTGTAGTTACAGAGAAGTCCCCTGAAATCAAAAGTCCGAGAGAATCTGCATGGAGAGTATCAAAGTTGTTTGACATTGCTTAGTTATGCACTGTTGCTAAGATAAGCGTCGCTAACTTACACACTTCTTCTGTAATACACCAGGGGGCTGCACTGAAGGGGGAGAGTATTCCTAGAGTATTGCAGTTAATGGGGGGGGGGGGCAGTTTGACTCACAATCTAGTGGCGAAGCCACTAGATTATCCTCTTAAAAATGATTGAAATGCCAGTTGTAGTACAATATGCATGTACGTTGTAGTAATTCATAGCAATACAATGTCATTTATATAAAGGAATAATTTTCCATTAAAGGCTTTATGACTATGTAACATGTTGTGTGCCATCCAGTAAGTATCTTTCATGTCATACAAAGTGATCTATTATATAAAAACATGTATATCCTCATCGGTTTTTTTTCTCTTCAGATAATTGCTTCTAATGCCTGCAGGTATCCACATGGACTTAAGAAGAGTAAGTTATCAGGAACTAGCAAGTGGGGCTATTCTACATTTTGAAATGTTGATATCATTAAGGTACAATGCATACATGGCATGTATAGTTCAATGAAGGCCTTGTATAGACATCCTTGTGAGTTCTCAAAAAGAAATGAATTATTCATGGAGTATTCTAATGTACTATCAATCACTCCTGTGGCGTTCTTGTCATGACTAATGTTTTATCTTTGTATAACATGTTCCTTTGCTCTTCACCATAAACATTAATCCTTTGTTTTCTTAATACATTGTATTTCAGGTCAGAATTTGCACCATTCATTCATCATGGCTCAGAGAAGAACTGTATAGTGATGGACCGGCTTTAAATGCCAGAGCCTGGAATAACTTAACAGACAAACTGAAGTGATGATCAATGTTGAAAAATAAAGATACCCCCCACTAACACTGCCTTCCCCCCACCCTCCCCCCTCCTCAAAGTTTAACACACACTAATCTCCACACACTTTATGTTTACACTCTTTTGATGTCAACACACTTTTGAGAGTTACACACTTTTTAACACACTTTTGAGTTAAGTGTGTTGAAAAAATAAGTTAGTAAAAATGTGCTGCAAATAAGCGTGTTACAAAGTGTGTAAACTCAACACATTTGTTACAGTGTATAAGCCTGCCCTGTTTATAAGCCTGGTCCAAAGGGGCACTGGGTCTAATATAAGCCGGGTCCCGATTATAAGCCTGGGTCTGGGACAGAAATCCAAATGAGATCACTTATTTAGTCATAATTTGACTTTAAAGTTCAATATCTATATATTCCCTGTACAAATTAATCACCAAATGACCATGTAGACATATTTAAATGGTGATAAAGTTATATCATGAGTTTCATTATCAGAAAATGTGTGAAAAGTTGTTCAAATTGTAGAATAAATCTTATTCATATGGCAAAGGAAAAGAAAATGTTCTAGTGAAATAAATATAAACCTGCCTCAAATATAGGCCTGCCCCGAATATAAGCCTGGTCAATCATTACAAGCCGGGGCTTCTAATCGAGGAAATACGGTAAACACAAGGAGAGTGTGCTTTATCTAAACACATTGGTATCTAAACACACTTTCTCTAAACATGTTTAGAAATTAAACATGTTTAGATGGAAAAAGGTGTCTCAAAATGTGGGACAAGGTAGTGTTTAGAAAAGTGTTTAGCTGCTAAACATTGGGCGTTTACAATCTAAACACTGTTTTAACAGTGTAAGGCCATATTTTAACTAACTGTATCTATTTCCCAAGATAGGTGTATAATTTATACCCAGAACTTAAGGCACAGGTGGTGGAATACGCTGACAGGAGGCTATCTCATCTGTCTAAATTGTAAAATCCCAGTCGCATTAGAATAACCACTCACTCCCACATTTATTAAATCGTTATGGGCGATTGTTGAAAATCTGATCCATCTCCTGCCATATATTATTGGGTGTTATCTACTCTGTCAAAGATCCTAACTATATACATATGAGTCACATAGTCTTTAGTACAAACATTTTTTTTAAAAAAAGTCTACGCCAATACACGGTATATGTACATGTAGAAGTTTGCCGAATAACATGTACAATATGTAATCAATATGTGCTGTGACCTGTGTGTTCCATTGATTAGGGGATCATGCAGGGTCGGAGAATGGGAGGAGGAGGGGGGGGGGGTCATAGATCGGGGTGACTCATCACCAGGCTTACTCCATATGTGTATCAACAGATATATACATTTACCTGTACTTGTATATCGGAGTATACATCCTACACATACTCACAGAACCATGGATACACCCCCATCCCCAATCAGTATGAACCTGCAGGGTGTCGAAAATATGTTTGGTTATAATGCATTGTTAGTGTGGCTATTCGGGTAGAATAGATGAAGTGCTCCTTCAGTTTTTCTCCTATGTACAGATAACCACTCAGTCAAACTATCGGGATATATATATATATATATATATATATATATATATATATATATATATATATATATATATATATCAGGGATGTAAGTTAGGCATAGGCAAAAATCAGGAAGCCATACATTTACTTGATATAAAAGCCTTCTATTTTTCCAAACAGCCCTCCTTACCACTAATATAAGGAAAGTACATGGCATTCAAAATTTTCAGAAATCAGGAAATCCTTATAAATCCTGAAGACTTATTATATATATATATATATATATATATATATATATATATATATATATATATATATATATATATATACATGTACATATTCTGGTTTCATTATAAAGATTATATGGAACTGATGTGTGATTATAGGCATAACTTGCTGGTACAGAGTGTGGGTGTATCGACTAATAGTCCCCCTTTTCTAAGGACATTAATATATAAACCCATTAAAGGACTTCACAAAAAGCTTTCTTTTTTCTTTCCGGAATTCCCCTTTCTTTGTTACCTGTATTTCCAAATACCTGTAGTGCTGCAATGTGCACGCATTGTGTTTACTCTGTTATACTAATGAGCCATGTAAGTCTTCACAATATTAGGATCCCTCAGGCCTGATTGCGGAGTGCAGTCTCATTCTACATATTCTATATCATGGAGGTTAGCGTGCTTGTGAGATTCCCATTTTTCTTACCAAAAGATTTTTTTTTCACATTGAAAGAAATTTAAAAGAAAATGGGGAAACACTACGGGAATCCCCGGCCGCCAGCCTCATCTGTTGAACACACTATGCCAAGGGTCCAGGCGGCAGTAGCTGACTCAGAGGTGGGGAATGTTGTAGAGCGAGAGTTCAGCGGCACTCTATACCTGGGCCTCAGTCTACACCATGTATACGGCTCTAAACTTGAAATATACCCCGGTTAAGGCTCCCTGGTGATAATGTTTTTCCTTTGTCTTCAAGACCAAACAAGAGCCCATTGACTGCTACTTACTAGATTAGCACTTATAAATGTTCAATTTGCCTTCTCGTCTATCGTTCAGAGAGAATAAAGGGGAGTCCTACAGTATGCTGAAATCTGAAAAGGAGATGTTATTTCAACTTTTATACAGTGTCTCTCTTTCTTCGGGGTCGGAGGGTGGGGGTGGATGGCAGTTATTGAACTGCTCCAACTTCAATTATGAGTTTTACAATCACCACTATCCCTTACACAAACCTATAGATAAACATGCACGTAGTGTAGGGGATACATAATGCTAGACAAGCAAACAGACTTGATGACCTGCCCCTGTCCCTATGCCTCAATCACAATGTGGTCCCTACACATTCCTGCAAGGATTTGGCAATATGAATATAATCTCCTTTACGTCTGCATTACCCAAATAATCATCAACTTCTAATTCCAATTGTCTAGGCTACTGAACTCAACTCGCGGTGCATACATTTTTGCATGCCGGACAAGATGTAAGACTTTCCAAGAAATAGAATTACAGCACTTCATACGTGTCTTTCACTTTCTTTTCGGTGTATTGTACCTTGAAATGCTTCCTGTTTTTAATTTAAACGTTTGGGGCAAGACATAGCATAACGTCCTTTGCCTCAATTTATACTATCGGGTACTATAGACCTGCAATCTACACAACTATATAGACCTGCTAATATAATTGTCCCTGAATCCACCGCCCTGTTCCGCTAGAACAGTTGGGGCCTCATCCCGCTTTCAAAAGTTGAATCCAACATCTGAGCATGAGCAAGTCTACTAAACTATAATGTCCAGACCTGCTGGTGGTGGGTCCCGGTGGACGGTCACAGGTCCCATTACCGTATTAAGTCCCATCACCGTATTAACCCCACAGGTAACTGTAAGGCGCGGCTTATATGCGAGGATGAACCCTGGTGTGTCATATAGCGTTGGCTTTAGTTGTCGATGCGCCAAAGAAAGAGGTGGATATCAAACTATTTAAAAAAAGCAAGCATCAGTGGCACCTTTTAGAGTGAGTATTTGCCGACTGAAATGGACACACTGTTAACAGGTTAGTTATAATTAATCATTTTATTCTAAAGAGATACTATGTAACAATAGATTTGTGCTCTTGTAGTTCCTCTCGGCTACACGCAAGTGCTCCCTTGGGACCTGCAAAGGGGTGGGTAAGTAGCCAAATAGAAGGTACATGTATTATCAGTCCATATAGCACCAGGAAGTCCCTGGCAGCGGGCCCAGGGACATCGCTTTACCGTACACATATCTGCCATTTCCTGGAAACTGAGCCCTCTGTTTCGTGTTCATTACATGAGCTTAAACTGTCTCTTATTTGAGGCAGGAAAGAATGATGGGTCTATTCATGACTCATTAGTAGTACCCCGATATTGCAAGTAATAGAGATCAACACAGCAATTCGTAATATACACCACACTCTCCGATATACTATGTATCTTTATTATTCGTCTATCATTAGACTTGCTAAGTCTCTCAATTTTGATATAAGAGAATTGAAATGAATTAAGGTTTTAAACAGGAAAATTAGTGAAACCTCTAAGCAGACGAGGGGGGGGGGTGGAGGAGAGGGGCCAAAGCTTAGGGACTGTAGCCAGTATAGTCTATAATGTTCATTTAAATAGACCCAGGGCGTTCCCTCATCGATTTTTACTGGACACGAAGGAAACAACACAAAATAGAAACCAGAGAACACACCCATGCAGAAAAATCCCCGTGCGACTCCCAATCACATTGACGTTCTCATGCTATGCTGGGAGACAAGTTACTAGGTTAGCTAAGTTAACTCTCCATACACAAATTGGGTGAGTGCACTATGACTGTTATATATTGTTATCCAGATATCGATTAGATATGCTTGGAGACAGTAGAGCCAGCATATGTGAGCAGACATACAACGGATAATCTATACAGGTAGCATACATCCGGTCCCCCCTCCCAGGTGTGCAGCTGTTTGACATGTACTATAGCCTTGGAAAATTACAATATACATGTACATGCATTATACAAAAGACAAATACTACATTGGTGTACATGTATCTGACAGCGAATTCCTTGACTTAACTAGCCTATTATCCGTTTTGCAGAATGTAAAGAGCACATAAACCGTACATGTACTTGGTATTAAAACAGAATGTGACATACAACGTACCATTTCATTTTCATTAATTTACAAATATCTTCGAATTAGTGCGCCTATTTTAAAACCCCAAGTATGACACAAATCTAGTGTATAAGGCGCACCCCCGACTCAACCTGGTCCTTCATGTATAAGGTGCAGTTACGGCCACATTTTGCTGATGTTAGGGTTTGGATTTCAGTCCTTTTCTATAGTATAAAATACCCACGTAGAAGGGGTCATCATGACTTACAGGCCAACATTTACCCTTGCAGGCCTTCTACTCCTACCCCATTCCAAACATATGCATACTCTGTTCATACCCCTACGCAAAATACACTGCCACCTGAGGGGGTGTTAGGCGCTACACTGAGTCGTTTAATAGACGGGGAAATTCTTATTCTCTGAATCACAATCAAAACAAAGTGACTCTTATCAGAAAAAAAAATATCATCTACCCGGTAGGTGTGTTTCAGGTTACATTACCGAGCATAGCAAAAGAGGGCTGACCATCGCATTTTTTCTAAAATAAACTGGCTACCGTAATCTCTCGCGTAGAAGACGCGTCTTATACGCCAAACAAAATGCTGCTGGGTCTTATACGTGGGAGGGACATTGCCTTGAGTTGGGGGTGCGCCTTATACGCGGTTTTTTTTTATAATAGAAAAGTACTAATCTTACAAAATTCAGCCTTTATGGGTGTGCCTTCTACGTGAACCAGCCTTATCTGAGTTGCGCCTTCTACGAGGGAGATTACGGTATATCTGATCTACCTCAGGGACGCCCCATAACCCAATCCTTTAATTAATAGTGTGTGTACCCGGGCCTAACCCTCAGCTTCAAAAGAGAACAGAAAAAAATGGCCTTCACTCATTGAGACTCAATGACTCCATTCAAAGTCTTGCATGCAATAATATGCGATAGAGTGTACCATACTTTTAAAGCTTACGACCTGTATTGATGCTTGATGCCCATGCACACTCAGATGATGTTACCGGCGCTATGTGGTCGATACACTCTCAACGGGTTGGCATTCATGTCCCAATCCAATCATGATGCACCGATGCACTCGTGCATTGTAACGCCAAAGAAAGAGTGATATCCTTAACTCTTTTAACTTAAGAGGTGCTAGCAAATTCAAGAATGATGCCCATAACCGAGGTACACCATGGCAATCCTGAGGGACAGCATCTATACCCCCTATTATAGGATCAGAGGCAGACACTAACTTTTCAAGCCACTGGCCACTCGGGCCCTTAGTTTGAGAAATCTATGGGCCCAGAGCTAAAACTGTGGGCCCAGAATAGCCAGTTCACTTTTTTTAAACAAGAAATAAAATGTATTTCTCATTAATTCACATCAGATTCCTGCTGATTTTCTCTTTTCAATGATATATAACAAGGCCATCCCAGGCCCACAGGAAGGTAATTCTCAAGAAAACTACGGGCCCACAGCCAAAACTGCGGGCCATTGGCTCCTTGGCCAGCGTTAGTGTATACTATAAGATCAGCAGGAAGCATGAATGCAATAGTGGCAAGTTCCTCACCAGGGCTGCATTCAGGCATCAGGACGCCCAATGGGCATGGTTTATTAATGCACCATCGACCCTGAAAGGGTTACCTAAATGGTCACTACATGTACCGTACTCCAGCAGCAGCCCAGAGAGTATGGCCAATGGGGTGGCTTGTCCTCCTCCATACAGTATGGATAATACAGGATGTGTGCGACTGGGATGGACGCCGTGTGACTTCATGCGGTTGACCTCAGGTCAAGGTCAAAGAGGTCAAACCGCAACAGACACAACGTCAGCTCTATCAATAGAGGTGGTTTCGTTTCAATAGAACATATTTGACTCATTAACAAGCTGGGTGCACATTGATCATAGTTATCAAAGATTTCACGGATAAGCCTTTGGGAGAAAAAAATAAATAGGGTAAAATAAAGTTGCACAACCACAGGCACAGGGTACTAAGAATTCCCGCGAGCCACACTTGCCGCGCCTTATATGCGGGTTTGATAGTGGGATCTAAATGCAAATTTGCTCAACGTATTTCACATAGCGTTATGTCATATGAATGTGGGCCAAGTCTTATAGCTCTGACATTATTTCTGCATAAATGTGCAGTAGGCCTAATTGTTTTCAATGGTCTGGTGCATGTAGGATCATTTATGTATACAGGTACTTTGCAATGTAGAGGTTGAACATTAAATATTATAACATTGACAACCAATCTATGTAGGTGTACTGTATTCATATCTGTTTTGTTTGGTAGAGACAACCATTTTCTTTTTTAATTATCTATAAAAAAAAATGCAGATGTGCGTCCATATGTATATACATCTTGAAATTTCTAATATTAATTTCAAGACTAGATATGACAAGGAATTTCAATATGGATGACAAATATTATTCAATGGAATGATCGTGTGACTATGTCGTTATATCTGCAGTTGATTTCATGAATATCAAGACTTGTATGTGGCTATAAATTAAAATTATAAGTACATATTAGCAGTCTGGCCTGAATGCACTGATAATGCATCTATGCATACAAAACAAGACCTACAGATTCCTGATTGAAATCCTGCCATACCAGCCAGGCCTAAATAGGTCGTACTATAAACCAGAGGTTACATTATTGGACTACAAGGCGGATATCTGTACACGACAATGCTACTGATTCAATGACATTAATATGTTAGTGTTACTGTACATTCGAGCTACATGTATATTCACTACCGGTACCTATCTGATCTTCCACAAATATAAATACCTCATAAAGAGTACCCCTACAGCCCCCCCCCCATGACACATATTATCCATAGCATGTATATCGGATAGCCTATGTTAGATGGTAGCTTCCAGTGTTTATGCCATAGGAATTCATCCTATCGACATATGTTCAGTTTTACAAGAGAAGTTTTTCGTTAAAATATAAATGCCCCTTTCTAAATTTTAAGCATAGTAGCTCATAGTGCAGGGATGAGAGTCACTGAGGCCAAAAATCCCTGACATCCCCCATAAGAACCCATCTAAATAATGACTTCTTTATGGATCTATAGGGCTTTGGGACTTGAAAATTCCTGAACTCGGGGAAATCCCCGAAGACTTCCATCTCTGATAGTGGTGCAATATCGCATACACAACAGGGTTCTCCTCACACTGTAATGACGCCGGTGGGCCGCCGGCATGATTTTTACTGCCGCCGGTGTGATTTCATCTCAGAATCACTGCCGGTGTCATTTTAGCTTCATATAGGTTTTTGAATTTTGCAAATCGGCCAATTAGAACAAAAGTTATGGCCATATCTATGAAAATACTTTCAATTTCTTTGTTGTGTGGTGCACATATGCGTGGGCACTGACATATTCCTCTGTGAAACTGTAATGTAGTTCTCGTCATGAATATGATCTTAGCTGTCAAAGGATTAGGATGTTACAAAATGAAATTTTACGCCAGCTCGCTGCAGGATTTTACGGTGTGATTTTACATTCTGCGGAGAAGCCTGCACAACAAAATTATATTGGGCTGGTATTTTAGTGAAATCATGTGAGACCTCACATGGTTTATACTCTGCCTGTTATGTCATCGTGGGTGTTTTGGTGTTGAGTAATAAATGTGTATACATTATTGGCGCCCAGAATAGATAGGGTGTGGAACTCCCGCCACTGGCACTGCAGTGCTACTGCTAGAGACATAACTTGCCCAGTTCTCGGACACGTCCAATTCTCGGACGATTTTTTTGAGTAAGCTAAATGTTATTTCAGGCCATGAACCCTATTTTATTTTCATTTCTTCTCTGTTATATCTAATAGATGTCTATTCCCTAATGGCAAATTGATAAATTTCAAAGTGTGCGGTGCCCTCTGTTGGTATCACTTGAAACTTGTGACCGAGAATTGGACCATTGAAAATGCAGTGTCCGGTAATTGGGCATGATGACATGCCTATTTCCTGACAATTTTGATAATTGATACTCTAAAACCAAAATTAGAGTGAATATACTAGCAAATAAGTCAAGACTTCTAGTTAATCAATATCTGATTATGGTGGTGAGCCTGCTTCAGCTTGTAAAGCTATCTTTAAAATATAGAGGTTGTCCGTGATCTGGGACACCCGTCCGAGAACTGGGCACTTTTGAATGTCTATACAAAAACCCTTATAACAACTTTAAATATTAGGCTTCAGCTAGGGAGACTTTTTGTTATGATACCAAGGGGCCCTATCCATGCATCCTGCTGAGCCTAGATGTAGGAAACTGAGTTGGACCAGTTTCCTGGGGCCAGTTTAGTAGTCTCCCAAAAGTAAAACTGTCCAAGAACTGGGCAATAGAGCAAGTAGATCATCTAGCTACTCTTGAGACCTGTTATTCAAACTAAGACATACTGCCATTCAAATATAGAGGTGTGAGGTGTGAAAAGATGTTTAATATCACAGAGAGGTCTAGGTAAAGAATACCTGGTGCAAATGTCGTGCAAATGACGTCAGGAATCACGAAGTCAACTATATGGGCCTATGAAATTAAAAGGACATTGTTTATACAATCTTTCTGGCCTTAATTTCCCTCCCCACCAGTTACTGCCCAGCTACCATTCCATCCACTGGTGGGACTAAATGCTGCCCTGGGAATCTACCTACATTGGGAATAACAATCAGTATCTAGGTGTTATATTTTGTGATATTACCCAGTTTGGCATGAAAAATAATGAATGCATAGGTAGCACGGCGTGTCTACAAACTGATGTGAGTTCAGATGCAACAGATTGCATCCTGTGTGGAAGCATTTGGCCCGGGGGAGGCGTGGTGAATGAGCGGACGGGCCAGTGCATGCATGCCACCATATTGACCAACCGACAGGTAGGCGAGGAAGGCACTGCACAAGACCAAGACTAAGTCAGTTTCCGGCCTGCAAGCTGCAAAAGGGGCCATGCGGCCATGTGTGGCAGAAATTAGAACATTCGGCTATCTGAACCATATGAAACCTGTCTTGCATAACCGTTTGCAGCACATCCTATGCTTCAGTGCTCTCACATCGCGAGTTTGAGTAAAGTTGTCACTGACTATCTACGCAAAGTGTAAGTGCGAGCTACCAGTACCACAACAGCTGAGTTACGATACTCACAGTTACAGAGGAGCCACCAAACGTATCTCAGCAGGCCCGTCCATGCTTAAACAGTCATCTTCCTTCGTTTCAGACGATAACCTCGCCAATTTGATAACACTGTGTTTTACAGGGGGCCAAAATCCAACAGCACACAGTAGATTTTCTCAAACAGATTGCCCAAAATAACACACCGATGTCATTGATGTCATCTGCTATTTCTGTTGCGATGATATCATTTTCGACCAATGAGGGTCGCGTTTGGAATTGACCAATCAAGTGCCCGCGCATGGCGACGCTACGGGAGGAAGAGAGCGAAAGATTACCCGGTTGGTGGCGGGAATTTTGTTCCTGCGTCCTTGTCCGTCCCGCCTAGCTTAGAATTCTAATCTCTCATCTCTGTTCCGCCGTATACAGAGATGAGAGATTAGATTTCTAAGCTAGTCCCGCCCGGAAAATGGTCAGAGCTTTTTAGCTAGGTTTGGCAGCCTATTCTGTATCCTATTGTATCGACATGATTCTAAATGGTCCAGATAAAGATAATGGATAGGCCTACCTCTCCTAAAAAGAAAACAGTTGGGACAGTAGGGTAGGACGGGGTAAGAGGCCCTTTGGGGTAAAAGGCCTTAAGTTTTAGCCCTCATGTCCAAGGTACTAGTTGTATGCAGCCATTTAACACTTGGAAGTAAGGATAACTTCAAGGAGATCTCTTTTGTAGGTTTTCATTATGATTGGATTAGAAAAAGTTAACTTATCAGACATTCAATATTTTATAACTATTAAGATCATCATGCTCAATTTGAGATAAGGGATCATTCATCATTTATGGCAGGGGGGGTGCCAATCTGGCAGAACGAATAGGTAAAAAAAAAAAAATTAACCCCCCCCCTCGGGAATAGGTTGAAAAAAAGTGACCCCCCCCCCCTTAGGGATGGGTTGAAAAAAAATGACCCCCCCCCCTTAGAACTGATTGAAAGAAAATGATTCCCATCAAACTACCTTATACATTTAACCATGTTCAACAAAGTCTGTGTACATCAGGTCTCTTCATTCCTGTCATATTAGGAGAAATTGAGGGACTAATGCACTTTAGCAGGTGCTGAAGTGAACCCTTTAGCTACCCTAATGCTAACCCTATGCTAATCCTAACGTGCAGCAAGATGTGCACCAGCTAAAGTGTATTCTACCTGAATTTAAACCATTCCAGTTATGTGTTAAAAATGGGGTGGCCGTTGTAGAATGCCGTAAAAGCTATCAGCCATTGGCCAGCTTTCATTTTGCATAAATGCAAAGCCTATTTCAAAATGGTTCTGATCTTTTGAAAAATTGAAATGTGAATACCCTGCCATTGATCGATTGACATCTGTAATTGTACCTATAGGTACAAAAATATATTTTGAAGGCTCCTCCATAGGGGGCGCTAGCATGGGCCACTATACTGATGCAGTTTAAACGGGGTCTATATTTCCCTGTGTATGGCCTCTGTGCTCAATGATAAAGCATTTTGGACCATTACCATACTTCAACACATGGTATTTATATATTTTTTCAGCTATATCAATTTCCGCTACCCCTATATTTGTTGCAAAGAAAGATAAAGGATTATAGAAAATGTCTAAAGAATGATGTACAAATCATAGATAAGTCTTGAGCAAACTGTTTGCCACTCCCTCATTCTTTCATGTAAAGAAATATAAGCCTGCCCTGTGTATAAGCCTGCCCTGTTTATAATCAGGACTAAAAGTACCTAAATACAAACTTCATGCAAGAGAATACATTTTTATTACTTTACCACATTAGCTAAGTAGAACAGCATGGGAGCAATAATAATAGAGTATGAGAGTATCTCCCAAGAATGTTTTTTTAATTCCTGGGGCCAACTTCATATTCTCATTTGATCTTCTGAATTTGCTACTACAGTGTGCCTTATCCACAAATCACACGTTATATATAGGAGGTACTATTGAATTTGACTGGCGGGTGGCGAACTGGAAGGGCGCAGCGGAGCACCATTAGGTGTCCCCCCTTCTGGTCGCCCCGGCGCCTGGGCGGACCCGCTTTCCGGCCTGGTATGGGGGTTAATCCCCCTGTCCAGTCCGGGCCGGCGCTAGCCGGTCTGTCCCCCATGGGTCCACATATGGTGGGCACCGCGGGGTCCAGCGGTCTCCGGCCAGTCTGGTCTGAGGCCCTTAGGACGACCTTTGTTTGGTTGGACAGCTGGTGGTGACTTGACACCGGCATGGTGGCGGCCATGGCTGCCATCTTGCATTTCACGGACCCGGACCTTCCTTCAGTGGTTTTCACCACTTCACTCTCTACTGGACCATACTTCATCTCATCTCATTTCACTACAACTCCCCTGGTAAGTCAACCTTACTTACTGTCCCACTTAGGGTCTCCTATATTGGTGTACTCTTTGTGGGAAACTACCTCCAGTTCGGGCTCATGGTGTTGGTGCACGTGGCAGACCTAAGTGTGCATCCCAGTGTAATCGTTTCCTTGACTAGGTTCAACATGACCTGGTGTGTGTGCACTCTAAATGTACGGGTTTATTGCCCTGCATTTATTGGGTACAGACACCTGTGGCACTGTTGCTAACTAAGTTACCTATGTCTTGGTCTCTGGGTGCCGTCTGACCCAGTCTGTACCGACCCATGAGTGGTGCCCCTACGGTTTTGCCCTGGGGGAACCGGGTAGTGGTTTGTAAGGTTGACTGTCTAATACCTTGTATTCACCCTGCTACTTGGCAGGTGCTCTTTTTCACTGCTTACTACCTCGCTTCTTTCTTTTTCTCTCCACCTTTCACAGGTTTGTTTTTTTTACGGTGCGTGGTTGAATACCAGTATAGCACCAGTCCCCTTTCAACGCTTCGCGCTTGGGGGGGCGAACTTTCCAAAAAAAAAAAAAAATTTTTAAAATATAACCATGAGCACCTTTAAGAAATGTCTAAAGGAGCACCAGGTCTAGTGATGTAAGCAAGTTGACCAATTCTGTTTTTATAGTTTGCACCAACATGATTAAATGGATATGAATGATAGGTAATAAGAAAATATTGGGCAAAATTGTGGCTGCAATCATTAACAAGTACTATTACTTGGTGGAGAATTGTGAACTTCGTGACATGTCGCCAAAAAAAATCACGTTGTGTTGTGAAATTTTGCATTGTGTTGGCGAATACCCCAAAAAAAAGAATTGCCCCGCCCCTCAGGAATAGGTTGAAAAAAAAATGACCCCCCCCTCTCACAATAGGTTGAAAAAAATGACCCCCCTCTGAATACCTCTAAAAATTTTGAGCCCCCCCCCTCATTTGTTCACCCCCCCCTGCCATAAATAATGAACGCTCCCTAACTAGAAATAAAAGGGTCTTATAGGTTTTTGGGTAGCAATTTAAATGGGTTAGAAAGTATTAGGTGATGTATTATTAGATAAGGGGGTGAAGAGTAGGTCATAAAGATACATTTTATTTACCTTACACTTTATTCCAATACCTACATGGGCTTTTTGACATGAGCCTTATCTTAGGCCTAAAAAAGAAAAAAATTCTTGTGTTCAGGTAACTTAGCCCCAAAAAATAGGGTAGGTAGGTCAGATTTTTTTTTTTTTTAGATTTCCTTTTTTAAGTTTCTGGATGCTGAAAACTGCAAAAAATGATATTAAACATGGTTCAAAAGATTAACCAACTTAAAAAAAAAATTGTTGGTTATTTCAAGCTCGTAGCATTTGTGAGACCGTGGGCTTTAATTTGATACCAAACATGCCTATATATTGACCTTTTTTCACATTTTTCTTGAATTTTGGGTCATATTTATCAAAAATTTCTAAAAAAAATTAGGGTCGGGCCATAAAATTAGGGTAGGTCGGGATACCTGAACACAACTTTTTCTTTTTTTAGGCCTTATCCTCAGATCCATGGGCCTTTTGCCCCATCGCTTCCCAGTGGGCACACAATGTTGCATCAACATCGACAACCAGTTGATGTTATGTTGATGGTGTTGATCAACCTGTTTTCAACACTTTTTCAATATTTGTATTTCAACGTTGTCAACCACCACCATTTCAACATCCAGTCAACAGTTGACATATCAATGTTGAAATATTGTTGTCAACTCAACGTTGATTCAACATTGATTTGTCAATGTTGAATCAACAATATTGATTTTAATGTTGATACAATGTTGATTCAACGTTGATATGTCAACAAAACAACTGTCAACGTTGTTTCAACATTGTTGAAACAATGTTGAGTCAACATAGAAACACAAACATTGAATCAGTGCTGATGGTTAGATGTTGAATCACAGTTGATTTTGAGTATGTTGTTTCAACTTTTAATTTCAACTCTATTTCAACCCTAAATCAATGTTGATATGCAAACATTGCAAACGTTGTTTCAACGCTGAATCAACATTGATGTGCCCAGTGGGTTTGGGCCTTTTACCCCAGCCTTTCAACCTACAGGGCAAAATGCCCCACTTTTGATATGATACCTCGTTCCATCTCTTAGTTGGTGTGAGAAATATGCATTAATTAGGGGTTATTCTCTTAGAACTAGCTCATTTACATGCTATTAGGTTATATTAGCTTATCCCACCCTCTCACCGCTTGGACTTCAATATGAATTATGTAAAATGCTACTCTAAGTGATTTAGGATGTCCAAATCTCAGTAGTAGTTCATGAATGTTAACTTTAACTTCTTTTTTAATGGCACGAATCTAAATGGAGCATTTATTCCAATTATGATCCTCTTTATTATGCATGTGAGCCTTTTATCCCAAAGGCCGTGGGCCTTTTACTCCAGCTTTGGGCCTTTTACCCCAGAATCCACTTTTTTCATACATGATTTACTGTAATAATCTATGGGACAGGGCTGACAAGTTATTGAGCATGAAGAAAATATCATTCCATCCTTTAATTAATGTAAAAAGTATTCAGGAAGCAGCCATGGATTTCTTATAAATGACACATTTGTAAATTAAGGGCATCTTACCCCACCCTACCCTAGGCCTAGGCCTATTGTATGGCTCTAGGCCCCTTTTAGTGTGCCTATAAGGGGTGCATCCACTGCCGACGGATTTACCGTCCGTTTGTTTCATCCGTTTTATTTATCATTGATTTCTATGGAGAAAAAAACAGAGGAAGGGAGACTGACGGTCCATCTGTTGCAGTGGATGCACCCCTATACATGGGTAAAATTCGACACACACGACACGGGATGCTAAAATCTGACATGCGCGACACAGCACTTTTAAAATCCGACGAACACCGGATCTGGTAGAGGATTGCATTAGATAAAGATTGACAGGGCGACACTGCAGCATCAGTAAAATCCGACACTGCGACATGGTGCCTTTTGCCAACACCCATGTAGAGTCACTAAAATCGACATGGTGACATGAGCATTTTTTGGCTAGTGACATGAGACATGGCCAATTCCTTAAAATTGACACAGGGACATGACCTTCGACATGGGGACATGGCCATTTCTTAAAATCAACATGTGACATGGGAACCCCCTGTCAAGGGCCCTTATTGTGCAATTTGTGATTGATAAGGGAAACTCGGGGGAATGGGACATGGGGGAATAAGGAACACCTCAGATAAATTCCCGGGCATAGGGTAAAATTGGGTAGTATCGCGCACCAAGTCACGATATAACCCAAACAGACGGCCCTATGTGAAGCCCAGGCGGCGGGGAGCTATGCTTGTGTCATTCTCTCATAGAGCGCGACCTCCGGCAACAGTTGCCGTTCATGACACACATATCTAACTGCCCCCTATATTGAATTACAGTGGTATTAAAGTTCAAAGATTCATTTGGGTTGTATCGTGGTGCTTTGGGTTGTACCACGCATTTTCGCGATACAACCAAAATGTAATGTGACTTCCCATATAGCCTGTATCGTGCACATATGTTCACAGCTTTAGTTGTAATTTAGGTGTGAAACAACAAGGGCCAGGGGGAATGCTGTCACACCTCTCGGGTTAGGTCTAGCAGCTAGAAAATTATAGCAGTGTGACTTAACATTTAGGGCTACCATTTGGATTATTTTCTGTACCTAAATTGTGTTTTAAAATTTTCACTTATATTCTACCAAACATGCGCGATGTAACAACAAGATATGCAAGATATAAGCCTTATTTAAGTTAGCATTGTTCTCTATGGGAATTTGTTGTTAATATAGATGCTAGGAATTACGAGTTTGACAGATTTTTTTTACATAACCAATATGGGAACTACACATATGACACCAGTAGCCAATTTCCATTGAAACATGTGTAGAAATAACATGGGTACCTAATGAAAAAAGATTCTTTTTTAATCTTCAAAACTTTTGCAAATAGACCTCTTTAATTGAAGGTCCATGATGCAACATCATGCGCGAAACTACCCAATTTTACCCTAAATCTCAATATTTTTTTTCATAAAAAGTAACACTATCAAATTTGTGACCCACTTTGTAAAGTGTCCCTTATTTCCCCACACCAGCTTTTTGATGGGGTAATACAGGACAATGCATAACCTATGCGATTTTGTACAGGGATGCCATAATGCATATTTAAGAGCCAATTCCAGCAATCATCCTAATTGAAACCTTCCTGACAATGATAGCAATGAGCATCCATTACTTTCTTACAAGATATTGATATGAACATCACATCCTCAGAATTTTGTGGGTTTTTTTTATGTGGTGGGCATAGCTGTGGTGGCCATTTTGAAAAAATGGCTGCCAAAATAAATTGAATTTCAGAAATTCACGATTTTGGCTATATCTCAGGTGCATCTTGATGGATTTGTCATGACATGGCTTAAATCAAAGGTCTATATGAGGACTATCTATCTACTAGATGAAGTTTGAGCCTTGCCATGCAAATCTAGTTACCATGGTAACAATTTAAACACACAATTTTGGCAGATTTTGCTGCAGTTGGAATATTTCCCCAAGTGATAATGAGTGCATAGTGCCAACGGAAATAACCTAATACCTACACAATGTATTGGGCCATTTGAAATTAATGTACGAATTGTTAACATAATATCAAAGAAATTTTCTTGAAAGTGTTTTGATCCTGCTTCGAAAACAAATGACCCCTTACGAAAAAGATTTCTGCCCTATCTCTTCTTACCCCACAGAGGTGTCCTGTATTACCCCACATGGACAAGAAATGCAGGGTAATACAGGAACATTTCAAAGTGCCTATAATCTCAAATCAAGTGCATATCAGGATTTTTATTCCTGTGGATAATCGATGATATAAAAAGGACTTAGTGTATATTGAAACTATCAGTTTTCTAAAATTCCTCTTTAACGCCTCTCATGCCAGATCGAGTGTGTGTCCCATATTCCTCAAGTTTCCCCTACCCCAGGTTGATAACACCCTACGATTTTGTGCTATTGTAGCATTGAACAAATCCCTCCGAAAATAAGGTCAAATTATTTTCGATTTTTTCTTTTTCCCTTTCCCTAAGACTTTAAGTGAAGTTTTACTTTCTAACAACATTAGGTATAGTATACCAATAGGTATTTTCACCTTCTATGGTGCTGAGAAAATAGGCCTAGATCATCACTTATATTATTCTCATTGTGCTTAAGGGTAATAGGCCCTATCACTCACCACAGGGTGATATCACTTATTTATCAGGGTGATATCACTCAACCAGGGTGCCCACTTGGCAAAAAACGTTTTTCAACGTGTGCAAATGTTTTTATTTGGTGTCGATAAAAAACGTTTTCACGACGTTTTTATTACGTTAAAAACGTCGTATAAGAATGTCAAAAAGACGTTTTTCTAGTACATGTTTTAACGTTTTTTGACATTGTAAAAACACGTTTGGCATAGTTAGGAACCAAACACAAACGTTTATTTAACGTTAATAAAACGGTTTTTTTCTGCCAAGTGGGTGATATCACTCAAGAGAGGGTACACATCCCTGTAGCAAACATATCATAATTTGCACTTTCAAACTTATCTTTATTTATCCAAAAGGGACTTGTTGCATGAAGGAAACTTTGATTGTGACAGTCTTTATATGTTACAAGTTGGATATTGACCAAACATGAAAAAAAAATTTTTGTTTCTTTGATTGTATTTCAAAAAGGCGAGCTGAAAAACGTAGCACAGGGTAATATCATGCAGATAGATTTGAGGGCCCTGAGGGGCCTAAAAGGGAAGTTTGGACCTATTTCAAAATTCAATGGTTTTTGGATATAAAAATCTGTTTTAATTTTTTCCCAAAGAAAATTCACGATGTTATCCCATGCGTGGAAATGCCCCAATGAAGTGGTTACCGTGCCCTGTAACTAGCTAGCAGAAAACTTCTGGACTGGGCTTCTGGAGTCTGAACCAGGATGAAGGATTCCAGCTCTAAGATGTCCTGATCCCAGACATGTTGGGATCAGGAGAGCGGCAAAATGACCAAAAAACGAGCATCAACTGAGCAATAATTTGATTTACAATTTTTGTAGAAGATTTACAAAGTAAAGGGATTTGTTGTCCATTAGGGCCAGGTATGGGCTTGGTGATGATATCCAAGACACATAGGCCCTAGATCATATTTGGTGTAAAATCTGGCGTTTGTACAATTGGCAATACTGCGGTAATATGGACCTCATCTCAAAACTGAGAGCCACCAGCAAAGACAACAACAACAACAACAACAACAACAACAACAACAACACACTATAAATTATGAATTCCCCAAGCCAAAGTAATTCTAAGGAATATCTATCTTTCACATACATGTTTCATCTCCCAATGAATACATAATACAACAGCTGCGGTGGGGGCCATTTGTCTTGAATAAATGTGTGCATAGATTATGGAAGGCCCCGCTTGTCACACAGCAGCTGGTTCTTCTTCTGACTTTACCAACTTCCCTCTCTCTGGTCTAAAGTGCTGCGTACCATGTTCACGTATCTGCCATCTGTTGCGTCGCATGGAAACCTATTGGAGGATTATCCTGGTTCTACTAGGCGTAGGACAATTCAAGGAGACAAGTTTGTTCCTCCTATAAAAGAACGAGACCAGCTCAAATCTAAAAACTGATTTCAAAATACAGTGTCTCGTTTGAAATGAAAGTTTAGGGCATTCACCTACACAGCTGAGTGCCGCGAAAACGGCCCACTAAAGGGGTGCATCCACTGCGACGGATGGACCATCCGTCTCCCTTCATCCGTATTTTTCTCCATAGAAATCAATGATAAGGGGTGCATCCACTGCGACGGATGGACCATCCGTCTCCCTTCATCCATCATTTTCTCCATAGAAATCAATGATAAATGATACGGATGAAACCCACGGATGGTCCATCCGTGGGCAGTGGACGCACCCCTATACGGATGAAACCGACGGATGGTTCATCCGTCGGCAGTGGATGCACCCCTTTAGGCAGGTGCACAATAGGGACCTACCTAGGGAGTATATATATATATATATATATATATATATATATATATAGAGAGAGAGAGAGAGAGAGAGAGATAGAGAGAGAGAGAGAGAGAGAGAGAGGGGTATGGTGTATGATTGTAAATCCGTGCCTTTTAATTATATTGTGGCATTTTTATCGGTACTTCTAATGCCTTGAGGACACATTGGACTACATTTGTGGCCATCCTTCACTTTATTTCTATCTTTACTTGAGGTGTTACTGCTTACACCCTGGAGGACTGCGCAGCCCAAATTGACATGAAAAATTAAGATTCTAATAGCCAATAAAATTACATTTTCTAGCCCATCCTGGGACCAACCATAGACCTATGACATACATAGCTATAGAGCCTGCCTCTTGAATATATAAGGTTTAAGAAAATGTATACTTTTGTAATGGTTCGAGTTCTTATACAACTTCAGTTGAGTTTGAGATATGTTAATATCAAGCAAAATCAGACAAGTTAGCTCGGGTTAGTGCAACCGGCATATATTTATTCAGGAGTCACATGAGTTCGAAGTAGTGCTATAAGGATAGCTCGGTGCTCAGCAGTTGTTGCTCTTGCTGTAGCCAGACGCTGACTGAACTCCCTATGCGGTCCAAGGTAGGGACTGGAGCAGCGACGACCAGTGCTGCCACCACCCCATAGCGGCCAGAGATCAAAGCGACCCCTGGTCCTACGCAGTGGTGAATTTAGATGGGGGATTTGGGGGCATACGCCCCTACACTTGGAGCCGACGGAGTCCAGTGTAGTCAGCTCCTCCCTTTTGTCTACTTTAAAGATATATTTTCTTATTTTGGACTCCATGATTTGATCAAAAATAGAGGATACACCCCCTCCTTTTCCAAATACTTAATCTAGCGTTGACTGCCATGATTACTCACAGGGTTCTAGATTTCGTTGTTATTATAAGTTGATTATACATCAGATTTCAAAAAATAATTTTTGATTAATCATCATGCGTATTTTTCTTTTACTTCATCACACCCCACACAAAGTGACAATATGGTCCATCCGACGAGACCGTTCACTACATGACACACCAAGACCTAGGTTTTTAATATGTTGTAGCGAATTAGACGGACACAAGAGTAAGTCGTTCAATTAAGCTTGGGGAAAACTCAACCCGTATATCGTGTGAATAAAGGTGTACAAATATGAAGGCGTATCTCATCTATTAATCATATCTCATCAGTTATACAGCCGACGTCGTTCCTGAAGTCTACATAGGACTCTGCTGGGGAGGCTGGGTCACGTCCGCACCAGACAGCTGGGAGTCATAGACTGCTGAGGCCGCGGTCCCGCGGGCCTTATATAGCAACCTCGGGCACCGCGCCCCCTCGTGGTGTGGGACCGAACCAGCCCGACCTGCAGAGTCCCGTGGAAAGCCTAGCGCTTCCCGCCCCGCCGCTACAATGTATAGAATAAGCGCATGTGAAAAGAGAGTCTAATATGCACTCATTCTTAATACAGTCTTTACAGTAGGCCAAGCGATCATTTTTTTTATAGAAGTTTCTGAAGGTGAAATCTCTCAGGTGTAGGGGCACTATTACAAAATATTGTGTACCACTGCAGATTGTCCTCCAAAGACACAGACTAGCAATCCCTCCTTATAATTAGAAATATTTACCAGTTTATTATCTACGTCATTATATCATCTACCTCAATACCATTATATAACATCGACTTACATATAGAACAAGTAAACATGACAACGGCAAATGATGAAAATATATCTTTATTTACCAAATCACAGATATTAAAGAATGTATTCAGTCGCAGTCCCATCTGGTGTATTCTTTTACTTCGTGCTCCCTGTACATGTAATTGCAGCTTCCCTACATATTCTAGGCCTATATCATTTTTAAAAGACAAATCCTCAACAATAATTTTAATGAAAAAAACATTGCACTTTGTGTAAGATAGGCATTAGGAATCATATTGCCTTAGTGTGTGCCATCACACACATTAATGATAGCCTCACGGATAACATCCTGGTGAATTCCCTCTTCACACATATTCACCAAAGCATACAGCTGGCGTAGGGCATACTCATACTGTGAATTGAAAAAAAAAAAGAATTGTCAATTTTAATAAAGGTGATTATCTAGAATCAATCTATTTACACTTTAGTAATCTAGTTTATTTGCAAATACAGTATTGGCTATTTTTAGCTGGGTATGTCTAATATGAATCACTTTTAATTACACGATACTTAGAAGATATTCTAGGGATCCACATATGCACTGCAAATGCATCAAGGTGAGGTCAATGCATCACTACTCTACGTGGATATGGTAATAAAGGTAAATAAACATAAAGCTACCTGACTGAGTCGGTAGCAGCGCTGACTCCAGACGTCCACGAGGGGTTCGTAGCATTGGACATTGTTCACCTCATGTTGAATGGACATGAGCCGGGTGGTTTCCCTTGTGTCACGTGTTACCATTGTGACAATAGACTTCATGGTACCTTCAATACGAGACCTCACCTGGAATATATGTATGGGGTATATCATATTGAATGTGAATTATTCACATGGCCACGCTTGTGCAGCTGTACCCCTTAAAAACACCCTATTTTCATGATAACTTCTTTTGGTAGTGTTTATTTTGAATAAAGAATGACATAACTATTGACAAATCTGCTAGTAAAAGGGCAGGCAACAGACATTTCTGGTGCATTGTATGAGGTCACAATTGGTCAAAATGTATGTAGTGCATTTTTTTAAGCTTGGAGGCTGTTGCACAATGTTTTTATATTACAATATGCTTATGTAAACCATCATTATATTGCACAAGATAACTCCGTAGGGTTATATAATACTAATATTCAAGCAATATGAAATGGACCCATGAGCAGCATTATTTCGTGGGTGGGCAAAACTTTGATGCATTATTTTGACCATTTGTGACGTCATAGAATGCATCAGAATGCCTTGCTCCCTGCCCTTATGATAGCATATGTGAACCTAAGTGTGCTACACTATTCTTACTCAATATAAACGAAATCGCCATGAAAATAGGGTGGTCTTTTCTTTAATGGGTTATTCTCAGGCAAGTTTTCTATCATTCAAGGCCATAAGGCAGATGGCTTTTGCCTTGCTGTGTCGAACCTGATTCCATGACGAAAAGTGAACTTTTTCAATCCTACACTGCAAAAATGGTGTTTAGATTTTAAACATGTTTAGGTCTAAACACGTTTAAAACCTAAACATATAGGTTAGTTAGGTGTCTCATTGATAACACATTTAGGGAATGAACACTTTTATTCTAACTACATAAACGTTTACGCTAAACATGTTTAGATGTTTAGAGTTGAAACAGTTGAATAATAGGTGTTTAGATTTAAACATCAATATGTTTAGATAGTTTGATGTTCAATCCACACCAGGTAGCAGCACTACCTTTGAATGGACTATCTGCACACAGTTATAATCGGTTGTTGTGACAAATGTCCCCAAATCCCTTGTTTATCATGGTTTCATTTGATAGAATGTCATGTGAATAGAAAGGGCAATAGAAAATTGACTAGATTCACCTTATACCACCATCATTAGCATAAAATAATCAATAAGCTCCATGACTGACACCTATTTGATGTTATTCTGGAATAGATAAGGCAATTTCCTTCCTGCCAAGCTGTTGTCGGGAGGCGTGGCGCAGTCGGTAGCGCGTCCGCTCACAGGCCGTAAGGTCGTGGGTTCGGTTCCCGGCCCGGCCGGGGCATAGTGGTGGTTCCAAACGTCGCCGTAAGGTGTCGTTTGAGTTCCTCCCTGCTCTGGCTAGGCTGTGCTGGAAAGTCTCTCGGCGGTCATGGCAGACAAATGACTTGAAACAGGCCTGTCCATCTCTCACTATGCCTATGTAGTGACGGATGTTAAAGAACCATTTCCTCGGTAAATGTGTAGGGGCGTGATTTCTACCTTAGCTCCCTCTAGTGTACGGGTCCGGGTTTCACGCCACGGGACCTCTCACCCTTGACGTGTCCAAAGGGCACATAGGTGAGGTTAAAAAAAAATTCAAAGCAAGCCAAGCTGTTGTACTTTCAGAAGTCTCTCATTCTGATGCAGTATGTAATACATGTACACATATATAGCTGTGGCTGACATCTTTGGAGACTTTGACAAGTAAATACCTGCTGATGTCCCCCCCAGTAAATGAGAAAACAAACAAAATATATCTCTTTTTTTAATGCATGCATGTCTGTAAACCTTAACTCTCCATCAACTCATTTAAACATCTAAACACAAAAATTCATAAACACCTAAACACAAAAATTCATAGATATCTAAACACTAAGTTTTAACCTAAACACCTACATTTCTAAACACTTGAGCTAAGCACATTGTTTGGCTAAACATGTTTAGGAAATCAATGTGATTACAAAAACGTTGCAAGAATATGTTTAGAATTGTGTTTAGGATCTAAACACCATTTTTGCAGTGTTTATAAGTTAACTTTTCCAGTTCGACTTTCTAATCAAAATGATCTTCCAACTCAGAAATTCATTTTGACTAACAAAAATGACCTTTCTAGTCAAAAGCCGAAAGCCAGATTTCTTGTCTTTTTCTGGACTTAAACTGAAAAGTTTACTTTCCAAAATTTAAAAATAAATAAAACAAATTTTGGCATCAAGTACACTTGAAGAGGAGAATGTTGACTGAAAAAGTCAGGAACACCAGTTTCCATCATCAGGTAGGCACCCAGCGGTCAACCTTTTCAGTCAAATCTTGCTAACCTGTATGCCTGATGTAGAATCAGGTTTTGTATTTCAGGCACAAGTTTAGTCAAAGGGCTGATGGAAAAGGTTAAAATTTGAAGGAAAAAGCTTTTCACTGAGAAAAGGGTGTCAGTCTTTTTACTAATTCCTTGACTTTTGGTCCCTGGCGGAAACCTTGCCTGACGTGGCTCTTTATGTCAAGTTACAACAGACACCACTACACTGAAGATCAATGGTTTATAGGCCATCAGATGATGAATTTACTTCCTTCCAGCATAAAATTGGGTGCCGTACAAAATATGCATGCAAACAACGGATATGATGTTCAAAAGCTGCACTGCACTAATGGAATGGCCATGAATATCATGTCTCTATCTCAAGAGCTGTAAATTGTGGATGCATGCATTTCCCACAGAAATGTTGACAATTATCGGTAGACATGATCATTTAATCTGTATGAGAGCTACAAAATGTATAAAGTATGCTAACCTTGAGAGCCTCCTTGATGCAGTTCATCACATGTTGTCTAGTAGTCGCATCCATAGCTGCGTCTAATTGCGCATACAGGATGGCTAGCTTGACATCGGGTGCTGGGACAGCATCAAACTATAATTGGATAGTTATAATTTTGTTTTAAAAAATAGATTGGAGTACACTATATTATCTTTGCGAGACGTATGATTGAGATACTGCATTGTATTTTCCACATATTCTTTAAAGGTATAAAACACAGCTCAAATGTAAGTAAATAAAAGCATCATCAGTAAAATACCTTACCTTCTTTTAAGTTTCTTCATCACTTCTCTAAAAAAGTTAAAAATGTGAGCATAATATGCTTGTATACATCAAACCTACCGGCACAGAAGGATATGTTATAGGTGTTGCTTGCTTGTTTCCCTGGAATTCAGATACCTTATCCTTGGCGATATTCTATTTAAATAAGAATGTGACGGTGAACAATATTATGTATGTCTATGGGGCATTCTACTAACACTTTATGTACTACATATACAAGATGACTTTATTTGGCAAATATTGACAAAATGATTTTTTTTTTAGATATTCCGTTTCAACCAAAGCAATTAGATGATAATCAAAACAAAGAGTTCTGTTTTGACAATAGGATATTTTGACAATATCTTATCAGGGTGCCGTAATACCTTGCGTATAAGGGCGATTTATACACAAGAATAGATGATTCCTATTATTATATGGATGCTACGAAAGTAGCCAAAGTTAGAGGTGCACCTTGTGTAGGCAATGACAGTTGCCTATCGATCAATTATTTTCATCAAGTCATATAATATACTTACTATCTGCCCAAACTGTCTGACATGGCTTGTGTTGGTCTCCCTCTTCACAATCTCATACTGCTTATGGAGGGTCTCTATGTTCAAGTTCTCCTGTGGACATTTAGGATTTTTATTTGTAAATAATGTCCATATGCGTGCACTTAATTGTACAGGGTTTATGAGCAAAAGGTGTGTTCCAAATTCATTCCCCTCATCATTGGTGTTTATGTGTGTGTTCAGGAATGGATTAGCTAATGTGTGCGGATAAGACATGCTTGTGAAGATCCCCCTTACTTACCTTGTCAGAATCTTCCATCCATTTGACACTGTAAACATCTCCGAGGTAAGTGTCGCGTTTCTTGTCAAAGTAACAGGCATAGGATGATTCCTTTCCATTAGCAGCAGTGGTGGCATACACTGTATATATGTAAGCAGGATTTGACAGTGAAAATGGATTATTGAAATATGTGGATTTTAGTTTTCTTTATATTGTTACTATAGGGCCTACTTACATTGTATAGTATTGTGTATTATTTTGCACGTAGACATATGATATATTTCCCCAGCAATCGTCTATGTTATGTAGATGATATTCAACTTAGAACATGATACTTTTATTGCCTAGTGTTCTACAGCATATAGAAGACCTCAAATCCTGCCTTCTGATTGGTCAGGCCAATCTATCATGTTCTAACATCAGGATCGTGTTTCAATAGTTTCCACGACAGGTTCAGCCAGCTACGACTAGAGATGGGTCAAATCTTAGCAGGTGATCTTAGGAATTTGGCCTTTGTGACTAAATAGTTGGCTACATTACTGGCTGATCGTACTGCCTGCTGGCTAAATAGCCACCACAGTAGTGACTCAATAAGGGATCCTGGTATGACAACCCTGCATGTGAATAATTAGTGGGTAGCCTTAGCTGCTGCCCTCTATACTCCTTTGCTCAAATGTACCCAATCTGAGCTCTTTACTACTACCTATAACCCTGTGGCCAGCGCCTTTGGCTCAGGGATGGCAGTTTTTTTCCCTAAAGAATAAAATATCATTTAGAAAAGTGTGGCGCTTCACCTAAGAATTGAGCATTATGTCCACACATGGGCCAACTATGTAGTTACTAGTATGGTGTGGTGTAGATAGATCACTAGGCCTTACAGAGCTGTCATGCCTGTAATACCCAACCCTCACCCACCATGGCTTTCTAATAAAATTACAAAGGATATCACACCTAGCTGACACCTCAGCCCTACTATTAAGAAAGAATAACAGCGTTTTCGATACAATTAGGTCATTAGATATAGATCTATCATATGTGATTTGAAAGGGAATTATCTAGAACAATTATACATCATTTGGGCTGGGGGTCTCGGTTGTCTTCCTAAAACCACCTAAAACTGGCCCCACAAGGCCCCTATTCAAGGCCCGGCCCCTATTGATTTGACAGCCCTCCTACCCCGGCCCCTATTCAAGGGAGGCTGCTATTCAAGGCCCGGCTCCTATATGAGACATTACGGTAGTTACTGCAGCCCTATGCTCATTTGAACACAGGAGTGTATACTAGACCATGAAGGAGGTATGACTGGTCACTATAGTGCCAATAGTGGCCCCTACGAAATGCTCCAATGATGAATGTGTTCTAATTTGTACACCTACCGTTGATATCTTTAGGTAGTTTAGCAAACATGGAGCCAGACTCACACGCCTCAACATAAAATACCATCTGCAATGAAAAGTACAAAGTTATTAGTCACCATGCATTTGTATCTTAATCTATGAAGGGTGAATATATACATATATAATGTAATACCCCATATATATATATATATATATATATATATATATATATATATATATATATATATATATATATATATATATACATATATACATATATATTTAAGGGCACCTATTGTCGACCAATGTGGCAAGAAAGGATGACTTTTTCGTGTTTAGATTAATTTTGGTGGAATGATCATAACTTTGCTTGTATAGTGACCACATTTACTAACGAAGGGGTTAACAAGACAATCATCCTTCAAATTATATACCTGGCAGGCTCAGCAAGGAAGATTTGTATTCCCAACAGGTAAACCCAAAAAAAGTCTATCGAAAACATCTCTGAGAGATCACCCTTTCTTGACGTTGTGATCTATAGAAACGTGAGAGGAAATCATTCTTTAACAGTTTCCAGTACTTGTATCTAGAGTTTTGATATTATATCAGTAGAACATTTGTATAGACGACACGTGGATGTCATAGCTGTAAAACCATCATCCCGAGCCTGAGGAATCTGATTACATCTATACCTGCTTGTATTTCTTGTGTTTGTGCATTTTCTTGATGGCCCTGATGAGCTGACTAGACTTCAACTGCAATGAATAAATGGGATATCATTTCTATGACATATGAAGCAGTATAATTGACAGGTTTATTATTTAATAACAATCGGTCAATTACAGGATGATGTGTAATACCTCTACTCTTTTTATCAATGCAGTGCCAGCAATTTGTCTGCCTCTACCAAACCCTATGGGTTTGATGCACCCCTAAGGTGATAGATCATCAATGTTGCATTCATATCTCCTCCTGATTGAGAGCCATGATCAGACTCACTATCCTAACCCATTGCAATATGTTTAATCCTGCACATTTAGCTGTAGAGATATTACATACCATTAAAACTACTTTTTTTTCTAAAGATAATACACAAATGTATAGACTTAATTGTTGAACTAGATTGATTGTTCTTCAACAGGGTTAAAGGAAACAATGTGAGGTACCTCTCCATCTGGGAAGGCGACTAGTCCAGGTGCTCCATGGTCAACAAAATTGACGAATACATGGTCGTGGGGTCCACTAGAGATAAACATCAATCAACACTTTAAAGACAGATGATTAATCATACATTCATTCACGAAAAAAATGGAATGTTGGTAGCCATAATTTAGGCGACATGTAATAATATCCAAAGGCCAGTGGGAACGTCTTTCTCGTTTTTTCTTTTATAATCATTAAATTACATTATTTAGAGTTTATAAGGGTATTTAATTTCACTGAGTGATCTTCACGAATACAATTCCTCCTCAAAAGAAACAAAAACTTAAATAGTTATATTATCAAATATCAAAGCAATGCAATGTTATGCAGCAAACCTCTTGATAACCTTGCCACTACCAATTCCACTCATGTCTTCTCCCTGGAGGACCTTGAGGAAGTTCTCAGGAGTCACAGTCTACAAAAAAAGAGAAAATATGTGGTTGAAGCTAAACCCATCTCAAGTCGATATATTGAAACGGTTTGAAATAGTCTTTCATGTCAAAGATAAACTAGGGAAGGGTGTTCGCTGTGCACAAACACTTACCTCTCGAGTATAATCTTTGGGGACGCCATGATAGACGTCCTTGCCATTCGGATGGTTGATAACGATGCCTGGGGTTGGGTTTCTGTGGGCGAGAAAAGAAAGTTCTCCTTTAGCCATTATAAAGGGAAGAAAACCATGTGCATATATTGATTGTAATGTGTACTCACATTTGTCGCTAGGGTTTATTTATTCGTGAAGGAAATCTTTTAACAAAATTGCTGAGATTTCGTAGATTGTCATGTGAATGAGCGATCCGTTGTCAGCTAATACACTATTATGTTTTGGGGACAGCCTCTTGTATTCTCAGTATTTGTTCCATTCCTATACTTGTCCCCATACTTACTCTTCATTATGGGCCAGATCATCATACATCATGACAACAATACGCTCATCAGGAAGGCCATGGGCTTTCAGGATCTGGTAGGCATGACACACATCAGCCTGCAAATAGCAAAGCATATGCATGACCATCTTTAATATGTGTATGGTGTGGCAGGCTCTGACCCCCTACCCGACACCTCTTTGCTCTTCGCGGTAGGATAGGCGTGGACCGAGGCCAATAAAACCTAGGTAACCATAAATGGAAATTTACAGTTGCTCATGCAGAGGGCCAAATGTTATTTTATAAGAAGCCAAATATAATTTTGTAAAAGGAAATCTCCTTCAAGTCAAAAATAAAATGAATTTGCATTTGATGCTCAAACACTTAACTCATACAAATGGTATTTATCGTTTGGCAGGTATCTTTTAAATACTATTGGAACATGAAGGAGGTTGGAGGCTGAGGGAGCATGAAACTTAGGGTCATGTTTTCCAGAAGAGCTCTATTTCGCAAACGGACCAGTTTCTTTTTTATAGAAAATACAAAATTAACCACAATAAAAAAAAAACCCACTAAAATTTTCCGAAAAATGTCAGACTACGTCTCGTGAGATTACCCTCAGCAGACCACTTCTTGTGAACCTTGTCTATGTATATCTGCTCCATGTGTTAATCTATGAGTCTTTTCAACCATAATGGCCTAGATTATTCACCCCTCTAGACCTTGGACATGTATATATCTGTCTCATATATACGTAGAAGAAAGATCTTGTGAGTAATGCCCTTCTTCTCGGCAATTTTACGAAAAGAATTTTTATTTCGTCATGCTCTTGGTATTTAATATCCCAGGCACTCCCTGATCCTCACATAAATACCGAGGTCAGTTCTTCCTAGTTTTACATTTGGATACACGATCCCTTAACATAACACATGCCGCTGGGAAATGCCCGATTTTCACTTCCATACAATAAAAAAAAACACATATACCTTGTCCCCATTAACCTATGTGCGAGAAGGGTGACCTATTTTGGTTGCCATGGTGACCCCCCCTGTAGGCTTGACCAAGCCTAATGTCCATTCAGCCCTCCAGCTTACTCCAGCATGGTGTCCTGAATTCTACAAAAGCGTTTTTACCCCTGACATTTTAATTGTACATCCTTTTCAAGATATGCAATAGGTGATAGGCATCTACTCTTTAGACTGGTATGAATAGATTGGATATATATATATATATATATATATATATATATATATATATATATATATATATATATATATATATATATATATATACTCAATTTATATTTGATATCAGGGTGTTATATATGTAAACAAACATTCTGCCATAGACTGAGCAGAGGCATCCATCTAATGTTTGGTCCACCTGGCAACAGCCTCACCCTTAGCAACGGCCCCAGGGCGACCCTGGACACCTCTACTCGCACACGGGTTATAACCGAAGTGTTCACCTTTGACGTTATAGCGAGGAAATGTGAGAATACCTTTAGGGCATTTGACCTGCATTTAATTGAATTGGGTTACATGAATATACTGATGTATGATAAGTTGCATTCCTGTTAATTTTTGTATACCAATTGATAAAAGACAATGACCTCCCCCAATGATTTTATTCTTTACCCATATATGAGCCCAATATCAATAAAATTGCAAAAGTCAATGGCCTAACTATAGTGGGACACTTGCGTTGATTTTATGTTGATATGACATGCCCTATGTTGAATTGTTGATATGATATTGATTCGATGTTGATAGTCTCCTAGCTGATGTTGACATATCAACTGATATCAAGACTGAATCAACCCAATTGTGAAAGTGGCAGTGTAAATAAATGATGTATATATTTCAAAGTTCAATTGAGACCAATATGTCAATGTTGATACCAGAGATGGAGGATGGCAGACAACATTGAACTGGCGTAATTGGAAAGGTGTTGAAAATAGTTTGATCAACATTGTCAACTTATATATCAAACAGTTGTCAATGTTCTGTGCCTACTGCTATATATCAGTAGCATTATGCTGCACAGATAAATACCAATCGATGTAGCTATCCCTCCTGCTAGATATCACTTATCTGAATCTATGTGTCAAGCCTCCTACTTTTTACATTCATACATTGTACTTGTATACCCCATATGGACAAAGGGATGACACGGTTGGAAGGTACTAGTGTTCGTGATGTGTGTCATCCCATAGGTGTGTCCGAGTTGTTCCCTTGTCCAAGGTACATAAATTGAAATATGAAATCATACGCCCATTTAATGATAGGCCTACTTATTTAATGATAATTATTCAAGGGATAATGCAGACCTTTCTCATCAAGTACAGCCACGTATTCATTACTGGTGATCAATGCAAATCATTGAATACTTCATATATCGGCTAACTGGCTTTGAGTCTTCATGCATGGGCTTTTGGGTTTAAAATGTTAATAAAAAAGGTATTTGAGATGCCATCCACGTGATGATGATAATTCCATAGAAAAGAATCACACATACTATTAGTTCAAATAGATCTAATTCCAGAAATAATCAACAGAAATAAACGAAGGGGAAAAAAAGTCAGAAAATGACCAGCACAAAGATTCATAATTATGAATTCATTTTATCGCTTTGCATCTCTGTACTCTGGTACACAATACTTGTAGGACATTTTACCAGGCTCATTTCCTCAGAATGAATCAGGGTCATTACAGCTATGCATAGCTCACCTGGTGTCTGTAGTTTCCCCATGTGTTGGATCCTGCCACCAGCAGTGCCCAGTGCTTTCCTGTTGCTGCTTCACCTTCTTGGCCTTCTTCTTGACTAGGCACCCCCTGGTTCATATAAGATGCATGATTGTCAAAATCACTGGGAAGACCCAGACATTGTCCCAGTATACACACTACCAACACCACAAGCTTCATCGTGATGGTTAGAGCTAGATATGGCCACAGATATCTCCTCTCACCAACTGATGTCAGATAGTAAGGGTAGTATGGCACTTATATAGTAAGCAGAGGCGGGAGACCTACTTAGTCACATGCCTACTGAGACCACTTAGTGTGTACACACATTTCAGAAATCATGTGCCACAGTGAAAGATGGTAGCGTCTGGAAATAAGGTTCACAGTCACAGGATTCCCCTTTAAAAGAAAGGGAGATCTCTGGTTAGGTCTAACATCTAGTGCATATAGAATGTAGCATGACCCAGATACAATCATTTGCAAGCCTCCCTCATTACAAGGAGTTTCTGTATCACTTTCCATCTCTTCATGTTAGGCCAAGCCTCAGGCTTTTCTGGTGCAGTATTTAAAGTCTTCATACACAAATATATATTTCCTTGATTTCGCCCCGGGATCTTCGTTAATTGTTATATTGTTCAAAGCTTTGGCTTGTACAAACAAAAAACCTTCCCGTGTAGGCTCTGCAAATCCTGGTTATCCTAATAATTTTCAAGGCACTATTTCAATAGAAGGCATAACATAGATTCCATACTGTGGTGACCTGTATAAGCGCCCCGGCGCTCATATAGATTCCAACCTGCCTCTACCCCGGTGCTTATTAAAGACCGGCACTTATTCAAGACTTACCGTAAATCTTCGCGTATAGGACGCGGCTTATAGACCAAAATTACATCATGTGCGTCCTACAGGATTTAGCACAAGTTAGGGTGCGTCCTATATGCGGGGATTTTTCACTATAGAATATTACTGAAATGATCAAAATTTGATCTAAGATGTGTCCTATATGATTTAGCCTAAATCAGGGTGCGTCCTATACGCGAGGGGCGTCCTATACGCGAGGATTTACGGTAGTTTAAAGTGCATAGTTCAATTTCAAAGCTGCAATACCCCCGGCGCTTATGCACTTATTCAAAGACCAGGCGCTTATACAGGCCTCTATGGTAAGTTGTTATTTGTTGTTTGTTTAAGTTTTATTGGTGTTATTTTGTGTATCTAGTGTACCTCTCAGTGTAAACATTGGATTACTTTCCCTATTCATCTCATTGAAAAGAGGTTCACTGAGAGGGGTTAGTAGTGAAAGCTATTTACTGAGTTTAATCTATGGCTGTGTCTTATGGGTCGTCAGCTAATAGTACATGTAATATAATGAGTCCTGAAACGCATCGGCTTTGCCTTTCGCAATTTGAACATTTTTGGATATGATATAAGCCTAACACACCCACAAATCTCCATCAACTTATATGGAATAACATGTAGCTCCGCCTCTTTAGATTTCATAGTTCATCATACAAAGGAATCGTATGTTTGATAATTTAGGCATAATTAAGAAGAATAGATAGAACCACCAATTGTGATTAGATGCAAGAAAATCCAGGTCATAAATGGCTGAATTTGATAATTTGGATTCTTGAATGTGTCGATCCCCCCACCTCTCTCTCTCTCTCTCTCTCTCTCTCTCTCTCTCTCTCTCTCTCTCTCTCTCTCTCTCTCTCACACACACACACACACACACACACACACACTCTCTCTCTCTCTCTCTCTCTCTCTCTCTCTTTCTCTCGCTCGCTCGCTCAGTTTTTTTTTCAGTCTATTTGTAAACATATAAACACGGTAGTTACATGGAGACCCAGGAGTCACTTGGTGTGATAAATCGATTGAGTAGAGCAGGAGACCTACGATAATGGGTTATCACATGTATAGTCATGTACATGTAGTAAGATACAAAAAGGTAGTAAAGAAAATAACCATTAGCACATGTACGTCAGGTTCAAGCCAAATTGAACCACATTGTTTCTGTATGTAATATCTCGCTTATAGGGAGCACCCCACAAAAAAGCACACCCGGAATTCAGGGACAGATGCATCATTATTTTGGTACTGTTCTTTAGTTCTTAATACTTGCGTGTAAGGCACACCTTGGCTATAAAGCGGTGCATTATACCCTAGGTATTTTTTGAATTTATAATGTATTTATTACACAAAGTGATTTTCAAAATACAATACATTCAAAATGATATAGGTACTCAGTCCTTGTAATTGACTTAGCATGGCATAACAGTAATCCGTAGTGCGATTGATAACAGTAAGCACAATTGACCGATGCATATTGTGCACTTTGTGGGTGTTAGAGTTGGTGATAATGCAGGTTATCTTATAATTGTATACGATCGAAATTTGTAGCTCATGTGAGGAAGGCTGATATCATCTGTTAGCTTTATAGTCAGAGAAAGTCCAGTCCTTCCTGCCTGGCTTTATCTGATTAAATGCATATGTTCTATTCTACACTGTTAATTTTATCGATGGCTGATGTGAATCTATGCTCAAAGACTTAAACTTACAGAATCAGGCAGACTAGATTTTGCAGTTGCCCTGAACCGTCTTTAAGAAAGTTAAATCTAAAATGATACTAGAATATATCGCAAAAAAAGAAGAAGGATGGGACGAGGAAATGTCGCTTTTATTTATAGGCCTAGCTTTAAAATGGGGGCATTGCAAAACATGCTTTACTTATGATCTTTTCTACCAAAACTCATTCTTGAAACAGTACCAACCATGCCTTCGAAGGCTTGACATAAACGCATAGCGAGTTGTTTCTCTGGACAAAGCCTCTGTGCACTTTATAATGCATGGGGTATGGAGGTGCCATCTGGTGTAGAGCTTATAAACCAAATTGGCGACAAAACAAAGAGGCTCTACTCTTATTATGGAAAACAAGGTTAGAGCATCACAGCCTGATCCTGATACAGCTATCTCATGCAGAAAAAGAATGGATATTATGCCATTTAGATGGCTTCTTGTTCAACTATAAGCAACTGCATCAATATTTCTGTTTTATCCCCAGATGGTGTCCGTAATGTTGTTGCATAATGCATTATTTCTGAGAAGAGAAAAACCAATCACCAAATTATTATATCATTGTTTATTTAATTGAAATCTCAACTTACATATTTCAATAATCCCATTTGTATTCTTTCTATGTGTCTGGCCTGGTTACAACAAACCATGGTTTCAAGGAATTCACTGTTTTGCAGTAATTGAGGAACCTATAGTACCTTTCTCAGTATACATTATAACAGCATTAATACATGAAAATCAATTTGATTGCAAATGATATTGTATAGTATAGGATGATGATTTCACAATGACTATATTATGTTGTCTTAGTGTGTGCCATCACAGATGTTGACCATGGCCTCACGGATAACATTCTGGTGAAATCCTTCTTCACAGAGGTTTACCAACGCGTAAAGCTGACGTAGAGCATACTCATACTGCAAATATAAATGGTATGGCAATATTACATTTCGAATGAAATTAATGACGAAGGCATGGTTGGCGTACCTGTCCCACTGTTTTCATGTATCAGTCCTGGATACAAAGATTCTGTTTGTCTATAAAGATAATCTCAAGAATGCACCGGCAAAGTTTGGTTATATGCCCAGGTGAATATTTAAATAATATGCCTTTTTCTATTGCAGATATTGGTAATGTTCAATCTATAAATGTTTTATTTCTATACATGTACCGTCAAAGGGTGTGGAGTAGCTGGCTATATCGGATTTCAAAATTAAAAAATAACAAAATTATAAGGTACCTGGCTGAAACTGTAGCAGCGCTGACTCCAAATATCTACCAGGGGTTCATAGCACTGGAAATTGTTCACCTCATGATGGATGGACATGATTCGGTCAGTCTCCCTTGTGTCACGGGTTGCCATAGTGACGATGGACTTCATAGTGCCCTCAATACGAGCCCTCACCTGCAATGTAAAATGTAATATTTATATCTGAGGTCTAAAATGAGACAGAGAAGTGCATTATACCATGTATTTCAGACAATTGTTGAAGGCATTTGTTTTGATCTAGATTCCCTTTGAATTTCGATAGCATAATTGATAAAAGACAGGCAGAAAAATTAAAATCGATATGCACATGTAAGCAATATAGATGTTGAATCCAGAGGGATTCGCCGATATAGACAAGAACAAGCCGTCTCACCTTAAGAGCCTGTTTGATGGAATTCATCACATGTTGTTTGGTTATTACATCCTTAGCAGCATTCAATTGAGCATACAGGATAGCAAGTTTGACATCAGGTGCCGGTACTGCGTTCATCTATGATGGGATAGCATGCATGAAGTATGAGTTACATTTGGTTATATTAGGGAGTGATCATTTTTTAACAACAGGGGGGGCCAGTGGGTTTGAGGGGGGGGTCAGAATTTTTTCAACTCCTTGACCGGGGGGGGGGTCAGAATTTTTTCAATACCTCTGATGGGGGGGGGTCAAAATAATTTCACCTGTTTTCAGTGGAAAACCCTGTGCGTTACTATAGGCTAGGAGGGGAGGTTCGCGCACGATTTTTGTCCCTTATGGGGGGGGTTGAAAAAATTTTACCCCCTCGAGAGGGGGGGGGGTCGAAATTTTTTTCGTGCGTCCGCGCGCAAACCCACCAGCCCCCCCCCCCTGTTGTTAAAAAATGATCACTCCCTTACAAGAGAGTATATTATTGTGAAGGTTATACCATCACGAATACGCTATGGCAGCTTGAAAGTGAATATATGAGAATCTTTAGGCCCATATCTGCATTTCAAATTTCTATAGGTATAATTATGGGCTTTGGGCCCCTGTGGGGGATATCCAATGATACCAAAAGCTATCAGTCTGTCAAAGTGTAGCTAAAACTTGACTTAAATTCAGCATCTAATTAAAGCCTATGAGGAATTGTATTATACCTACTGGTACAGAGGGATGGGTTATGGGTGCTGTTTCCTTGTTACCCTGGAATTCAGATACCTTCTCCTTGGCAAGTTTCTATTGATGTAAGAAAAATAATTTATAATTAGATGTTGGAAACAATGTTACATTGTTATCAGTATCAGAAACGTCAGGTAGCTTTCACCATTCTTACCAAGTACGGCATACAGAAATTTATTCATCTATTTATTTACATACTTATTTATCGTAATACAGAACCATAGCTTTATACATACCAACTGCCCAAATTGGCATACATGACTGGTGTTAGTCTCCCTCTTGACAACCTGATACTGCTGGTAAAGGGTCTCCATGTTCAGGTTTTTCTGTGGCAATTCAAAGTTTATATGGTAAATCATGTACGCCTTGATTGATATGCCCTATTTAGTTATTCACAATTAGAGAAAAAGATCACGCTTAACCATCAGATCGATTTCGTTAATATATCTCCTTTATAACACTAACTTCATGTTTGAAATATTATACATTGTACATACATCCGAATCATAGTCTGGGTTTACCATACCCAAAGGAGATAATGGGAACAGACAAAAAAAGGGGGGGCACCTTCTATGTTTGGTTTAATTTGGGGCCGAAAAAAAACATAGGCCTATGAAATTTCATATATATATATATATATAACAAAGGGAGGGGGCTGCATCCCGTCCCCTCAATCTGTATCCGCTCTTGCTATTACTCCTGTTCAGCCATCACACATTGAGATAAGGTTTGTCAATGGGAAACTGGTATGGGATAAGAGAGGACTTAAAAAGTCAATGGATTAAGGAATGGACGCGGATCCAGGATTTTGAAAAGAGGGGGTCCAACCCTGGTTTATAGGGGTAATGCCGCAAGTGCAGCGCCACGATGTCAAGTGCAACGGCGCGACCTCACAAGCTCAGCGCCGCAACATACCAAGAAAATTTTCGAAATCTAGACATCAAACAGTGCATTCTAATGCATTTCTAGATCCCAATCCAGTAAAGCATTTTGGTGTACCATCAGTAGTAAACCCATGATTATGAGAACGGAGAATGGAAATCTTATTGAATTTTGATTACACAATGGTGATTTAGGGAGGCTTGGCATGTCCCCTAGAAAATTTTAGAAATATATTTCTATAATTTAAAGTTTGATATATATATATATATATATATATATATATATATATATATATATATATAACTCCAAATTTTAAAGCATTTTGGTGTAAACCTAGGGTGGGCAGGTTTCCATGAAGGGGATGCAAATCTTATGTGGTAATGCTTTGTCCTTTGTGAGGTTTTAGGGGCTGGTCCCTCAAAAAGATTTTTGAAATATAGATGTCAAAATCTTGAGTTCAAGGGCTTCAACTAGCCTCAGATGTGAATGTAGTATTTTTAGATATTGTTCCTTAAGGGGGTGTGGGGATTTTTTTTTTTGAAATATTGGTTTTAAACACGGTAGTCTAAGCATCTAAGGAATTTCTGTATCATTGGGTGTGAATCTAGTAGTTTTATTTGAAAGTGATTTGGAGTCTACCATCAAGAAAACTTTGAAATTTCACGAAAACTCATTACAGCACACAGTATTTTGATGCACCCCAAGTGGTGAATAAAATTTTAATGGGATATAAATCTGATAGAAAATTACCTGGGGGACCAAACATAGTATCCCATGCATAAGGCACACCTGATGCCTAGATGCCTATGTGGACTCACTGGTGCACATTGGGTCATGTTAGAAAATTTTGTGAAATTTTTAAAGATTTTAGATACTGTAGAGTCATAAATTGTAAAATTCACAAACAATAAAACCATATCAAATAGAGATGGGGGCCATGAATGGGGGTATACAAAGGGGACACCTTGGGTGGGCCCAAAGGGGGGTCCCCCTTTACCCCCATTTGAACATGTTATGGGTGGACCAAAAGGGGGGCGTTACTGACCCCAAGGACCCCCCCCTGGATCCGCCCCTGAACAGGAAAGGCACGGAGGAAAAACAAATTGGCCTGCACCTTGTCAGAGTCCTCCATCCATTTGACACTGTAAACATCTCCAAGGTAAGTGTCGCGTTTCTTGTCATAGTAGCAGGCATAGGATGATTCCTTTCCATTAGCAGCAGTGGTGGCATACACTTTATACAAGAGGAGAACAAAAATGATTTGATATAGGGTTGCGTAGCCCATATAAACATAACATAACCCCATGTTGGTTGATATGTTTGTGAGTGAGAATTTACTTAGAGGAGGGTCCTAGCAAAATGTTCTAGGTCCAACTTTGCGTTTTCAAAAAGAAAATGTGTACTTCATGTGGGTCTTGCCAAAAATCAGACGTGCTCAGAATCGGGAAACATGCATAATGTTTGTTAACTCGATTAATTAAATGGCCCAGACGTAAAGACGTTTTGTATCTTTAATATTTAAACTATGGTCACACCTTAGAACAAAAGAATCTGACTGGGAATATATCACGTAACCTGGTGTATAGAAATGCCTCCTTTATACACGAGGTGTGACAAACCTGGACGATGGTTTAAATCAGATAAACTATGGGTTTAACCAGGTTATGTAATGTATATATTCAGGTAACCTGGTTAACCCATAGTTTATCTACTACATATCATACACATACCGTTGATGTCCTCTGGGAGATTAGCAAACATGGATCCAGACTCACAGGCCTCAACATAGAATACCATCTGGAGAGTAGTACAGAATATGAATTCACATGCCGTCTGTTCACTAATTTCATGAGATAATACCATTCATAATTGAAAGAAACTACCTTCTTTGGCAATCGACATGACATAATTGATGACGAAATTGATAACCAGTGGCCTTTTTCCCCTATTCTACGGACGTCCATATGTATATATATATATATATATATATATATATATATATATATATATATATATATATATATACGGACGTCCCTATGTTGGAAAATTAATTTAATACATTTTAACATAGGGAAAAATACAACTCAGAGTGTTATAGAAACCATGAAATAACCGTGATGAATATATATTGGCTATAGGGCATCGGCTATGGCCATCTATACCTGTTTGTACTTCTTGTCTTTGTGCATGTTGTTGATTGCCTGAATCAATTGGCTAGCTTTCAACTGCAAAGGTCAAAGAGGGGACAGTTTTATTACAGTACAGCTCCGATATACACATAATTCGTTTTCATGCCAGTAATGAATTCTTGACGAGACTGTCAAATCTTTGCCCAACGTGCTCCCTTTACATTGCAACCTTTATAGTATTAATGGTTATTCCTAATGGCAATCCGTTTGAGTTTTAACTAAAGATGGATACAATTGGATGTTTACATCCTCTGCTTAATATGCCACTATGAGGCACATCTAGGTAGGGGGATTTAATTGTTGCAAAAATAAAGAAAAAAAGAAGAAATCAAACACAGCAACTTAAATGAACCATATTTCCCCTTATTAATAAGTAATAGATGCATTGCAATATAAATGCAAAGCTACCACACATCACCTCCATGTATATCAAAGATTTCAAACTGTTAGAATTTATCACCCTTCAACTGCAATGAATAAATGGCATATCATCTCTCTAATATATGAGGCAGTATAATTAACAGATTTATCATTTCATAACAATGGGTCAATTACAGGATGATGTGTAATACCTCTTCTCTTTTTATCAACGCAGTGCCCGCAATTTGTCTGCCTCTACCAACCCTATGGGTTTGATGCGCCCCTATGCTGATACATCATCAATGTTGCAATCATGTCTCCTCCTGATTAAGAGCCATGATCAGACTCACTATCTTGACCCATTGCAATTTATTATGTTTAATCCTGCACATTTAGCTGCAGACATATTGCTAAAAAAAGATAATACACAAACGTATAGACTTGTTCGACTAGATTGATTGTTCTTTAACAGGGTTAAAGAAGAAGGAAACAGTATGAGGTAATCAGTGTCTTACCTCTGCATATGGGAAGGCGACCAGTCCAGGTGCTCCATGGTCAACAAAATTGACAAATACATGGTCGTTGGGTCCACTAAAAGAGGATGGTAACAGTGCATCAGACTCTCAATCGAATCAGGTGATTAATGTGTTTGGCATAGAGTAATTTATATTATGTATCCCTGAAATGATTTTTTTTTGTCTGAGAGGGGAAACCACATCATAATGGAAGTTCTCTACAGACTCAACATTTGTAATAGTGCATCTAACTCTTTCTCCTATATTTTCCTTATGTATAGGGGACAAATGGGGCATGGTTATAATAAGATAGCGTGAGCTCCTGCAGTAAGTCACAGTGAGTCAGTTATACTACAGAATGATACGTGGATGAACAATCAACAGGAACACTACTTATATCAGGCACACAAATTCTTACAAGGCATGACCAGAGTGGTGAGATAAGAGTAGGCAAAAGTAAGAAAGAGTCAGCTTTACTAGGCTCTGGACTGCCACCAGCATTACAGGAAATTAGCTCAGTAAAACTGAAATGATCGTGACAATATTCTGATCAGAAGTTCATTTCTGCCGGCAGAGAGAACCACATTGAAAAGATAATGACAATATTCCGATCAGAAGTTCATTTCTGCCGGCAGAGAGAACCACCTTCACTGAATTAGCTCTCCTTGGTCATTATTACTATTTCTTATTGAGGTCGTTGGTGACCACCATGAGTCAAATGGTGGATCCATAGAAACTTCTCAAATGTGAAGCCATGGTCTATGGGCTCTTGCAAAGTGCTGACAAAATGTAATTGCATTTTTCTTTGCAAATTAGGGAGTGATCATTTTTTAACAACAGCTAGCAAGCCCACTCAGGGCCAAATTGGTTTTACACGGGATAAGGTGGTTCAAAGCGGGCAGTATTCAGTACATGGGTTTTAGGTTCGGCAGATGCTGGGTTTCCAATCAGGGCCACACAGGGCAGCCCAAATCGGGCAAACCCACTTGAGCCCGTTGGGCTCCCAACGGGTTTTGTCCTCAGCATACGGTCTGGGCCACATTGGGCCGCCCGATTTGGGCACTGGTCAGCTTTAAAATGGGCAACCACATTGGGCCCAGGATGGTTTCAAAATGGGCATCCCAAGATGGGTACTTAGCTGCATAAAGTCTTCCCAGTCTGGGGTGAGAGTGGGTTTGGACAGGGCAGCCTCATCTTCTGAACTGTTCTAAACTCTGTGATAAGTGTTCCCCCTCCCTCTCTCTTTTTTGTTCGTCCCTCCCCTATCCATCCCCTACCCCTTCCATCTCCTCCTCATTCCACTCAACCTGCCCTGCCCTTTCCCCCTCTCACCCCGCTCTGCCCTGCCCTTCTGTCACCCTGCCCTCCCTGGGCCTCCCTAGCCCACTTAAAATGGTCTATTTCTCCTCTTTCCTATCCCCTCAGGATGTGTGTGGTGCACATAATGTGCAGGCACTGACACATTCCTCTGTGAATTTGTGTAATGAGGATCTCACCATGAATATGACCTTAGCTGTCGAAATGGTGTTAAACATCTATTACTCACTCACTCTCACTCCCAGCCCTCACCCTGCCTTGCCCTGCCCTGCTCTCACCCTGCCCTGCCCTGCTCTCGCCCTGCCCTGCCCTACTCTCATCCTGCCCTGCCCTGCTCTCACCCTGCCCTGCCCTGCTCTCACCCTTGCCCTGCCCTGCTCTCACCCTGCCCTGACCTGCTCTCGCCCTGCCATGCCCAGCTCTCACCCTGCCATGCCCTACTCTCACCCTGCACTGCCCTGGCATCTCCTTCGCTCACATGCCCTGCCCTGCCCTGCTCTCACCATGCCCTGCCCTGCTCTTACCCTGCCCTGCTCTCACCCTGCCCTGCCCTCTCACCCTGCCCTGCCCTGCTCTCACCCTGCCCTGACCTGCTCTCGCCCTGCCATGCCCAGCTCTCACCCTGCCATGCCCTACTCTCACCCTGCACTGCCCTGGCATCTCCTTTGCTCACATGCCCTGCACTGCTCTCACCCTGCCCTGCCCTCATCTCACCCTGCCTTGCCCTCTTCTCATCCTGCCCTGCCCTCCTCTCACCCTGCCCTGCCCTCCTCTCACCCTGCCCTGCCCTCCCCCCTCCCTTCCCTCCACCACTGCTGTAGGACACTTTCCCTATACCATTAATACACAGGTAGGTTCATAGTAGGGATCCAGATATTTCATGTAAAAGGCAACACTGACTAGTCCTGGAAAGAACAGCTTCATGTCTTTCTTTGTACTAGTAGGCTTGCAAGGTGTATTTGTGGTGTGGGGGCAAACAGGTCCCACACTTGGCCAGGTATAAGAGGACTATATATAGAGGCAATTGAGAAACCAAAAATATCCCCTGCCCCTGTAGGCCAGACCATGGCAGACTCACTACAAAGTGGTTTCACAGCACTCCAGGCAGAATTCTACTACCCATACCAAACTTATTTCTTTTAGACATAGGACAACTGGAATAGACTACTAAATCAGATATGAAGTAATAATGTGCAGACTTTCTCATAGTCTGGAAATACTTAGATGTTTCTAGTCAAAAGTGCAAATCAAGGTCATCTGAGTAGTAGTTGAATGGCAACACCATTTCTATTGCACTGAACTTGGAACAAGAGCAGATATGCAGAGGTACAGTCATTATGAACTTGAAGGCTCTCTTCTCTACTCCTACATAGGGAATTAGTAGGGGAAGATTGAGGCCAGAATGTCACTTTAATGAATCAAAGTGCCTTGTGTTGGCTGAATGAGTTTGATTCAAATGAATGGTACTGCTCTGCCTTTCCACTTGGGTAGATATTGCATTTACTGCTTTGGTGATGGGGGGGGGGGTTAGATTAGCTCAAGGATTTGTTGCTTATTGACCTTTAAAAAAAAGAAAAGATTTTGGATAAATTTCTCAAAAAGAATTTTTAACATGTCACCACTAATTTTTCATCAAATCGGGCAGCCCACTTTAGGCCACACCAAAAACCCATGTTAAACTCACTTTGAGCCCAAATCGGTGAGCCCAATTTCAAACAGATCTGTGCCCGAATCGGTTAGCCCAGTGTGGCCCAGACCCTTTGCTGAGGACAAAACCCATCGGGCGCCCACTGTGTTAACCCAGTGTGGCCCACATCAGGAGCCCGCTCTGGCCCAGACTCGGGCCACACCATTTTTGCTACCTGGGAGGAGGGGGGCTGGTGGGTTTGCGCGAAAAGATTTTCGACCCCCCCCCCACAAGGGAAAAAAAACGCACGCGAACCTCCCCTTTTAGCCTATAGCAACGCGCGGGGTTTTCCACTGAAAACAGGTGAAATTATTTTGACCCCCCCATTTGACCCCCCCCTGTTGTTAAAAAATGATCACTCCCTAATGCAGTGTTGTTCTCAGCATAAATATAAAGTAACTGGAGAAGCAAAAAAGTTACGGAAAGAAAATCACACAAGACTACTGTATGTCTATAAGTCTGAGCATAAATGACCTTATTGTCTGCATACAGTGTCCATCCTATAACAATAAATATGATACAAAACTTCACATGATGATCAACATCTACATGCATATGTTAAGTGAATATGGTTTACCTCTTGATAACTTTGCCACTGCCTACTCCATTCATGTCTTCCCCTTGTAAGATCTTGAGGAAGTTCTCGGGAGTAACACTCTGTAAAATATGAGACCAGGTAAAATGTTTGTCTCATGCTAACCAAACAATATATCTTTTTGATTAAACAAACAAAATAAGTTAAGTATCTCTTAAGGTGGAGTGACCCTACTACTGAAGCTTATTCACCATCATAACTAAACAGATTTACAGGGACTCGGAAAGAAAATATAATAGTCGGGCTGTGAAGACAACTTCCACTAACAAAAGACTTGCAATTAAGATTTTTCTAAGGAGTACTTACCTTTCCTGTATAATCTTTAGGAACACCATGGTAGACATCCTTTCCATTAGGATGGTTAATAATGATGCCTGGAGTAGGGTTCCTGTGGGCGAGATTGCATGTGATTTAAAATGCTTCCCCTGGCTAAACAAAATAGTAGGGCTGTGGGGCATATATCCTACAAAGATGCCTTTTTGGATAAAAAAAAAGGGCCCACATGGGGCCTTTATCGTACAAAAGTAGCATAAAATCCTTTATCCTACAAAATTCTTTATCCCCCAAAATCCTTTATCCTACAAAATCCATAGGTTGCTCGGAAACAGAATAATGCCACTGGCTGTTATACCATACAGGATACTGCTCTACTATGTCTTTAAGGCTAAATCCCACAACGCAAAAATGACCATAGAATCCTTGTGAGTAGGCATGCAGAGTTCCTTATCCCATATTGGAGGGCAATAGTGTCTAAGGATGGCCTTACTAAAGTCTTGTTATTTGTGAAGTGGAACACATCAAAATATTTTGATATTTTCTTCATGACAAGCCAGAAATCTCTGTGAATTTGTCACAGCTCATGATTCCCCAGCCAAATGATTTATTTCACAATGAATTACTGCCCAATGATGGCAATAGAGTCAAAATCACAAAGATCCAGTAGTAGACTTCCAGTGCCCAAAAGTACCAATAGAATCAAAATCACAGAGATCTAATGGTCAATATCGGCTAGCTGTGGGATTTGGGTAAGGAGAAGGTGCTAGCCAATCTTTGTTATATACGATTATATTAATATTTCAGGTCTGTAGATGTTTAAAATCACGAGGATTCTAGGTAGATTTTTCGCGTTGTGGGATTTGACCTTAAACGAATTGAAAGCTTTGATGTAAATTTGGCAGGAAGATATTTCGTTCCACAGTTGCAAATACTTTATTCTTATTCCTTTAAATAAAATTACACAAATTATATTGTGAGTATCTAACAGGCGAGTCTAAACTACCCTCCATCCCTGTGACAAGCAATTACTTTCAGCTTTCCATTACAGAGCATATGGATGAAACTGACCACATCCTAGCTAGCCTAAGATATCAGAGGACCTATTTCATTTTGGTTGAGGTTAAGAATGAGGTTCCTTGAACACATAACCCATCAGTAAATTTAATCAATTCTTCCTTAATCCTATAAAATCATTGAAAATATCATTTTGTAGGACAAAGTATTTTGTGGACAAAAAACGTCTATGCGACAATTATTCTGGATCGATGAAGATTTCGAGGGATAAAGACAAAAAGTGTCTTGAATTCTATTCAAGTGTGTCCAAATTGACACTGCTTCAAACATTTCAATTGGTCTTTCTCCCTACTTACTGTTCATTCTGGGCCAGATCATCATACATCATGACAACAATACGTTCATCAGGAAGGCCATGGGCTTTCAGGATCTGGTAGGAATGACACACATCAGCCTGCAACAGCAATGTAACCAGTAGGATATTACATGTAGATGACGGAAACATGGAATGCTAACCTCAGTAATTAAAAAATGCTAAACACTTTTTTCATTCAAGTATCTGGTATCTTAAGTGAAGACTAATCTGGCAGTGAAGAATTATCATTACCTAAGAACCAATGATACACTCTCAAAAATGTGTTTTGTTTTTAAACACTTTTACCTGTATTTAAAACACTTTCTTGTAACACTTTGTTAAACACTTTTTTGGGCAAAACACAAAACACTTTTTCGAAAAGTGTTTAAAAATTCAAAAGTGTTCTGATTAAAATGTGTTTTAGATGAGAAAATGTTTAAATGATTCTGAGAATAAAGTTCAGGTTCAGAAAGTGTTCAAAATAAGCTTTAGGCAAATTTATGCCCTTGCTATTATTTCATTTTCCTTATAAACCCATGGTCCCACTTTTAAGATTAGCGAGTCCTTCCTACTGCATATTGCTCTCTCTCTGCAGGTAGAGAATATTAAAGTTATGTTGATAGCAAGTTGATGAATGTTGATCATCCAGTTATCAACATTGATTCTGTGCTCACCAGGCTTGGCCTACAGTCAGGATGAGTTGAAACACATTGATGCACAGAGTTAGTCAGAGAGTGATGATTGAATTTTTATCTCACCTCGTGCCTTCCTTACGGCCGACACTCAAGGGCGAGAGGTCCCGCGGGTTGTATCCACACCGAAGTGAGATTACCCTTGTGGCGTTGTTGCCCGGACCCTAGTCTAATGGGGAGGGGGGATGATGGCGACCGAATCTATGGGAAGATAGAAAGCACGCCCCTACACATTTACCGAGGCAATGGTTCTTTAACATCCGTCACTACATAGGCATAGTGAGAGATGGACAGGCCTGTTTTAAGTCATTTGTCTGCCATGACCGCCGCGAGACTTTCCAGCACAGCCTAGCCAGAGCAGGGAGGAACTCAACCGACACCTTACGGCGATGTTTGGAACCACCACTGTGCTCCGGCCAGGCCGGGAACCGAACCCACGACCTTACGGCCCGTGAGCGGAGTCAGAGAGTCTGGCTGGCTCGAATTTTATCTCACCTCGTGCCTTCCTTGCGGCCGACACTCAAGGGTGAGAGGTCCCGCGGGTTGTATCCACACCGAAGTGAGATTACCCTTGTGGCGTTGCTTGCCCGGACCCTAGTCTAATGGGGAGGGGGGGATGATGGTGACCGCATCTATGGGAAGATAGAAAGCATGCCCCTACACATTTACCGAGGCAATGGTTCTTTAACATCCGTCACTACATAGGCATAGTGAGAGATGGACAGGCCTGTTTAAAGTCATTTGTCTGCCATGACCGCCGAGAGACTTTCCAGCACAGCCTAGCCAGAGCAGGGAGGAACTCAACCGACACCTTACGGCGACGTTTGGAACCACCACTGTGCCCCAGCCGGGCCGGGAACTGAACCCACGACCTTACGGCCTGTGAGCGGACGCGCTACCGACTGCGCCACGCCTCCCGGCTAGTCAGAGAGTTTAGGACTGAGATATATGTATTAATCCTGAATGTTACAAAAGGGGTGTTTATCATGGGTTACATTGGAATCAATGTATTGAGAAGGTAATTTTTAGATATTTCTTTTACAAATCAATTCTAAGATAAAGTGTCAATGTTATGTTCTATCAGGATGCAGTGTATCATTATCATTTATACTTCAATTCAGGCATTTGTGTCCATATGGATGTTACAATAGTGCCATCATAGGTGGCCCCTGCCACCTGGTGAGTTGGATTGGAACCAAGTATTAAAACACTTTTATAAACCTAAACACTTTTGCAGGAAAAGTGTAAAGTGTTTTAGGAAAAGTGTTTAGATGATGAAAATGTGTTTTACCAAAAAGTGTTTTGGTAAAAAATGTTTTACTTAAAACACATTTTTAGAGTGTAGCAAGCCACACAGTTTAAAAAGGCAATGAGTCACGCAGAGTCTCTAATGGTGGAAACATCTCACCTGGTGTCTGTAGTTCATCCATGTATTGGATCCAGCCACCAGCAGTGCCCAGTGTTTTCCTGCTGCTGCATCTTCCTCCTGCATCACTTGCTTCATGTAAAACTCATATGCCGCCTGACTGTCAAATTCTCTTGGAAGGGCTAAGCATGTCCCCAGCATACACATCACTAGCACCACAGGCTTCATCATGATGGTTAGATACAAACAAAGATACCTGCCCTCACCAACTGACGATGTGCAGTTTGTGTGGAGTGCTTATATAGTAGATGGAGGTGGGAGGTGTTCTTAGTCACATGCATGCTGAGCCTATATTTCGATATCATATGCCAATATAAGAGCTGGTACTATTCAATAGGCGGAACTCGAGTCCTATCCTTGAGAAAAATAACCCAGGCCAAAAATATGTAAAATGGTGTGTTTCAGATTGTGTGGTGCACAAATCTAGGGTAGCTAGGTTGATTTTTTTTCCCTGATCATAACTTTTTCTCTTACTCTGGGGCTCAAAATTGGCCCATCTATGATAGGCCTATTGCTAAAAACACTAGCTAAGTTCGGCCCGTTTTAATAGGTTAGGTAGGTTGACCTGAAACGCAACCTCATTATTTGTTTGCCTTAATATATTGGGTATTGGCCTGGAGATAGGCAGGCGATGACATTTCAGCATGTCTTGGGTGAAAGAGGGGGAGTAATAATGTTGCGAGAATGTTTTAATGGTGCATGTTATCATCTTTAATTACAGACTTCTGTTTCTGTCGGGGATGGTGGTAATTGTCACTTTTCAGTACAGAGTAAGCAAAAAACTAAGCGATAGATGCATAAACTTACCAAAAGGCAAGTAGTATACATAAAATTGCTTATTCTATCCAATATGCCATATCGACTCAAGCAGTATGAGATCATGATAGTACATATATATCTACTTTAAGATTAGAGGAGTTCCTATGTTATCTCTAGGGCCATTGTTCAACTGGAAATGAATCCATCTTAAAAGCAAACACTACCAGTACACAGAAGCCACCTGGTGGCAAAAATCAGAACTGCTCAAAACCGATATTTTTACTAGATAACACACAAATTGTTCATTATTCTACCTTTACCACATATTTATTTGAGATTATCGATAGAGGATCGAACATTGGTTGGGATCTATAGGCAAAAACATCATAGACAGAGCTTCAACACTTTTACTGAGCCGACGAGTTGTTGTACACGCTGTTATCATTATTACTTTAAAGGGATTTGTACCAGTTTTAGATGTAGTTTATAGGCTTACCAGCGTCATTGGTCCCAACCTTATGGCTTTTATAATGCATATACACTTCTAAATGTGGATTAAAACTCCACGCTGCACTAAGGGAGGGTGGTCTTAGTGGAAATCTGCGCGTCACTTAGTCCCAATCACTTTATATGATTCATCCGAGTAAAACTAGTATGTACGGCGGTTAATATGGAAATTTACTTTGCTGCCTGAGATGCCTCCCTGCTATCTAGTGAATAATTGATATCTATACTCATATGATATAGTATAACCACATCAATACCTACCATGAGACACTTATGTTGTGATCCTTAAAAGTATAATTCACACGTTGCCACCTCCCCTATCTAGAAAATGGCACAATCATCGTGCTCAATACAGTGGCGATGCCAGATAAAGGATAAGGGACTGTGTACAAATGACGTCATGCTTTTTTGGGCCATTTTTGACCCCCCCTCCCCCCTTGTCATGTTTCGTCATACAACACTTGACCCCCCCCCTTAACATGACATCATGCAGAGATCCCCCCCCCCCACCCAAAATGCATGAATAGGGTACAGCCTAGATAAACAAATTGAAATGGTTCAAAGGGACATAATGGGTGTGAATTGGCAATCAATGATATATGCAACATAAAACAGATGAACTAGCACTGATCAACAAAATTAATGAACAGAAAAACATGCCGAACACTGTCAGCATCAGCTTATGAGTCCCTATATGTGGATTGAATTTCCATGCCTTATACACAGAGTACTATGCCTATGGTATTGATCATACACAAGTATTTCCTGTCACAAAATATCCTGAAAAAAAATCCTGTCTAGATCAATAGTCTAATACATGATAAAAGAAAAGGATCAAATTGTCAGAAGACCATCAATTGCAATCAGACATACAAAGCAGTCAGTTTTTACTGTAGAACCTGCATATAAGGCATAGCCCCTAGAGTCTCATTCAGACAAAGGAGAGTAAGGTTGTTTGTTTTCAAGGGAGAAATGATTTTGACACCTCAAGGTAGGGGAGGGGTCAAAAAGATGTCATGCCTTTTCAGTAGGAAAGCCTGTGAATTATTGTAGAACAAGGGGGGTGACCAGGGAAATTGCAACCTGCCAAAAGGGAAGGGGTCAGAAAATTTTCTGCACCTCTGCATGGAAATCTACTGCACCCCTCGCAGTCCATAAAACATGTGGGACCAAGGCCATTGCTGTGAAAATTGCTGCCGGGCCTGCAGAAATGACCAGACTGTGGGACCGAACGACTGACTGTAATCTCAAGACCTTGTGTTCTTGAGGAATCCAGTACTGCCAAAATCAGTCTGAGCCTGGAGAACATTAATGTCTGCAGGACAGAATGGCCCGTTGATAAGTAATGAGAAATCCTTAAGTTACCAATGGGTTTTTGAATTGTGAAATATATCATATAGAATAGAATTTGGGTCATTTTGAAGCTTTCTACCAAATTCTCATGGTCAGGGAGCTTCTTACCTGCAGGGATCAACCTATACATGGGGTCCTATGTATGGTAAAACGTGTCCAACTAAAAGGGTATTTCAAATACCATTCATATCAAAAATTCATATACCATTTTATTATTCCAATTATCTTAACATATTATTGTATTAATCAAAGAATATATAAGAAATTAATACATTGTACTTCCATGTGAGTGTTCATGCCCCACTGCACACCAGCTAGGGCAAAGACACATAGGTTACAACATTAAACAGTCCGACCTCATGGTCCACTGCACAATATAATGCTTTTAAGAATCTAAGAGACCGACCTCATGGTCCACTGCACAATATAATAACTTGTAAGTGAATGCAACAGGCCGTCACGGGTGCCTGGGCACCGCTGACGCCGTCATGGGTGTCTGAGCACCCCAAAACTGAACAATAGGTTACATAAGTAACAACGCCATAACCTTCCGGTCGCTCTAGCGTCGCTCCTGAGCAACCTAGGTCAAATATGAAAGCATTTATGTAATGGCCATAATTAGATGGTCAAAATGAGCCCAAGATCAAGGCCGTACTCTCATTATTAAGCGGGACGGTTTCAACCTCCGAATGCGCTACAGACAAACCAGCGCAAGTTACGCGCTCGGAAAGCGGGCAGTGGTAACTTGACATATTCAACTCCGCGCATGCGCAATATGAAGGCTGTAGCTGCGTAAACGACAGAGATATGAAGGTCGGAACATGCCAAACTGACCGAGACAATGGGGGACATGGCGGCGTCCATGGGGGGTCCTTTGTGCACCCAGTGATACATGAAAGACCCCACTCAAACAACCACAGAGTTAGGCAGATGCCACTGCCTCCAGTCAGTCTGAGGGGCCAAGCCAGGAAATGGTACTTATACCCCTGGCAACTCTCTCTAGAAATCAGAATCACCAGATCCACCACTGAGGTAACATCTCCAGTTCAACTCTCCTGCTACCTGCTCACAGATGGAGTGGAACAGAAAATTATACTTTATAAACAATTGTATATTTACTGTGTGTGGAAATTACTTGCATATTAACATATGTATGATTGATATTCTTACATGTCTGCCTAAAGCTGAATAAACCAGTGATAACTGGAAATAAGACTAAATAAGAGCTTGATATTCTTACTCTCTATATACCACTAGTCATATGATATTTCTCATATGACAACTTGATCATGCACAATCACTAGTATGACAATACTCTTTGAGTGGGATGTCTGAGGAAAGCATGCCTGTATTGGTATTTCATATCAGATTAATGCATTAAACTTCCCTACCTTTACAAATCTTTTTTTCTTGTTAAAACTTAAGCAACTTGTGATTTTTTTATGACATGATGTCATACAGCCCATAACCCCCTCCCCCCTTGTCATGCTTGGTCATGGGGAGTGGGACCCCCCTCCCCCCTCCTGCATGACGTCATTTGTACACAGCCCCTAAGGTATACGGTCCCATTTTTACCCCCCCCCCCCAATCAGTGATCTGCACCTACTAATTTACAATACGTCCTACATGTTTTTTGCATACTTAACTCTTGTACATTGTATAAAATGCTCAGATATATGCATACACTGTTTCTACAGACAATTTAATAGTCTTTTGTATATGAACAGGAGAGAACGGGAAGGGGGTCAGAAAGCAAGTCTAGGATGCATACTTAAGGTTTGCAGATGTATGCATTAAGAAAATAAAGGATTATCTTTTATTTGTTTTCTCATTCATCCTGTGGGAGGATATCAGCAGGTATTTAGAAGTGCAAAGTCTCCAAAGATGTCAGGCATGGGCATATTCACGCATACACACATATATGTACACTGCATTAGAATGAGAGAGCTGTGAGAGTACAACAGTTTGGCTGCTGCTGCTGCTTGAATTTTATCTCACCTCGTGCCTTCCTTACGGCCAACACTCAAGGGTGAGAGGTCCCGCGGGTTATATCCACACCAAAGTGAGATTACCCTTGTTGCGTTGTGCCCGGACCCTAGTCTAGTGGGGAGGGGGGATGATGGTGACCGAATCTATGGGAAGATAGAAAGCACGCCCCTACACATTTACCGAGGCAATGATACTTTAACATCGGTCACTACATAGGCATAGTGAGAGATGGACAGGCCTGTTTTAAGTCATTTGTCTGCCATGACCGCCGAGAGACTTTCCAGCACAGCCTAGCCAGAGCAGGAAGGAGCTCAAACGACACCTTACGGCGACGTTTGGAGCCACCACTGTGCCGTTTGGAGCCACCACTTTTCCCTCGGCCAGGCCGGGAACCAAACCCACGACCTTACGGCCTGTGAGCGGACGCGCTACCGACTGCGCCACGCCTCCTGGCAACAGTTTGGCAGGAAGGATGTTGCTTTATCCATTACAAAATAACATGAAATAGGTGTCAGTCATGAAAATTATTGACTATTTCATCTTAATGATGATGGTGTAAGGTGAATTTAGTCATTTCTCTATTGCCGTTTCTATTCTGTTGACATTCTATGAAATGAAACCAAAAACAATATGGGATTTGGGGACATTTGCCACAACAATTGATTGTGATTGCATGAAGATAGTTCATTCAAAGGTAGTGCTGCTACCTGGTGTGTATTTGACAAACAATTGTCTAAACATATTTATGTTTCAATCTAAACACCTAGTATTCAATAAGTTTAAGCTCTAAACATGTTTAGCAAAGATGTTCCTAAATATGTCATTAATGAGACACCTAACTGACCTATATGTTTAGTTGTTAAACATGTTTAGACCTGAACGTAACATGTTTAGACCTAAATGTGTTAAAAATCTAAACACCATTTTTGTAGTGTACAGATGAACATGAGGACAGGAGAGGTAATGAAACCCTAATATGTCGGGAGGCGTGGCGCAGTCGGTAGCGCGTCCGCTCACAGGCCGTAAGGTCGTGGGTTCGGTTCCCGGCCCGGCCGGGGCATAGTGGCGGTTCCAAACGTCGCCGTAAGGTGTCATTTGAGTTCCTCCCTGCTCTGGCTAGGCTGTAGTGGAAAGTCTCTCGGCGGTCATGGCAGACAAATGACTTGAAACAGGCCTGTCCATCTCTCACTATGCCTATGTAGTGACGGATGTTAAAGAACCATTGCCTCGGTAAATGTGTAGGGGCGTGATTTCTACCTTCCCATAGATGTGGTCACCATCATCCCCCCTCCCCATTAGACTAGGGTCCGGGCATGCAACGCCACAAGGGTAATCTCACTTCGGTGTGGATACAACCCGCGGGACCTCTCACCCTTGAGTGTCGGCCGCAAGGAAGGCACGAGGTGAGATAAAATTCGTCACTCACGAAACCCTAATACTAATAGCCCCTATTCCGACCTAGCAGGATACAGAAGAAACAGCGGTATAGGAGAAATTGATGATAATAAAGTCTTCCATCTTTGTGAAGGGGTTTACCTAAAAGGCAGTCTGGTGAACTTTACATAGACAGAGGGTCACATATAGTGTTAGCCCCAGATTATCCATATTTCTTTTCTTGCACCCTCCAGTGCTGTATTACGTCATATTATGTAATACTTTTTAATAATGATATCACAATTCATATTATTTTGATTATTATCTATATTATCATTAGTATTACCATAATTCTATCAATTCTCATATAGCCAAGTGGTCCCATATATCACACACATACTTTACCCCTGTCAACTGCATCATCCTTATGCAACTGTGCCTTATTGTAATACCCGGTAACCAATCACTGTATAATACCATAATTACCTGGGGCTGGTTAGTGGTACAGCACGTCCGGGACAGCATCAGAAAAAATTCTGACTGCTTTCCTTCTTTCTGTGTATAGGTTTAAAGGGGAGAACCAGTATATCAAAACTTTGTGGTGCTGCAAATTTCATAATTTGTGCCTACTACATGTATGTGGCGTGGCAAAGTTGACGTATTTTGATCATGCAACCAAACAGAAAAACAAAGGACAGAGGGGGATGACCAAAACATATGTGACTTGACCTGGGAAAAGGGACCTTAATGCACCCTGCACTAAGGACCCTTTTCGCAGATCCTGTCACATATACATTTTGACCGGTTTCAACTCAAGGGGAGCATGTTCCTGACTGAAACAGCATATGGTGAAATGCACTGACTGGGGGTCACAGGGGGTCATTTAGTGAAAAAAATTCAAAATGCTCATAATGTTTTGAAATTTTGTGTGTACATTACTGATGGATTGAGGGACTTAACCTGTAAATTGGGAACTTTAATACGAATAATTGCCAATTCCAGCTTTGATTCAATTTTATAGCATTAAATCCTATGGGGTTCTGGTCCAAATGGACTCATTTTTAGGGGCTTGATTTGTCCATCTTCTTATGGCCAGATCCATATCTTATCTGTCATGCGTGATATTGAGCATAACCAATTTATGTTAGAAACCCATCATAGCCACATAATTGCCATATTGAGAAAGATAAAGGCATAACAGTTTGTGTGGCACGTACGGTTCATAGGCACTTTTAAGTGTCCTATATCAAAAGTGGCTGATACAATTCTTTCCTATTTTCTCTCATTAAGACCTTGGATACTTAGAACATTGCGAAATCAAGGAATGTTGCTTGTGTGCATATTGAATATAAGGGAAACCAATGAGTTTGTGGCATGTATGGTTCCTCCAAAACTACCCCACTCTAACTTTAATTCCCATAGATCAGAATGCTGGGTTACTTGTTTAATTTCCAAATTTCTTTTCTTTCCAAAATTAAAGTTGACATAAAATGCATTCTCTTTACAGTTATCAATCTTATTTGTATAGGGTCATCCACCTGGTATAATACAATAGAAAGTGTGACATGTACAGTTCCACATTACCTACACCACAGGGTTATTGACCTTAACATTTTATTTTTAAGAGTAATGATTGACATAATGATTTTGTATGATATCAGAGATCACAGCTCATTGAGAAATTAAAAAAAGAGCCATTTATCCTTAGAATTCAGTGCCCTATGGAGGATTTGGTAAACGAAATAGAGAAAACACGTTAAAAATACCCACAGAATACACCATATTGATTATAGATAGGTAAAAGTGGGGTAAACATGAGAGCTTTCCAATGGCCTGATCTAATTAAAATGAAAACGATGTTATATATTTGTTTTTTTTCATGTCATTTACCCCCTACCCGTGGTGAAATGTATGTGTGACCTAATTTCGGTGCAATTGACCAAATATAGGCAACAAGTCTCTAAGGATAGAGATATATAAATTACATACTAATGAAATATAGATAGGTCTGCAACGGAAGACTCGACAGCCAGCTATTTACGGTTTAGCATAGATCGTTTATTGACATATTGTGTACTTTCAAGTTCCATTTGACAACAGTGAGAGAATTATGTATTTGAGGCCGCGCTTCACAGGATACAACAACGTTTTTCCAACGTAGAAATTGGGAGATATCAGACATTAGAGAAAATAATTGTTAAGTTTTGATTATGTTTTTGATTGTTTTGAATAAAATTCACACTAATGCGGTACATGGTAGCCTAAATATTTATACATACCTCATTTTAGATTTACTCAAAATGTGGATAAGTTGATGCATCAATAACAATACAACAGTGACAAAAGGGGTCATTTCAACTTGGCCAACAAGGGTCTCCTATCACGTCTGTGCGTGCCAGACTATATCATGGCGCTGAGGGCGTGTTTCATGTCGTTTATGTATGGAATCCATACTACCTCGACGGGGTAGATTTGTATATATGGGTTTTCTACATCCCTCCTCTACACTTTAACCTCACATAAATGAACTTTTAGATATGTAAGAACATCTTCATGGGAATAAGATGCAGGACCATTTTAAGCCAGATCAAAGAGAGGTAACGACCCTCATTACGTACTAATTTATTACGACAAGGAGTAGATCTATGCGATTTAACATTTATTGTCAAACGTGCGTTTGGTTAATTGCACTGGAATAATGATAGGGTGTAAATGGCTTTAATCATCGTTACATCCAACATACAATTTACTTCCGAAATACCAGAGTATAGATGTTCATTCAAGAAAAGATCATATACATAAAGTTATATATCCATGTTATGACATCGAAGTTGAGAAAGGAAATATATAAGCAATGCAGAAGGAGTATTTAGTTAGCTTCATTTCACGCGAAATCTGTAAGATTCTTCTTAATAATCCTTTCTCAGTGGTTTCCTCATTATCTGATTCACATCGTTGGGCCCTTGTTTGACTGATGATGAGAACATGGTCACCTTCTGAAATTTACAGAGCATGCACTCATGGATCAGTACACGACATCCCATATATAAAGCAAAGCATATACGTGCGGATGAAGCCCTGTTGGGTCTTATAGGATCAGCCAAAGTTATTAGGGGTGCACCTTTATAGATGAGGATATTCCACTTCAGAACAGTGATGCATGCGTTAGGAACTTTTGTCAGCAGAAAACACAATTATTAGCAAGGAACATGTTACTTGCTACTACAACATAGACATGCTTCTGTATACAGGTGTAGTTTGTAAAGAATTAAAGTTACCTTTTTGTATAGACACATAAAATTTAATTCAGAACTGTAAAATAATACATTTATAATAGAGCCAGTTCTTACCTTTCCTGCAGGTAGGTAGGCGAACCTACACTTGTCATCTTCATATTCACAGACCATCACCTCCAGTCCTGCATTGTAGTCAGTGTCATAGAGGGTGATCATTTTATCTCCTTGCTTACTCCTTACTACCTTCTCCCCTTTCTGAAAATTTCAGTTTTACATTGGAATAGATATGACCATCTTAATGTAGCTTACAGGTCAGAATTCTTTCCATTTACTTTTATTGTACATGATTTATTCCCATCAGTTATAAGGAAATTAGCTTTGACAGATGTTTCAAAATCTTATTCGAACAGTAATTGCTTGTGGAATATGTTCATTTGCAACCATCTTATATCATTGGCGGTCGTGCGACCCCTCCATTTAGAGTTTGTTTGTTTGGGCCCCAAAAATCGTTGAAAATGGGGGGGGGGGGGCTCCTAATGGGATGTGCCCCCTGCTGTTCAAAATCCTGAATCCGGTTCTTCCATTTATGATATTTATTATAACAATCTTTGCATTACATATATAGGTCGCATGTGAAACCAGAACGAGACATCCATATAGGGGTAGTACATAGATTTTCCTTTCAGCTTGCCTGCTCAAATATGTACATTAGTAAACCTACCTTTCCGTTGACATATGTAATTGTATGTGGACATTTTCTACACTTTGAGTTCTCTTGGAAGTAAACTCTGGTGCTATCTTTATCACGCACCACGTTGTAAAATCCTCTCTTCTCTGCAAAAAGGTTAACAGGGACCATATTCATAAATATGTTAAAAGTAGCTTATCATCTGCCGTTATAATGACCTATAGATGCAGGGGCTCATGGTAATCACAACAAGCCTGCATTACTCGGGGGGGGGGGGCTTACAGACACCTTACGGTCAAGTTTCAGACCACATGGGGAAAATTATGAAGTTTTCAAATAACTTCAGAAAAACAAATGTTTTAAATGCTAAAAGTTATTATTACCCTCCCGCCAAGAACTGATTTTGCAAAAAAAAAACCCAACAAAAACACATTTGGAATGAAGCGTTACGATGAGTATTTGAATCGCATGTATTTAATTTTGACATCCCCCCCCCCCGCCCAATAGTGAAGGTTCCCCTCCCCACTAAGGTGCCCCTTTTCATCACCCCCCTTAAATCTAACAAGCCCCTCCCCCACCTAGCAATAAATGACTCTACACTAAAGTCCTGTCAAACTATATCCTATAGAAGTATGCAAATGTAAGTAAGTGAATCAGTAGATGGATTATTATTGGGAAGTACCATAGTAGTCTGAATAGGTATATCCACTTATAATCCCGATTCTTCTACCCCCTAGGTGGCCTGGCGATCGGGGGTCAAGGTATGTCTGCGCCCGCAGCCTAACCCCAAAGGTCGCTATAGTCGGATGCGTTTCTCATCGAGACACAGTGCTCTTTAGAGCCCAGAAGGAACTGTTTTCCGCGGGACATAAGATATCCCCATATTGAAGATGTTTCCACTGCATGCTATAAACCAGGGGCTAGAAGAGATGGATGGGCAACGTGCACTGCAGTGGTTGACTAGGCCAGATAAGGGGTCTCGGGTGATATGCTAATGAGCAGGTGATATGCTAATGAACAGACTGTCATGCTTGGCTGCACACACTACTTGGGCAGTTTAGGTGGCTGGGTCTGGCTTCCTGGTACATATCAAACTACAAATCTAGTGGGTAGGGACAGATTTTTTTCCATAGTTCTAGGGCCTTCTAGGCCCTTGGCTACTCCAAAGCCCCCCCCCCTTTAGAAAATTGGTAATTTCTACCAAAGGCTTTCTACAGACAAGTAGATCTAGGTAACAAAGCTGTCTAGAGCACATATAAGATATTGTAGTAAACACAAAAGGACCAGATGCAGCCAATAAAGTTTTATAACAGTAGAAGGTGTTTGGTTTATTTCTTTCAGGTCTTAGCAATAACAGTTCTCATTAATTGACATCAATTATCCTTGCTTGTATTGAGATGCACCACCCTTACAGGTCTCCACCGATCGCAACCACCGAACCCGGAGTCACCGACCACACTTCTGCCACCTGCAAGTCTCTTATCGCCTCCCCTCTCGCGACCACCGGACCGCCCTTATATGGCGTCACTAAATGTGACGTCACGAGCGTGACGTCACCGGTCGCCACCGTGTCACCCCCAGGTGGGACGGACCCTAACTAGCGCTCCCGTGCCGGTGGCTACCACCGGACCGATCGCCCCAACATTACAATTATTATACAAGTGATATGATCACTACACTCTCCCCTTATCATTTCAAACTTAGGTTGTAGAAAATATATCCGTGAATCTTTGCCATAGTGGTCAAAGGTGTTACAACATTTACGCCGGTCATAACCGCTACATTTTAACATTTATACATTTAACTCGGGACTCCTACAATGGGCCCCCTCTTATTACTATAAACTCTTATATGTGAACTTGGGTAAAGTCTATATCAATAGTCCAGAACATATAATACAACATCCGGTCTAGATGGGCGCTGTTACACGAAGCTAACTGGTAGACGTCCCCTGTCCGGCCTCATCCGACTGTCTCCCTTGTTCCGGCCCTCTGGTCGGTGTCTGCTTATGCCGCCTCCGCTCCACTCTGGCTGGGACGGGACCGAGGCGTCTCGGTGACCCACGAGGGGGGTTTCCCGGCAGGTACTCAATCCCCCACCAGTACTCCCCCACCCCGCAGGCCCCCGACTACCCCTCCCTTCTCCCCCTTCCTTGCTTATGACCCAGTCAGGTGGTCTCTCCTCCTCCCCCTTGCATGCCCTAGCTGGACAACAAGTGGAGGCCCGTCGGCTCCTCCACACCCAACCACCGATGCCTCTCTTACTCCGGACCCCCTCAGCCTCTTCAAAGATGTCGCCCGGTTGCTCCGTGAACTGCCCCCCACTCCCCTGTTCTCAACCGTCCCGGTGCGGTTTGGACTGGGGCGGGTGGGACGTCTCCTCCCGTATCATGCGGCATATCCGCTCCTCCAGGTCCCCTCCGAGGTGGCCCGGACTGTGACCCGGAAACCTGGCTGCCGCGTGAGCTGGCCCGGGGCCCGGAAATCTTGCTGCTGCGGGCGCTAGCCCTGGTGCTCCGGACGCCCGGAGGGTTGAGCTGAAGGCTGGTGCGGGTGGTGCGGGATATCCTGCAGGTGTCGCCCCGGCCGTGCCCCCTGCTGGCCGTGCTGATGGAGGAGGAGGCGGTGGAGGTGCCATATCCTGGTTCCCCCTTGGAGCGTATTTCTGGACGGTCGTGGCATAATAATGGGTTTGTACTGTCGGCGGCCCAATTAACTCCACCCAACCGTGCGCTCTTCCCCCTACAGGCGTATACTCTTCCCCTAAGTCCGGCGATGGGGCCAGGCCTGATGCCCACTTCTGGAGGCGATCCGGTTGTTCTACCCCCTTCCAGGGTATACGCTCAGGGTGCTCGCCATACCAAACAGGGCGACCCCCAAGAGGGTCCATCCCCTCCACGCAGGGGAACCCCGGCTCCCGGGGCCTTTCAGGGAAGTACTCCCCCCATTCGTCGGCCCATTCGTCCCTCCTCTCGTGACGTCGCCGTGGACCCCCCCAATCTCCGCTCCGGCTTCCTCTCCGTGCTTCCTGCTCATACTCGTTTTGGTCTCGTCGTCGATCATATTCCTCGTACTCTCGCTGTCTCCCAAAGTCCACCTCTTGCTGCCTCCTGTGTCCCTGCCTCTCGCTATCTCTTTCACGCCTAAGATCTTGGTCCTCCTGACCCCTATATCTTCCCTCTCTCCTGCTTTCCTTCGCTCCTTCTCCCGATTGCTCCCTCTCTGTCTCTCCCCTCTGTCTCTCCTCCCTTTCCCTCCTTTCTCGCACCTCCGCTTGTTTCTCCTCTCTCTCTCTTCGGTCTCTATCGTCCCTCTCCTTCTTCTCTTTCGCATTAAGTTCCTCCCAGTCCTTCTTTTCTTTCTCACTCCTCTCCTTCCGCCTTTCTCTGTCCTCTTTCTCCCTCTTCTCTCGTTCTTCCTTCTCCCTCCTTTTCCTTTCTCTTTCCTCCTCTCTCTCCTTCCTTTCTCGGTCCTCCTTCTCTTTACGTTTCTCCCTCTCTTCCTCCTCCCTCTTGTCCCTGTCCTCCTTCTCTTTCTGTTTCACTCTCTCCTCCCTTTCTCTCCTGTCCCTCTCCTCTTTCTCCTTACGTTTCTCTCTTTCGTCCCTTTCTCATCTCTCCTTGTCCTCCTTCTCCTTGCGTTTCTCCCTCTCTTCCCCCTCTCTTCTGTCCTTATCCGCCTTCTCCTTGCGTTTCTCCCTCTCTTCCCTCTCTCTCCTATCTTTATCCTCCTTCTTGCGTGTCTCCCTCTCCTCCCTTTCTCTTTTGTCCTTATCCTCCTTTTCCTTGTGTTTATCTCTCCCCTCCCTCTCTCGCCTTTCTTTATCCTCTCTCTCTTTGTGTTTCTCCTCTCTCTCTCGCTTCTCTCTCCCCTCCTTTTCTTTGTGCCCTTCGTTCTCTCTCTCCCTCTTGTCTCGGCGCTCCCTATCCTCTTTCCCCTCTCTCTCTTTGTCGCGCCGCCGATCTCTGTCTTCTCTCTCCTTCCTTTGGCTTTTATCCTCCCCCTCCGTTCTCCTAGCAAGAGGCGCGGTCTCTTCCTCCGCATCCGACTCGTGCAGCGACACCCCCTTAGCCCCATCTGTCTCCCCCGTCGGAGATGTGTCAGCCCCTGGGATCTTCTCGGGAATGCGGTCCCCCCTGCACACGACTCTCCTGACATCGCCTTTATCAGGCGAAGAGCCTCCCTCCTCCGACTCGGTGTCTAAGGCGACGGCCTTGTATGAGACTTGGTTGGGTGGGAGCATCAACGGGTCTTCCTCCTCCTCCTCCCAGTCTAGCTCCTCCGGCTCCTCCCCCAAGTCCACTCGGGAAGCCATCAAACGCTCCAACCGCCCTCCCACCACGGGTGTATTGTTATCCGACGTGTGGGTTGGGACCGTCGGCGGTGACGACGTCAATATCTGGCGCACCTGCTCTGCGTCTCTGAGGGTCGCCGGCCCCTCCGTCTCCGGTGCCGCTGCCTCAAAGAGTGGGGACGACGCTATCCGGACCTTGTGGCCGGCAGGGGACAGCCACACCTTTTTCCGCAGTGCTTCTGCAATCAGGTGTTTCTGGAACTGCTTCTTAGCAGCCTCTGCCATCTCCTCTGCCCTCCGGTTCGTCTCCTTCAGGAGCTCCTCTCCCACCTCAGCAGGAACCAGGGCCCCATCGCTGTCGATCATCAGGGACTGCAACAATATGGGGTTCCCGTCTCCACTGGGAGCCGGCCCGCTCACCACCTGCTCCAGCACCTGGCTCGCCTCCTCTACCAGGTTCTCCGGCTCCCCCTGTCCCAATTGTTGCGCTAATATCTGCGCGGCCTCGAAGTCCTCCATGGACCTGGTGCTCAGTAGATCCTCCTCTGCAGCTGCTGACGTGGAGGCCACCGGTTCCAGTGTGGTTTTCAGCATCTTAGGCGGGGGGCTGCACTCCTCCTCCAGTGTCCCCTCCTGGCCCCCGTCTGTCGCCGCCGAGGTGAGAGCCACCGGGTCGGATGCCGTCTTGGGGACCTTGGAGGGCGGACTTCCCTCGCCGCCTGGTGCCTCCTCCGGAGTCTGCTCCCCTAGCACCATCGCCGGTGGGTCTGCATCCCAGGGGGCCTCCTCTCCACCCGTTTCCAGTGCCCCTTTCCTCTTCCGGCTGACCTCTCCGCCGATGTTGGAGGTCGGTGCAGCTGGCCGGCCTACCGGTGAGCGGCTGCGCTGCCGGGACGCTCCGGAGATGACCCTCCCCACCACGCTACGAGGCTTGGGCCGTCTGGGTGAACGCATTGACCAATGGCGCCCGGTGCTGGCGCCCATTGGGCACATGAACTTGGGGCACTTGCCTACTTCTTTCCGGGGGACCATATAGTAGACTGTGTCCCCTACCTCTACCGGCTCCCCCCGTACCCGGGTGGAGTAATTCCTTTCCTGACGACGGACCGCCCCCCCCCATCTGCCGGAGGGCATACGCATGCCCTCTGGCCATCCTTCCTTGTAATTCCGAGAGGGCATCCCTCGAGGGGACCTCGCCTTCCTCGATCCATTTCCGAACCCTGGTGAGTAAGGGATCGCCCTCCTGGGCCTGTCTCCAGACCTCCTTTTGGTCCATAAAGATCCCGTCCGTCTCCTCGGCCGTCACTTCCAGGCCCACCCTCTCCTCTGCTCCCCTATCGGTGGCGGCTTCGCTACGAGTCACCGCACGACACTCGGCCAGGGCATCGATTGCCCCCTCGCCTGAGAAGTCCTCGAACAAAGGAGACCCGGAGGGCTCCCCCATGCCGCATTGATTACACGGCCTCCGGGACAGCCCATCCGCGTTACCGTGATCCTTCCCTGGGCGGTGCTCGATGACATGATCGAAAGTCTCCAATAACTGTAGCCACCTGGCTACCTGCCCCTCAGGCTCCTTGAAACTGGCCAACCACTTCAGGGCAGCATGGTCGGTCCTTATACGCACAGGGCGCCCTACCAAGTAGTGGCGAAACTTTTTCACCGCAAAAACCACCGCCAACAGTTCGCGGCGGGTGACACAATAATTCCTCTCACATCTACTCAATGTGCGACTGGCGTAAGCTAAGGGCCGCTCCCGACCATCCTGCACTTGAGTCAGAACAGCCCCCAGCCCCAGGTTGCTGGCGTCAGTGTCCACCAGGAGCCGTCCCTCTGCCATCGGGTAGGCTAGGATAGGGGCACTCACTAACTTATCCTTGAGCACCTGGAAAGCTTCTGCACAGTCTCGGTTCCAGGAAAATTTCTTGTCCTTCTCGGTTAGTTCCGAGAGCGGCCTGGCTATTGAAGCAAACCCCGGCACAAAGCTACGGTAGTAGCCACACAGGCCTAGAAAGGAGCGTACTTCCGTCACTGAGGTAGGCACCGGCCACTCCGACACGGCAGCTATCTTCTCAGGGTCCGTGCCGATCCCGTTCCTGTCAATTCTGTGCCCCAGGAAGTTCACCTGTTCCCGTACTAGCTGGCATTTGGTGGCCTTTATCTTCAACCCGGCCTCCTGGAGGCGTCCCAGGACCAACTCCAGTCGCTCCGCATGCCCCTCCAAGGTCTCGGAGAATACAATGATGTCATCCAAGTACACCAAACACACTGTCCATTGGAGACCCCTCATGACAATTTCCATCAGCCTTTCGAACGTCCCGGGGGCGTTACATAGCCCGAAGGGCATTACGCGGAATTGAAACAACCCACGGTGGGTCACGAAAGCTGTCTTGGGCTTAGCGTCTTCCTCCATAGAGACCTGCCAATACCCTGACGCCAAGTCGATGGTGCTAATCCAACAGGCCCCGGACATTGAGTCTAAAGAGTCGTCTATCCTGGGGAGAGGATAGGCGTCTTTCACTGTGACCGAGTTCAATCGTCGGTAGTCGACACAAAATCTGACACGGCCATCCTTCTTCTTCACGAGGACCACTGGGCTCGCCCATGGGCCCGAAGCTGGTTCGATCACTCCCTGTTGGAGCATCTTGTCCACCTCCTGATCGACAACCGCCCGCCTGTGTGGGGCTAGCCTGCGGGGCGCCATCTTTATGGGGGCCGCCTCCCCAGTGTTAATCGAGTGTGTCACCACGTCTGTATGGCCCATGTCCTCATCCCCCTCTTGAAATGCCGCCCTGTTACGCTCTAACAGCCGTATCCATACAGGATCCTTCTCCACTTTAGTTCCCCCTAGTAAGACGGTTATGAGGTCGTCGCCCGTACTGTCCCGACTGGCCCCGGAGCCCCCTGAGTAATCTTCCGTTACCAGCCGGCACACGGGCTTGCCTACTAACTCCACCTGACCCAGGTGCATACCCCGTAACCCTGACAGGGTTAGGCCCCGGATTACAGACCAACATGGGCACCTCGCCCCCTCTTGGCATGGACACTGTGCGGCCAACCCGGATTCCCCTTGCGCCCTCCACTCGAGGTAAGCCTTCCACCATCACTTCTTCCCCTTCAAACTCTGGTGAGACACGGCCCAGAATCACCCGCTCGGTTGCGCCTCCCACCACCTCCGTAGCAACGCTCACTATCCTGCAACTGCCATCCACGACCTCCCTTGGCCATAACAACTTGCCTTCTGCTAGGTTTATGGTGGCCCGCGTCTCCCGCAGAAAATCGGCGCCCAGGAGCCCTGACGCCGCAATGTCAGCGATAATAAATGAAGCGCGTTCTTTCCTTGACCCGCATTGCAGGACCGTAGAAACCTTTCCCTCCACCTGGAGTGGTTTTCCATCGGCGGTGTGAAATGCCGAAGTGACCGGAGCCACCTGTCCTGGGGATCCCGCCCCCTTCCACCATGCCGTGGACAACAAGTTGCTAGTTGCCCCGGTGTCCACCACGAGATGGATGGATTGTCCCCATAGCACCCCCTCCACCTCTAGGCCGTTTCCGCTCTTTTCTTTCCGTCCCAGCCATTCTCTCTGCCTTTCGACCCCCTGGGCCTCCCCCCGGCTGGCGGGGGAGACCCCGTCTAGTTTCCCGACGGCTTGCCCTCAGCATCCCTTTTCTTTGCCGCTTCCACTCGCTTCTTCCAGGCCGGGCAGTTACGTTTAAAGTGGTCTTCAGCCCCACACTCAAAGCATGACCTCCGCGGCCCCATCGGTGAGGTCCCGGTCTTGGTTACCTGGCCCCCCCTAATTTTGGTAGTTAGACCCGCCAGCCTTTCCTTGATCTCAGACATCTCCTCAGCCATGGACAGTGACGCGGCACGGACCTGCTTGCTTTTCTCCCGCTCCTGTTTTAGATATGCCTCCGCTTGTACCCCCCTCTCCACAGCCTGAAGCAAATTCTTTGTTTCCCCCTGATATATCCAGTTACGGAGTTCCCCATCATCTAAGCATTCCACGAACCTGTCCTTGGCCATCACGTCCACCGTTGTCGCGTCTGCGTTAGGGTATGACAGACGGACCAATCGGGATATCTCTTCGGATAACGTCTGGAGCTCTTCTCCCGGCTTCCTCACTCGGGTGCGGAGCAGGGCCTTGTACGACTCTACCTGGCTTTGAGGTTGGAACCGGTTTATCAGTGCCTCCCTCAACAGTTTGTACCCATTCTCTGATGCTGGTTTCACGGCTGCGAGCAACCGTCTCGCCACCCCCGACAAACTGATCCCTAGGAAGGTCCCTGCTTCCTTCTCCGACCATCGGTTGGCTAAGACACAGAGGTCAAAATGCGAGAGGAACTCCTCTAGGTCACCTGACCCGTCATACTTTCCCGGCATCACGATGGGCTTGCGGGCTGGGCTGTCACCCCCGGCCCCTGGGGCCTCCTCCCCAGGAGTAGGGAGATCCCCCACCCCCACTGGCGATGTACCCTCTCCCCTGTACTCGAATGAGGGGGTGTTCCTCCGATCCCTAGGTAGCTCCGGCCCCCTCCTCTCCTCCCACTGATCACCAGCTCCCGAGTTACCGCCTTCTGTTGTTCTCCCCGTTCCCTCTTGTTTCCGATAAGTATCCCCTCCGGTGGGACCACCGGCTCCGCCGCTTGCACCACCGGGTGTACCACCGGACGCCCCACAGAACGGATTATAACCTCTCCTGGCGAAACTTCCACCAGCCCCAACTTGTGATTTAGCCGCTCCGTCCAAGAGCTCCCCCAACTCCTTCTCCCCCGACTTATCCTCCTCTCTCTTCCACTCCTGCCAACTTGTAGCATCTTTCCGCACTCCATACCACCTTTTACCACCACCGGTCAAGTCGGCGGAACCACCGGACGCCACCGGGCTGCCGTTTTGCATCTATCTCCGAAATAATATCTCCTCGTCCACTATTTCCACTAGAGATCCTTTTCTTCCCTGACCTAGACCTCCTTCCTCCCCTCCACTATAGTCACTATCAGCCATTTCCATCCTTTGTAAATGCGCGGGTTCATAAAAGCAACAACACCGCTGTCACCAATGTAGTAAACACAAAAGGACCAGACGCAGCCAATAAAGTTTTATAACAGTAGAAGGTGTTTGGTTTATTTCTTTCAGGTCTTAGCACTAACAGTTCTCATTAATTGACATCAATTATCCTTGCTTGTATTGAGATGCACCACCCTTACAGGTCTCCACCGATCGCAACCACCGAACCCGGAGTCACCGACCACACTTCTGCCACCTGCAAGTCTCTTATCGCCTCCCCTCTCGCGACCACCGGACCGCCCTTATATGGCGTCACTAAATGTGACGTCACGAGCGTGACGTCACCGGTCGCCACCGTGTCGCCCCCAGGTGGGACGGACCCTAACTAGCGCTCCCGTGCCGGTGGCTACCACCGGACCGATCGCCCCAACATTACAATTATTATACAAGTGATATGATCACTACAATATACATATATTATTTAGGGGGTGGGGGCAGGAGATGTTTCCATAATTCTGGGGTTGGGTGCCATTCTCCCCTGAGACCCTCCCCCCAGGAAATTTGCATTTTCTATCACTTCATGCAGAAAACTATGGCGTAGATCTAGGGGGCTAACATTTGGATAATTCTAGAGCACAAATAAGTACTACTAATTAGGAAGTAGGGATAGGAGATTTTTCCATAGTTCTAGGTTTGGGGCCATTCTCCCCTTATATTCCCCCCCAGGAAATTTATATTTTCTATTACTTCATGCTGATAACTACAGGGGTTGATCTAGGGACAAACGTTTGGATAATTCTAGAGCACAAATAAGAACTACAGATTTAAGGGATTGGGGTCGGGTGATTCTTCAATAATACTGTTGTTTTGCCAGGATTGAATTGTCAAAGAACAATCTTCTTTTCTGTGGAGTCTGCAGAGAGGTCGGACCGAGAGATATGGTATCAGGACGCTATCCTAGATTTCGTTTAATTGTAAAACCTTAATAAGGAATAATTACGGTCCAAATCAAGGGCTTTCGAATGATATAAATTATTATCATGTGGGATTAGTAGTTTTGCCAGAATAAATTGTCAAGTTTGGATCCTAATCCTTATCTATGGAGTCAGCTGAGAGGTCAGACCGAGAGATATGGTATCAGTATTCCATCCGCAAATCTCGTTTAAATGGAAGACTCAGACAAAGAACAATTATTCCATATGCTCCAAAGTAAGAGCTTTCTAATGGTATATAGCATTAGTATATAAGATTAGTCATTAAGTCAGAATTAATTGTCAAAGTTGGATCAATCTCCTTTTCTGTACAGTCTGGCGAGGGGTTACACCGAGAGATATGATATCAGGATCCCATCCCTAGATTTTGTTTCAATCTAAATTTTGGATAAAGGAAAATTATCCCATATATAACTAATCAAGTGCGTTCTAATGGTATATAGCATAAGTATGTGGGATTAGTAGTTTTGCCAAAATTAATTGTCGAATTTGGATCATAATCCTTATCTTTGGGGTCGGCCAAGGGGTCAGACCGAGAGATATGGTATCAGGATCCCATCTCTACATTTCGTTAGAATGTAAAACATGAACAAAGGACAACTATTCCATATGCTCCAAATCAGGGGCCTTCTAATGGTATATAACATTAGTATGTGGGATTTGTAGTTTTGCCAGAAATAATTGTCAAATTCAGATCATAATCCTTATCTTTGGCGCCGGATGAGGGGTCAGACCGAGAGATATGGTATCAGGATCTTATCCCCATATTTCTTTCCAATGTGAAAGCTAAACAAAGGCCAATTATTCCACATACTAAAGAAGGCCTTTCTAATGGTATATTTTAATAGTATTGTAGTTTAGTAGTTTTGCCAAAATTAATTGTCAAATTTGGAACATAATCCTTATCTTTGGAGTCGTCCAAGGGGCCAGACTGAGATATAAGGTATCAGGATCCCATCTCTACATTTCGTTAGAATGTAAAACATGAACAAAGTAAATTATTCCCTATGCTCCAAATAAAGGGCTATTTCTATCTCTAAGCTATAACAAACGTTGGATTTACATGACAAAAGTCATCTATAGCCTCTATAGCTCCAGTGAAATGTAGTCCCTGCATCAAACGTTCCAGAAAAAAAATTGCACAAAACATTAGTCCACTTACCGAGTTCCTCACCAGCAAGTATCCTTAGGAGGCGTTTGCTGAGTGCATCCACAGCGGCATCATCGTCCATGATTTCGGAAGACAGCACTACACCGACAAAAGTCAGTGCCAGGAAGACAGTGAGCAGAGAGAGCTGGGCCATGTTGGGAATCTGGTGTTAAAACACAATCTATTTAATTCAGGGGAATGATTTGACTGGTGATAGCATGCAAATTGGTCAAATAGAATATGGCTAGGACTAAACATCTATCTGCATGCGATACCCTGTAAGGATTCCTCTTTAGAATTAAATGGACCAATAAGTCTATCTCAGAATTTCTTCTGGTAAGGAAGAAGGGTTATGTAGATTATTTTCCTAAACCCCAGGCCTGGACCCTAGTGGAACGCCAACGTTGCCAATACAATACAGGCTTACCTCTGGTAATTCGTGATCGAGTGGAGAAAATAATCATCACTCTGCGCTCCACAGTCTCGTCTCAGTTACTAGCCCCCCACGACCCTTTAGCCCATGATATAGAGGATATAGGCCCCCATTTAGTGGTACCATCTCCAGGAACACTAACATGCAAAGATAATATCGGGTCAGGTTAATTAAACATATATACAGCTTCTGACATATTTACAAACCCCACCCTTGCTGCTGTTATCATAAATATAGTCGAAATAAAGAATTAGCTTTCAGGATGCTATATATAGCATCATTTAAGAAAACAACTGCATGTGTGGTGGTCCCGCGTCGTCTTCGAGGTACCTTCGTGGTCCTCGTGGGCGACATCGAGAGCACCTCTATTACCCGACGCCTGGGGGCGCTGGAGTCCAGCGCCACGTCACCACTTGGTCACGTGGCCCTCGACTCCGGTGTATATAAGGCCGTTGTACGGCCTTCCTCAGGGTCAGTCCAGCCCCGACTGACCATCGTGAGCGATGGTTGGCGGCTGCCCGGCTACCATATCCTAGTACTCCTCTGTGCTGCTGCACAGAGGAGGTGCATGTGGAATATCAACTGTAGACACTAGAAGGCCTAGTGTCGAACCTGTTATAGAGTTCAAACTCTGCCACCTGTAACTGTGATCGAGAACGGCTGATGCCTATGTGTTATTAGACAATAAAGTTTTAACTGGAACCTGAATAGTTGTTCTTCGTTGTTTATCGAAAGATTCGATTAAACATCGAGGGGTAGAACGCTACACTGGTGCCGTGACCAGTTGTTAACTTTAGTCTGCATAGGTACTGCGAGCTTAAGTTCGACATGCAGGGTCACTTGGATGAAGGTGATGACCCCAATCACCAACATCAAGTGACTACAGGCCCGTTAGTGGATAGGAATGATCCACTAATTGGTGGTGGTTTGAACCACACCCTGATATTAGGTCCATCGTCTGACCCGTTGGGTCTGTATCAAAGGAGCCGACTACTCAATTGGCGAGTATCGACTCAACTCTCTCCGGCGGCTGAGAACTTCTTGAGGACACAGAGTTTGTCCTATGTAGAAAAATCAGCCTCGCCCGTGGGAACTCCAATGGGCCTTGGCAGTTGGTCCTTCGAGGGTCCCTCGCCCGTGTCGATACAAGGAAGTATTGACAGTGGCAGGGGACTCAACGAGGAGTTGCTACAAGAGCAGCAACGCCAACTGCGCCAGGGTCGCCAGCAGTTGGATGCTCTCGCGAGTAACACCACGAAAGCTCAGGAGAAGAGTACAGAAATAGAGCTGAAATTGGAACAGCTTAGGCAGCAGGCGTTAGAGGCTTCGAACAAGACTCAGATCGCGAATAGAGAACTTACTGATCTTCAGGAGAAGGTCAAGCAGCTCTCTAGCGAAAAGGAGTCCTTGCTTGCAACGAAGTCAGAGATCGAGCATAGTCGGTTGACAGCAGTGGATTGTCAATCGCTAAAAGCGAAAATCGATCGCCTTGCTACTAGCCGCCGAGAATGTGTCGAGAGAGCTCGAAACGATTTTCGGGATGCCCAGCACGAGCAGACGTCCCTTAAACATAAGTTGAAACTACAAGAAGTAGAAAAGACTATGTTGGAGGAACAACTGCAAGAGTTGCGGCATGAGTTGAACCAACAATCAGCCGAGCAAACTGAAGAAGTAGCTGAGCACCTACCGGCTTATGAAAAGCAGGTGAGCCAGCTACGTCAGGAACAGGAGTCGTTACTCTGTCAGATGCAAGCTGACGAGGATGCTCGAGCCAGGGACGAGGCAGAAATGCGTCGTCGCTGTGAGGAACGAATCGAACACGCAAACAAAATGGCGGAATATCAGGTCCTAATGGAACAGAAAGCGAGGCACGAGGCCGAGCTTAATTCCTTGAAGTCTGAATCCCTAGTAGCCCAGTCACTGAAAGATCAGAAGGATTCGGATACTCTGGGAGCCATGCGTGATGAAATCGATGAGCTCCGACGAGAGATATTGTCTCGCAGGAAGGCTGACGAAGCCAGGGTGAATAAAGAAGTTCGAGATGAACTCGCACTCGAAGAACGTCTGAAGGAGCAGACGGAATCGAAATTGCGTACCGCTAGACTTCGAGATAAGCAACAAAGTAGTGAATGCAGCACTACTAGGGTTGCTACTCAAGGGGATCTAGTCGAAAACCCTGACTACAGAGAGTGGCTCGACCGTGCCATGAAGGAGGTCAAGCAACTCTTTGCCATCAGCGAGCAACGAGATCTCTCGAAGCCTGAACATACCCGCCTGGAATTCCTAGTATCGGAATTAAGGCAGGCGGAACGTTCAAAACAGCAGGCAGAGATAGATAGAATGGTGGGGGCAATCGACGACATCTCGAAAATTGATTCGAGGTCGCGTCGGACCCTACCTGTTCCTTCGATGCCACGCACCGATGGTCTAAGTGGAGTGATCGGACAGTTCTCGACCCCTACCACGACCCAACAACATGTTGATCCGCCCAAATATAGGGATATCAGATTCGAGGCTTCGCGCTTGAGTGATGCCGATTCGGGTAATCCCTGGGGGATGAATCACAGTCGTGCAGACACGACTATGAGAAACATGGGGATGGACCATCAAATACCTAGAAGAGGCACTCGCTCTCGATCAGGTCAGGAGATCAAGCAGAATGTTTGAAAACACCTCTATCGGGCATGAACCAGCCCGAACTAGGTCAGTCGAGTGCCCTCCATTTACATGGAAGGACGATTGGCTCCGTTGGTACCACGGATTCAATCACGTCCGTCGAGTAAATGTATGGACCTCGAGTATGGCATTAGCTCAACTCCTCATGTTACTCCAGAATGGCCCTGCAGCTGATACTGTGTGGCTATGGGAGGAGCATGGAGATGGGACTCTGGAGGGACTGGTCGACATGGTAACGGAAGCCATGACTTCTAGCCTTCAGGACCCCATTGTTACAATGGAGAAGAGACACCAAGGCAAGAATGAAAGCATTAGAGCCTATGGCTTTGCTTTGAGACGTCTTGCCGGCGATGCCTATCCAGGTGTGGACTTCTCGGTTGAATGGCTCATAACCAAAGTCAACCAGTTGTTCATAGGAGGATTGTATGACGTTGATTTACAACAAGACGTTCTTCGAGAGTGGCGCACTTACATGTCCCTAAAGGATCTCATGGACCTGGCAGACGAGTTGTTGCGGAAACGACAACTCCTGCCGAAGTTGGTGAATCCTACCCCGACAAATGCATTGTCGGCGCTGGCCGACGCCGCTTTGGTCGAGGAGGGACAGGGGGAAGTGTCCTCATACTCGAAGCCCGGGGCGGGGAGTAAGACTAAGAAAGGTCAGAAATCCGCTGGTAAATCGAAAAAACCAAACAAGGCCTCCAAACCAAAGGTACAGGAGCAGACCTTCTCGCTGAGTCAATTGAAGAATTTACTCAGGGTTATCGAGGGAGGGGATGTCCCTGGTACTAGCTCGGAGAGTCCGAGTACCCATCCGTCCGACGCCAAGTGTTGGAACTGCAAGAAGCAGGGGCATTTCGCACGAACTTGCCCCGAGCCGATTAAAGGTCTACCACCTGACGCGACGGAAAACTGAGGCGGGCGGCTCGACGTGGCAATCGAGCTGCCCGACCATCGAAAAGCCAAGGTATCAGCACCTCTGGCACTCCTGATCAGACGACAGTAGATTCGAGGGAACTAGGTAAGGTCCCGGTAGGGCCGTCCCAGCCCTTTACCACAGTGGCACCGGTTGATCACCGGTCGGGTTCCGAAGATGTCGGTGTAGAAAAAGCCTCAATGGCCAAGGAACAGGGCGCTGGCAGCCCGAACTCCGAGGTCGAGGGTTCGACTGGATCGAAAGTGAAAGTCGACGCCGGGAGAGAGGCCCTGATGCGGCAGCTGGCCAGAGTCTGCGCAACAGAGCTTCCCTCAGATGATCCCTGTCTCTCTTTTCTGAAGAAGAGAGGGATCGATCTGAGTACTGACGTAGGGTTGAGAATGCTAGCAGGAACCGCCCCCTTGTCGGGGAAACGATGGTACCTGTCTGCAGAGATTCGAGGACGTTCTCTAGACTTCCTGATAGATACTGGTGCCAGCCACACCATTGTCTCTCGGGAACTTGCGAAAACGTTAGTGGTGCCGTCAGATAATCTCTACGAGGGAATAACGGCGTGCACTGCGTCTGGAGCTGAAATGCGGACCTATGGTCGATTGGTTCTACCTCTTAAGGTCGCATCGACCCACTATGTGTTTAGCCCAATAGTGGCCGATGTGGCTGACGATGGCATTTTGGGGCTCGACTTCGCGGCATTATACGGTATGATCCTGAACCCAAGGACGGGTCAATTGGTCATGACTGAGCCGGTAGAAGAGCACCATCAGTGTAAACTGAAAAGAGTGTCATCGATAGCCTCAGTAGCACAGACCACTAGGATACCTGCCAGACATCGGTGCGATGTCTTGGTAAAATCCGACGGTCTGGAAAGAGACCGACAGGGCATAGTCGAACCCGACCTGAAAACTCTGAGAGCTTTCGGGTTGGTTGGTGAGGCTGCCCTTGTCAGCAATGTCCGTCGAACAGTGTTTCCCGTCTGTAATCCACTGAATCGAGACATTGTCCTGGAGAAAGGCCAGGTGGTTGGTACTGTACAGTACGCTGACAGAAACGGTGAACTCTCTTCACCGGAGGTAGGATCTGTGATGATGCGTCTCGAGCAAGAAGCTGCGGACATCGAGACGGCGGAAATCGCGAGCACCCGCACGGGGGAGCTCCCTACCTGGCTGTTAGACATGTATGGCGACACCCACCTGACCCAGCCAGAAGAAAGACTGAAACTGTCCGCCTTACTACGTAAGCATGTGGACGTCTTTAAATCCCCAGATGAACCGTTAGGGCGCACCGATCGATGTCTGCATAACATCGACACGGGTGACGCACAACCAATCCGAGTCCCTTATAGAAGGATTCCGCTCAGCAAGAAAGTTGCGGCGGATGAACAACTTAAGGAGATGTTGGATACGGGGGTGGTTAGGCCAAGTACTAGTCCCTGGTCCAGTCCCGTCCAGATGGTGACGAAGAAGGATGGGACCATGAGATTCTGCGTCGATTATCGATGTCTGAATGGAGTGACTAAGAAAAATGCTTACCCCCTCCCGCGCATCGACGAATCCTTGGATGCCCTAGGAGGAAACAAGTGGTTTAGTTGTCTCGATCTCCAATCGGGATATTGGCAGATCGGGATGAATCCCGACGACGTCGAGAAAACCGCTTTTTCCTACCAGAGGGGGCTCTACGAGTTCGATCGTATGGCGTTTGGTTTGTGTAACGCCCCCGCCACATTCGAGCGAATGATGGAGGAGATGTTGAGAGGTTTGCTAGGTAAAAGTTGCCTGGTTTACCTCGATGATATCATCGTCTTCGGCAAAACGACGGATGAAGCAATGGCGAATCTGGCAGAAGTCTTCAACAGGATTCGGGCATGGGGACTGAAGTTGAAACCTAAAAAGTGTCAACTTTTTAGGGTATAGAAGCCAACCCGGGGAAAATTAGCGATGTAATGACTTGGGCTAGGCCCACTACAGTGAAGGAAATTTGAGCCTTCATTGGTTTTTGTTCCTACTACCGAGAGTTCATCCCGGGGTTCGCGGAACTCGTAAGCCCTTTACAGGACTTAGTGATCCAAAAACCTAAAGGTAGTAGAGGTCGTTACGAGGCATTCGCGTGGACGGAAAGAGCCGAACATGCCTTTGTCGAGTTAAAACGAAGTTTCAGGGAGACACCTGTGCTTCGATTCCCAACACCGGACGGTCGTTTTATCTTAGACACTGACGCTAGTAATACCGCGATCGGGGCTGTTCTATCCCAAGTGCAGGATGGAGTGGAGGTCCCGATCTCATTTGCTAGCAACACTCTAAGTAAAACACAACGAAACTACTGCACCACCAAAAGAGAACTGCTGGCGGTTGTCGTGTACACCAGGAAGTTTAGGCACTACCTTTACGGTGGTAACTTCACTATCCGCACCGATCATTCGTCTTTGAAATGGCTCCTGAATTTCAAAGAGGCTGAAGGAATGATGGGTAGGTGGCTGGCCCACCTTTCGGAGTTCGGTCTCGAAAACTCTAAGATCGAACATCGAAGTGGGGCCAAGCATCTAAACGCCGATGGTCTTAGTCGTATCCCTGTGCGGCTATGCCAGAGGTCGGATTGCACAGACTGTGGCAGTCATAATGCTGTGATGGCAGCTGTAGGTGGTTTGGTAGACAGCCGGGTGGGTGTTGCATTTTGGTCTCTCGATGAACTCATTGATGCTCAGAAAGCGGACGCCGACATCAAACGAGTTGCTGAATGGCTAGTTAAGGGGGCTAAACCCACTAGGCCTGATGTATCAATCGAGAGCGCCGAAGTACGGAAATTAGTAGGGCAATGGCCTCTATTAACCTTCCGTGAAGGCTTGTTGTGTCGCTGGAAAGTCGAGGCGGGTCGAGCTAGACGCACGATTCAAGTAGTTGTACCACGCCAACTGAGGGGTGAGGTACTCTCCTTTTGCCACGGACACCGAACAGCGGCACATTTTGGTCGTAAACGAACGCTCGAAAAAGTGAAAAGGAGATATTACTGGCCCGGAATGGGAAAGGACATACGTCGTTGGGTTCGGCACTGTCCTACCTGTTGCCTGGTAAAGCCCGGCGAGGGCATGGGTAAGTCTCCTCTACACCAAGAGTTGTTCGGGGTGAGATTCGGGAGGATAGCTATGGATATCATCTCGGGATTTGCACCCACGCCAAACAAGAATACTTGCATGTTAGTAATCCAGGATTACTTCACCAAGTATGTACGCGCTATTCCCCTACCAAATCACACAGCAGAGACCTGTGCAGAAGCCTTCGTGGACGAATGGGTTTTGACCTTTGGAGTCCCGTTGCTTCTGCATTCCGACCAAGGTCGAGAATTTGAATCTCGACTCTTCTCTGAGATGTGTGAATATCTGACGATTGTAAAACAGAGAACCAATCCATACAGGCCACAGAGCGATGGTCAGGTGGAAAGGTTCAATAGGACGTTGATTCAGAGTCTGACTATGTTGGTAGACAAACATATGGACGACTGGGATGAACAGGCTAAATATGTGGTGTCCGCATATAACAGCTCTGAGCACAGTTCTACTGGATGCAGTCCAAATATGATGGTATTCGGGGAAGAAATTCTCATGCCAGCGGATGTGATTTTCGGCTCAATCGAGAACCCACTCGAAGTCCCTTGTTCCGTCACTTTCGTGGAACAACTTCGTGACCGATTGAGGGAGAGTTATAGCATGGTAAGGGAAAACCTAGGTAAATCTGCGGAACGCCAGAAGGTCGGGTATGACTATGGGCTAAAGCAGAGAAGATACTCAGTTGGGGAACAGGTGGTGAGGTACCACACCCCCCAAGCAGCTGTGAAGCTTGCCCCCAACTGGGATGGGCCGTTTGTAGTAGATTCTGTCCTCTCTGAGTCGACATTATTACTTCGATCATCCCGCGGACGGTTGCAAAAGAGCAATGTCGATAGAGTGCGCCGGTGGTTGGGCGTAGAGCTATCACAAACTGTCGAGTTGTTGCAACCACGACTTGATGATGATTCACCTTCTCGTAAGGCTACGAAAAGGGCTAAGTCTGGTCTGGACAGGTCGAAATAGAGATCGAAAGGTCGCGGCCAGAAGTTCAGTCTAAAAAACTAACTACGCAGGGTCATCGAAAACGACAGCAAAAGGCTCGAAAACTGAGCGAGGTGGAGGTGTTGGATGCCATTAAACCATCAAAGCCGCGCCGTGGTCGACCGGCCCGTCGAGATAAGTCGAAAGCATCTAAACCGCCTTTGAAGGGATGTCGGAAGCCCGACCCCCCCTCGAAGGTACGAACGACTGAACAAACTTCACATCGAAACGTCTCGATTGAAGTCAAGGATCAGTCACTCCAGTCCGGACCTATGACTCGAGCGAGGCTTAAGCGCCAAGGCTCATCAAAGGAACGGTCAGCGAGTGTCGAGGATGAAAGGAAATCCAGAGCAAACACTCTGGCTCCTACATCCACACCGTCACAAGTGATGGGAGGCAGACGCCGACGGAAACGGGTTAATAGCCCGGTCGGCCCGGCCACATCAAAGGACAGCGGGCTAGGAGGGGGTGATAGTAACCCGCCCCGAGGCTCAACACTCGTTCCTGTAGTAAAGGTTAAAATCAGGAAAAGTCCTAGATTAAACCCTACTCAGTAATCGATGTTTCGCACAATACTAAGCAGCAGCTTTACTAACCTGTGTTTTTAACGAGGCTTTAAAATAACGGGTGCCGTGCTTGAGTAAATCTGTCTGTGGACGTGAGGCAGACGGTGAATAAAAAATTACACAACTAAAGTCATGCGATTGTCTCTTATTTTGAGACAACCTGATGCTAGAAACATGGAAATGTGGGGCGTCCGTCTTTTATTTTTGACTGTGTGGAGGGGTCCCCAGCATAGGCTGGTGGATTCTGCCCGAAGGGTAGATTCATATTGGAACCATTTTTTTAAATCCCGGTAGTCTGATGAAGGGGGGGGTGCCCAAATTATCCATGTTAATAGTGATGCGCTGTGGACCAATAGGGCTCGCCCTCCTCGGTCACGTAGGCCCTTCCTCCAATCAGAGGTGTGCGCCACAGGGATAAAAGGCCGCGTCGCACACAACGGAGGTCACATCTGCGCCCTTCTCGTGAGAGTCGGACGCAGATAAGCTGGACTAAGCCTAGCTTATTCCAGCTGGTACACTCCGTCTGGGGACTTCCTACCTGAGTGTAGGAGGTCTCCCCGCCTAGTGTCGAGGGACACGACCTGCGTGAGCGCAGGTTCGTGTTCTCTCGAGGCTCCAGTCTTCGGTCCCTCGAGCCGCCTGAGTGCGGTTCGAGGTACATCGAAGGCACCTTCGAGGCTTCGACCCGCCAGAGTGCGGATCGAAAAACCTCGAAGATTCTCTTCGACGTCTCGTCCCGTCTGAGTACGGTTCGAGACCCGGAGTCTTCTCTCCCTGGTGGAACCCGGCAGTTCAGGAAGAACCATGGGGTCCTCGTCCGACGAGCAGTCAGGGTACAGCTCTTCGGCGAGCCACAAGTCGCAGAAGAAGAAGAAGAAGAAGTCCAAGAGCACCAGACCCGAGCAAGAGCTCGAGTCTACCTCGGCTAAAAGTGCAGCCCTTCTGAAGCAGATCGAGGATGCACAGAAAGCCTTGGCCAAGTCCCAGGAGCGGGAGAAGGAGCTCCGCCGGAAGGCGAAAGAGGCAGCTAAGCAGCAGAAGCGCGACTTGAAGGTCGCAGCTGCTGCCGCCTCGAGAGACTCTTCTCCCGATGAGATGGAGGTCGACGAGCCGTCGACGCCTGCTCCATCGAAAAGTGCTACCCCTTCAGGTTCTAAGGGCAAGAAGCCCACTGAATCGAAGGCATCCAAGGACACCTTGAAAGATTTCAAGATCCCTAGGGTGCCTAAGAAGGAAGGTAGCAAAAAGGAATCCGCAGCCAAGAAGGCTCCGGCCCGGGAGAGGAGTAGCGAGTCTACTGCTCCACCGGAACCTGGAACCGAGCCGTCGGAGGTCGATGCCGGTGCCGTGGAGAGCACCGTATCCTCACCCCCAGACACGGCCAGGGCTGCCAACGAGTGGAAGCGACTGTCAGCGATCACTGCCAAACGACGTGCTGAGTACGTCGATGACAGGCCACTGACAAAGCTTCAGGACTACCGCAAGAATGGTCAAGTGGTACTCCCTAGTCTCGTCGGAAAGGATGGTAGTGACGACGAGGAATGGTATTCGGACGATAGTCATGCCATTGACTGGTATGTCTCGATGATCGAGAATATCATGAATGCCTCAGACTCGTCGGGGGTGTCGCTGCCCGAGCGACAGCGGATTGGGTTCGCATGGCGCATCTTCAATCCAGGGCAGCAGTGTGCTTTCGAGAACTGCACACGTAAGGGGTTCCCCCCTCGCGTATATGCGACAGACGGCAGGTATGCTCGACACTTGGTTGAAGAGCATCGAGCCATCCGTCCGCAGTTCGGTTGTGTTAAGGTGGAAAAGACCATTCCATGTTATCAGGACCCTGATGACCCGACCTCTCCTCCTTTGTGACTTCACGAAGGGGCTTGATGGCGCGTCATCTTAAGTCGTACAAGCAGCCCCATAAGTACAACGCCGAGGGCGCTATCCACCTAGTGGAGACGCTGGTTGGAAAGTGCGAACGGAATGAGAAGACAGGCGCGCCGACTAGACACTGGATGCGGATGGCCCCCGCACCCCCGTCTACGAAGCGCCTGTATATCAGACCTGAGCTGATGCCCACTTTCTACGGTGCCTACCCCGAGTTCAGGGTAGAGCAACGGAAGAAGCGGGAGGCCAGTCGTCCTCGGGACCCAGGACCGACAGCTTCAACGAGTGGGAACAAGAGGCCCCACTCTACAGAAGCTGGGAAGTCTGCCGGTTCGACTGAACCTAAGAAGCCTAAGCCGCAGGCTGCTCCCTCGAAGCCCGAAAAGGCATCGAAAGCCGCCCCGGCCCTGGCTCCTAAAAAGTCGAAGACTGCTTCGACCGGTTCAGCCAAATCAAGCACCAGTGGTGCTAAAACTGGAGGCAAGACGGTGGAATCCCGGAGTGGTCGTGATCGGCAACCCAAGGTAACCACCAACTCGTCTCCCCCTGTCAAACCCCCTACGGCGGCGGAGGACAGCACCCCAGCTGCCACGCCGCATGTCCATGTGGGAGGTGCGACACTGACCTCGGCAGCAGGAGCTAGCTTCTCCAACGTCGTGACAGGCACCGACACCCCAACAGCAACCTTGCGTTGGGAGTTGGCGCAGCCTGCCTACGGCGATGGCGTCGAACGTGGGGTCCCGAAGACGTTCATGGAACATTGTAAGGGACTCCTACAGATGACGGGCAGCCCTGCTATTGACAAGTTCGGTGAGGCATTTCGTGAGGAAGCAAGTGCCTACTTGTTCGGCCTGTTCGACAGAATGAACATGGCCATCCGTAACGAGCTCCTTCCGGCTCTTAGGAATGAGGCGCGCCAGACCGTTCAGATGGAGATGGACTCTCGTCTGACCAATGTCCGAACGCGTCTCAATAACTTTGAGGCGCAGGCCCAATATGATATTACCAAGAGGGATAGTATCATAGAAGGCTGGGAGGAAATCGACCGCGAATTCTTTAGAGTCTTCGGGGTCCAACTCTCGGAATGGATGAGGGACAAACACCATGGCGTCCGAACCCTGAAGCCCGTTCGAACCGAGCCCTCTCGCGAAGCGCAGAGGTACCTCGTCGAGGGTGGAGTGATTCCTGACGTCAGGACGCTGGCGGCTCAGACGAATCCGTTGAGAGAATTGTGTCCAAAGATGGACAGTCTGAGCTCGGCTATGACGATGTTGGGCCGAGAGCAGGTGGTGCAGGACAAGCCTGACACCCCGGGTAGGTCTCTCGGTGCCTCCGTCTACCCGCCAGCAGCCCCGTCTTCCTCCTCGGTTCCCTTGATAACCCTCTCGGGAACCACCGAGCCTACGCCGCCACCGGTCCAGAGAGTGGTGTCACCGAGGATCCATCCGGATCTTCAGGGCATCACTCCTCTGGCCCCGGCGAACGTAGCCGTCTGCCCGGACCCGTCGGCTTCCGCCCAAGCAGTAGAACCTGCCGAGGTGGAACAGTCGATGGATATAGACGGGGACGTCGATGTCGTCGGTCACTCTCCAACGGCTCCCCCTGACCAGGGAGGCAAGGACGACCATGAAGGTCGGGAGAGCGACGACGACGACGACGGAAGCGACTAAGCAGACTCGGCCGTTCTCCACTCAGATGCTGAGGGGGACTCCCGGGATGCACCCGAGACCTCTAACGAGGCTTGGAGTACGACAATGGACCGTGTGGCTCCATTGCCGGAGTCGCCGACGTTTTCGGGCCAGCTAGCCGCCAGTGCTTCACATGAGGAGGAACGCACTGACGGGGAGCAGGCTGAAATCGACGCCGCTACAGGGTTCATCTCGGGGGATCAGTAGTATGATACTACTGTTCCTCCTCTCCAGCTTGGATCGCTGACATCGGACAGAGTCTCGATGTCAGCACGGAACCCCTGGGAACTTGTTCCCGGACGACGGTGTACCCTCCACGAGTGGGGGTACCTTTCCAGTCCCCGGACCTTCCTGCGAAGCTGTGTGGATCCGACGCCACCCTGGTCTTAGGACCCGGTGGTGCCACACATCCTCGGCCTCACGGTCGAAGGACCATCATAGTCGTACTGTACACTATCGATGGGCTTCCTACGCTGGAAGGAGCTTCTCAACGAGACAGGGAGGAAACGACACGACCCCGGTTACCATACCCGGTCGTGCCTCCCTCGGATCGACCAGGAGCAGGTCGTGAAGCAGTGTTTCGACACTGGTCTCCTACGTTGGAGGGAGCTACGCCTTATAAATTAACTGTGATAATAATTTTTTTTCTACAGTACAGTAGAAACTATATTTCTATATATTCCTCTACTGTTTCTGTCGACTATGTCGACAGATCCAGTAGTTCATATTATTATCTATTTGTTTAGACTGATCCGGGGTCTCTGAATTTTCGGAGACCTCGTTTCAGTCTAGTGGGGGGTGGTGTGGTGGTCCCGCATCGTCTTCGAGGTACCTTCGTGGTCCTCGTGGGCGACATCGAGAGCACCTCTATTACCCGACGCCTGGGGGCGCTGGAGTCCAGCGCCACGTCACCACTTGGTCACGTGGCCCTCGACTCCGGTGTATATAAGGCCGTTGTACGGCCTTCCTCAGGGTCAGTCCAGCCCCGACTGACCATCGTGAGCGATGGTTGGCGGCTGCCCGGCTACCATATCCTAGTACTCCTCTGTGCTGCTGCACAGAGGAGGTGCATGTGGAATATCAACTGTAGACACTAGAAGGCCTAGTGTCGAACCTGTTATAGAGTTCAAACTCTGCCACCTGTAACTGTGATCGAGAACGGCTGATGCCTATGTGTTATTAGACAATAAAGTTTTAACTGGAACCTGAATAGTTGTTCTTCGTTGTTTATCGAAAGATTCGATTAAACATCGAGGGGTAGAACGCTACACATGCATGTAATTGCTCCTCAGTCATTCAATAATTAGGACCCGACGTTTTCCCCCTACATGTATTTCATAGATATGCCGTGGATACAGTTTTAATAACTTATAGATATCTGTCCCACCTGCAAATATCTTTGTTCAAATTAGAATTAGGAAATATAATTTTTGATTATGCTATAATTCAACATATCAACACATTTTGGACGTCAGTACATGTATCAGGAATAACCTTTCATAGATCAAAAGGGCCGCTTCAAATTCCTAAGAACTGATGTCTTACACCATGAAGAAAAGCATTAGATTATACATACAAAGTTTTCTTATTCATATATTACACTCTTAATGCACCAATGGTATCTTGATCCTTTCACCCAACTCCCCTTTCACAGACCTATAGGAAATGTCTCAGTCAATCCCAAGGGTTTATTCACACTGACACATATGTTTACTATAGAAGGAGCTATCTATCACCTACCTGCACATTTGGAACCACTGTTTTAAATGATTGTACTTACTTCTATTCTTATCAAGGAGATATATTCCCTGTCGTAGAAGATGTGTCAGGTTAGGACTCAGTCTTGGTACCCGGGCTCTGTCTCCCGACGGTGAAGTGTACTTAAAGCGGGTCTTTCCTTAAGTCCTTGTCATCCCATTGGTTCAGGACAGAACTACCTTGTTGCATCCCCTCCTAGCCCCAACCATATCCATCCCCCCCCCCTCCAAATTCCTTAACGCCCACCCTTCACTAAATACACTGTGGGGATACCGATGGCCATAAAGTGCTTTACGGCTCTCAATTTGGTTGACTTTGTGATGTCCTATAGTTTAGCATTGCAATTGATGTCCCGTAAAGCATTTTGCCAAGTGTTTTACTGATGATCTCCGTAAAGCGGTCATCAGTGGCGGATTTAGAGGGGGCGTGGGGGCGCCCCCCCTTTCCCAGTACTTAAGAGTTTAATAAGATATTTTGGACCCCAAATTTGCTCAGAAATAGGGTTTTTGCCCCCTCTTTTAGGGCCGCCCACTCCTTTACCAGATCCTGGATCCAACCCTGGTCATTGTGTCCAATGTTTTATTTGAAGGTTCCAGGAACACAGCCTACAGGTCTACTATAGGAGAGGAGGATTTAGAGGGGTTTCCCATTACTATATATGCATTCTGCAATGTCAACTTTCATAAAACCA